>CM035818.1:16357856-16957856 GCA_020458035.1 Magallana ariakensis | reverse complement strand
TCAAAAGTAATTTTTGCAGAAAGGTTATATAATGTTTGAAACAAAAAAGAATACATTATGATATTTAGCAAATCACTGCTATTTTGTTTAACAGTTTTGTTTACATTGCAATCAGAATATAGACTATTTGTATGGAAATGGATTGGTCTCTTTAAATAGATGATACATCGATGTTTTTAAGACTACTCGCATTTTAATTACACATCACCTACTTACATGTCATCCTACAACTAAGCATATCAATAAATGAAAGGTTTACGATGAAATATTGGGAGACATTGCATTAAAAAGCAACACAGAGAATTATGGCGAAATTTCGTTGAATGTAATATTTGTTAGGCACAATATTTTCACCTTTTATCTTGTTTACCTTATCTGAGAGCATCGACATTCCTTGAGAAGAAAAGAAATAACAACAGCAGAAACCAAAGATCCTCTCACACAAAGAGTGAAAATTACAATAGCAACTAATAAAATATACCATTCCCCCTCAAAAAATGAAATGTATTTATATAAAGAATACAATAAAAGAGAACAAAGATTACCATTCTATGTAATAGCGATTGAATAACACATCGTTATGACAATATTATTATATATATTCCATTTTTCTTAGTTATAATTATAAATAATTGATCAAAGTAAAATATAAAACAATTGACCTGCATATAAAACTAATTTTGATTTAATTCATAACATAAAAAGTAACAGATAAAATCAAGCAAACGAAAAGTTATCTGTTACAACATGAGTCAAGGTGGACGGTGAACTGAAACGTTCAAGGTCGATGAATATAACGTTACACAAGACTTTTGCTACTCGTTGTATGTTGTGGTTTTTTTTTTTATCGGATTCTCCCACACTAAATTCTTTCATGAAAAACATGAAATACCAGTCTTCTTTCTAACAGACCACGAGTGTTCAATGATCGATAAGAAAAGATTGTATCGATTCTGGAAATTACATCAATCATTCTTTTTCAACTTCGTCTGCCTTGGTCCTAATTACGATCCCAATCAAACTTTCTGACTTTTAAGTCTTTTTACCCACATATTGAACTTTTTGACAACACTGAACAGATAATAAAACAAAAGCAAACATATTTTGACGTTTAATTGGAAAAAAAGTTTGTCGTTTACGTGTATGCAACTAGCTTTTGAAATCTCTACATATCACCATACAGTTTCTGTTTGTTTCAATAAACCTTGACCAATTATAAGAAAAAACCATTAAAAGTGGAATTTGGGATACTCATAACTTTTCTTCAAATCGTAAAACTTATAAAAACTAAACTAAAATTTGATTGAAACACAACTCAATATATGGTAACCAACTTTACAACGCCAATATCAATTTCTAAGAATTCGACACCTGCAAAAATCGTATTTTCCATCCAATGATATCGATATTCAGGTATTACGTAAATGCTGGGTTTTAAAAAAAAAAAGGATTGATTGGATTGGAGGGAGGTTTTTGTCTTTTTATGAATAAATATTTCATTTGCAATCAAAAATACAATTTTGAAATATCAAACTCGTACCTGATTTTCAAGAGAAAATATCCATACGAAGGGAGGCAAGGAGTTCTTCTAATGATGAGCCCAAGTGTTTGGCCTATTAAATATTTAAATCGACCATGAAACTGTGTGTCCATAACTTCATTACATATTTATTATCTTGGCATTCTTCGTGGAGGTGAGAAAATACTTATCATAAACCATCAGCAAGATTTATTAAATATGAGAACACACACACACTTGTAATATGCGCATGCAAAACAATCCTAAAGATCCTTTCTTCACTGCAACCATAGAGTAATTAGTCTAGTTCACTGTTTTGTTCTAGTGATCCGCCCTTTGTTTGTTCTAGTGATCCGCCCTTTGAATTTGAACTGAATAAAGCACAAACTACAGTAATTTTACATAACATTGCATTAAATAACAGACTATTTTTGTAAATAAATGAAATGGATGTATTCGAAACATTTAATAAAGACCAAAAAAAAAAGGTTCCCATATAGTTCCCACTAATGAGTTAATATTAATATAAATTATTATCTGCTATCGATTTATTACAGAAACTTTAAGGGGTGAGAAAACGAGTCAAGATGCTTACTTTTTACTTAAAATACACACAATTAATACTTACTTGACAGTTATCACTAAAAGTCCAACCAACTTCAAAAATCTACATTGGGTTTTTGTCAGTATGCTACATAACATTAACATCAACAAAATGCTTTGACCAGGGAGACAAACAAAAGTTGGTATTTAAAACACTGTGCCGAAAATTTATGCCAGCGAGAGATGATTTTTTGGAGTGATTTCTTTTTCTTTCAAAATTTATCTTTACAATTAGGTTCAGAAGGATTTAAACTGTATCTTTCCCTTAGGGAACATTTTATTTTTAGACGTTTTCTGAGAACCCGCCGACAATGTACAAACTTGTATAATTTTCGTAGTACCGCAAAAACTGCATCAGAAATTCATTGGCATAAATCATTCTGCAAGGTTGTTTTTGTGGCTGCCAAGTATTTAATTCCTTTTGTTTCTCTTCTCTCAAAAATTATAGTCTTGTTAACCAGAACTTTGAATTATCATTAATTATCATATCTTTTTTATTTCTTGGGAATTTTTTTATTCTGTTGACTTGTGTTTGATTTTGGTAATGTTTGTTCAACTTTTGTTCAAATCCAAAATAACAAATCCACACAACGCAGACATTAAACCTCTCCACATTACTTCCTCGAAGTCTGCAACAAACAATTTGGTAACATAGGGCGATGGTAGCGGTCTATAATAATCCAACTATCAAATTCTAGAAATCACCTGAGAGCTAAACAGCGATCATGATGTATTGAAATAAATACAGTACTCTCATAATCAGAAAGAATTTGTATAAATCGTTTATGATTACTACCGTCTTCTAATCTTTCTTATTTTCCTTGGTTTTAGGACGTTTTACCATATAAGCTGTCTCCGGATCTGGCAACAAAGTTGGATAAAAGCTACACAAGGGTTAGGGTACAACCTTAACAGTTCTATCGATGAACAACTTTGCAAAGCTGAATGATTTAGTAGCTTTAGTTAATGGTCTGATATGCGAGGACAAGGTGTCGATTAGCTTCAACGGTGACTTCTCTTTAGAAATCTGGTAAAGTGTTACGTTCCAAGAAATCAATATGAATCAAAACAACAGTGTGAAGTATACAAAGATACATTTTTTACAAAAATTATACCTCAAAATTCATATCATTGCATAGCTATTCTCACCGCATTATTAAACTTTCTACGGGCGATTTCGGTTCCCTGGGATTTGCTATTTCCTCCATCAATCTCTCTACGATGATTGATGCTACATGAAGTAAAAACAGGTCGTCCTTTGTTGTCTCGATGATCATTTGTGTAATCTGACTGCAGTTAGTTTTCCAGATTTGGAGACATTGGAATGCTTGTTGTTCATGATAAAATTGTCCCGTGTTGATATACAGTAACTTGACACGCAATCCTGCTGTTCATCACGCTACACCACCTATATGGAGAATGAATGGATTCGCTTTCTTTATCTTTCTTAACTACCTAGGTATATCCATCGAATGAGACTATTTTCTTGTTCCGAATTTGAGTTGTTTTTCCGGTGAGATGAAGGGTGATGGTTGTTCCTTCTGTGGATAGTTCTTGCGGTGATAGATTCCTTCTCTGGTTGGTGTGGTCCTGTGTGAGAAACGGAGGGAAATATGGAACGACACATCTTTAGTTATGGTGCTGGTTTTTTTATTTATAAGGGAAACTCACTGATGATGGTAACATCCGAGCAGGGGATGATTGGCTCAACACACCCCAAACACTGAAACTACAACTTTTTTTCCCAAATCGTCATCTGCCTAGAGTCATCAAGTGAGATGTTTGAAAAAGGAATATGAGTTGTATCAGATTATTAAGATTTGCTCCCCCCCCCCAACATTCCTTTAATATATGTATATAGTTTGAAGTATCGCTATACAATATACAAAACATAAACAAAGGAAACTATGTAAACAGATAGCCATGCTATGACCTTGAATTAATATCATTACATATTGGTCACTATGATACTTATGTACACTTTTATATATGACACTCTAATGTTGCACGCAAGTGATGCGTCATATTAAGGCGGGATACCCAAAGACTGCATCCCAATACTCTTTGTCATAAATGAGGTTAATTAATTCTGGCACAGTAAAATACAAACTGAAAATATATAAACAAATTGTCAACAAATTGTCATATTTGGCGATCCTGTGTCTGTAATGAATGCCCTCATAATGCAAGTTAGTCTTGTAATACTTGTTCCATCTATTTAACCTTTGTAACCTTAAAGCCATGTATGAATGGATGTATTATGAGTAAGCGATGCATCTTACCCAGGTGGGGGACTCAAACCCCGCATCACAATATTCTTTCTGACAGTTTTGACAGTTTTGTTACTTTATTTAGAAATAAAATTTAACTCTGGAATTTTGACACTAAATGTTCACTCATGATCATTATAGATGGGCCGGACTGGTCAGAACTGTCAATCATAAGTAAAATGTTATATATACTCATGTAAAATGATGTTAAATGTATTCTATATTCTTTGATTTGGGCTGCTTTCAATTTACTATACGATCACGCTGATTAATAAACAACTTTGTAACAAACAAATGGACTTGATGATCATTCTGAGGAAAGGCTTACACAAACTTTCTTGGTGCCCGTGACCAGGACTAAGCGAAGTTAAAGAAAATAAGGTAAGAACCATTTCTAAATGTCTCTTGTAACTATCTCGAAGTAAACAACTTTGTCTTAGCAACCATTATGGCGACAGGTGATGAGTTTTATAAAAAAGAATTAAAAAATCAAACGAAAGAATTAGAGCAACGAAAACCAATTCCTAAACCCCGTAAACCTGATAAACAGAAATTTAAAGAGGATTGTTTAGCTGTCTTAAAACAGTTAGTAATAAGGTAGATAAAGTATCCTTTATTTTCAGATGTCAGAATCTGATTTATATTATCGTATACGTAGATGTAAATAATCATGAAATAAGCTTAGCTTTGTATATATTGCTCGCCTTTTAACAGGTATGACAGGATGACCCCCTGTGACATTAAAACAGATAATGAGATACGCCGACTAGCAATCGCGGACATAGCACCTCGGTAATTTGTATATGTGGAGTAGAAAAGATTTTTCATATACTCGAAATACATGAGATATCGTTTAAGTAAAGAAACTAAAAGACTGATTTTTGTAAGTGAATTAATATTATTGGTAAAAACAATCAAATATTCCGATCAACATCTTGAGTATGGGACAAGGTTGCTCGGGTTTCATGGTTCATTATCATTATTTAATATTACAATCAAGAGAGTAATTTCAAAATTCAAGACAAATTAAGATTTTTGACAAATTAAAAGATATTAAGGTTTTCCCTATGAATACACTTATGGCGGAATTGCCTGTCACTAATCTGCAACCCATGAAATTATTATCTTGAGTGGAAAGTCCCTGGTTTTATGTGTGTTTAACTTTGGCAGTAACAATAACGATAGGACTTTGTATTAAGAAACGCAAAACGGTTAAAAAGTGGGGAGGTATATGCTGTGGTGGTTGCTGATCAGGTTGTCGAAAAAGGGGTAGTGACGGAGATAAGAAAGGTTCTTCCAGAGACACTGCATTTTGTTGTGTGAATCCAGAGAAATGGACCTCTAGTGATACCATTGAACTTAAACCAATCCCGAAAAAAACGTTAGGATCCAAGAGAAACCCCATAGGAGCGGAAGACTCGAAACTCGCAAGATGACCAATAGTACGGGGACAATTTCGACCAAACTAGCACAACAATTACTTGGAGAGAAGAAAAATGAAGAATCTCCATGGACCAAATATTATAGACCGGACCCAGAGCTGGCACGTAAATACCTGGAAGAGAAGGCCGCGATGTCTACGCAACAGAGGAACGCAGGAGACGCTCCGCGAGAAGCCGCCTCGCCATCCGCGCCAACCCTCTATCCACGAGTGCCGATGATGTACGAATAATTGGGCCGCAAAGCAGTTGTGTTTTCCTTGTGAAAAAAAATGTGAACTGTTTAAAAAGTGTTAAAATAAAAATGTGTGTTATCTTGTGCTAATATAAATCTTGTATTTTGTGATTCACTCTGGAGAACTACAGGAAGAAACCGATGGACTCCGAACCTATGAAGCTAGTACATGAACTCCACCCCTTAGAAGAAAGAGATATTTTGTGAACTTATAAGCATGTCTTGACTTTGTATATATATATGTGACATTAAGTATAACCATACTTATTATTACTTTGATGATAAATTACGATTATCTTCAATTATGATTATTTCATCCTGGTCATTATTGTCATACCTTATTCATTATTGTTTTCATGATTGTAATGCGATATAATCAAACTACATGTATATGATTTTATGTATACATCCTGGTTACAAATTTGCTTTTGTATATGAATGATGTTCCAAGCTGGAGGTGGAAACATGTCACTTGATACTATCTCTTAACATAGATGTTCTGACTGGTATGTCACTAGGAAGTTCATCTGACCAAGGGGAGATCAAGGACGCTTTCCTATTCCGGGCGCCAGACACGAGAAATCTCCCTTCGGGATATTTCTTTTGTTTGGGGGACGTATGTAAACAGATAGCCATGCTATGACCTTGAATTAATATCATTACATATTGGTCACTATGATACTTATGTACACTTTTATATATGACACTCTAATGTTGCACGCAAGTGATGCGTCATATTAAGGCGGGATACCCAAAGACTGCATCCCAATACTCTTTGTCATAAATGAGGTTAATTAATTCTGGCACAGTAAAATACAAACTGAAAATATATAAACAAATTGTCAACAAATTGTCATATTTGGCGATCCTGTGTCTGTAATGAATGCCCTCATAATGCAAGTTAGTCTTGTAATACTTGTTCCATCTATTTAACCTTTGTAACCTTAAAGCCATGTATGAATGGATGTATTATGAGTAAGCGATGCATCATACCCAGGTGGGGGACTCAAACCCCGCATCACAATATTCTTTCTGACAGTTTTGACAGTTTTGTTACTTTATTTAGAAATAAAATTTAACTCTGGAATTTTGACACTAAATGTTCACTCATGATCATTATAGATGGGCCGGACTGGTCAGAACTGTCAATCATAAGTAAAATGTTATATATACTCATGTAAAATGATGTTAAATGTATTCTATATTCTTTGATTTGGGCTGCTTTCAATTTACTATACGATCACGCTGATTAATAAACAACTTTGTAACAAACAAATGGACTTGATGATCATTCTGAGGAAAGGCTTACAACTACACTAAATTCATCAAAAGCATTATGTTATATATTTATATACAAACTTTAAAGAGAAAATATCATACATTATCAAAACAATTTGCAATTTAATTAATGTATCCAATATCCTCCATGGAGGAAATCTGCATTATTAGAACGCTATTCAAATTTTCACATTTATTCTGTAGCTTTAATAACCGAAGAAAAATTAAAATAAATTAGTAATTCTATATGAAGCTTTCAAGACCAGTTTGGGGTATTTCAAATCACGTGTGTACACAATGAATAAATCAGAGCTTACCACCAATACTTTTCGTTCAGTTTTTATTTGTTATGAAAGCAATGAAATTACAATGTCAGGGCTACTAAAGACAACTTTGTAGATACTGAACTCCGCAAGGATCTCCTGTGATAGCATATAGCGTGTAATGCGATGTATAGGGGAGGGGGTGAGTGCTATTAAATTTAAAGTAGTCAAAAGCATGGGCTAGAATAATGAACTCTTTACTATTTTTAGACTAAGTGAAAGTAATATGAATTAATTCGTTAGTGGTATTATTTTTGTCGGATTGTTTTTGCCCAGCTAAGCGACTTTTTCGAAATGTCCGAAAGTGAACTGCAATACACTTAATGTGTGGTGTCAAATGAACCCTTGTCAAAATCGCTACTTCAAAGATAGAAATATGTTGACACATATCTGTTTCTAGACATGATCTTTTGTCTATTGATACCAATCTACTAATCTTTAATAAAAATTTGACATATTTTGCCACCTTGATGAACATGTACAACGTAATTCGGAATACCGCAAATGATTGTACAAAGTGTTTATAATTAATTCTGATAAATTATTTGATTTTGGCTTCAGATCATACACGTAAGTACGCCAACTCATTATCAACATAATAAACAAAGGCCTCGGAGCTTGGATACGCTAATTATCACCACTTCGAAAATACGCCACATTTGCTTATTATAATTAAATTCAAAAGATAGTCAAACTGGTTACAAGTCATGTGAATTCGTAAAAAAAATTTCGAATTGTTTTGAGTGGAGACAAGTTGTCATAAAAAAGACAGTTTTCCATAGACCCAATTTTGCAGGAGTTCCCCGTCGTCGGTCAAGTTGTACATGTACATGTACATTGTAGGTTAACATTTAAAGGGACATGGTCACGATTTTGGTCAATTTTTTTTCTGTTTTTATTATCTACAACGCTTTAGGAATGCATTTCTAATGAACAAATGAAATGTGAGAGTCAGGCGTAGAGTTATCAGCATTATACAGGGCTCACAATTCTTTATCATGTAAACAAGGCTCGTGCCCTGTTTTTGTTTACATAGGTTCAATATACAGATAAATAAAAAATTTCAAACTGATTTTTTTATCTTTATATTCATTTTAAGCATAAATCAACAGTTCCTAACGTTTAACACATTCATTTTAAGTCAAAAACTGGAATTTTCACTTCAACATTCAAAATGTAAACAAAAGCTTTGTTTACAAAGCCAAAAATTACAAGCTCTGTAACTCGCTTCTAACTCAACGAACGACACTCAAATTTTGGTTCCATATTTAAAATGCTTTACTTAAGCATTGCAATTATTAACATCGAAAAAATAATTTTTGACAAAAATCGTGACCATGCCCCTTTAATGGGAATGTTATCGAAAATAGCACTGTTGTTTAAGGAATAGTTTTTGGTGAAGCCTCTTAATTTGTTTTATGATACTTATGCTATTGGTATTTTCCCTGTATGTTTCTGCATACCTTGATTAAAGTTAGTAAATTGCTCAAAGGGGAAAATTAAAGTTGATCGTCGACGGAAGGTAACTCGTGCAAAAGTACGTACATTGAAAATCACCTATACTTATATTTGGGAGTTGTCTTTGCATCGATGTACTAGAGATACAAAGCCAAAATCTTAAAATCTGGTGCTTCGTAATTTGTTGCCGATCAGCTGTAAATCAATGGGGATTTCATATTAACAGAAACATTAACAAGTAAATACATTTTAACTGTATAAATATATACTTAGTTATAACACTGCTGTGATGTCATTCCTTTGTTCTAGCACCTATGACAGTTGATCCGATATCAGTGAGCTTCTTAATATCAGACCGTTACTAGTGGTTATAATCCTGATATGTTTCAAAATCGGACTGTCTCAGGTCAATCAATAATGAAATTCAATGGCAGTGTTTTAAGTACGATATATGCCTCAAACACTTCTGTATGAAAACATATCAGACAGTTCTCGGCCCTAACGCGCCTCGAAACTCTCTCATAGTTTTCATACAGAACTTTTCGGCATATATCCATTACATTGCAAGAGACAGTTTTGGATAAAGTACCCGGAAAAGAACAAATATTTTTTGTAAAATTGAGAGTTGTTGTACTTGAAGATTTATGATATGTCTCTTGTTGACAATAGGATGCAATATGTAGGCCCTTAATATTAAGTTTAGGAAAATCAGAAGTATTATTATTCTTTATTTGCACAAGACATACATCTTATGGCATAGGTTATTACATATAATTAATAGCAATATTGAATAATGGTATGGTACATGTACATGTAAAGTACATTGACAATGTGTATAAAATAAAATTTTACTAACAGGCGAAAAATAAACCAGAGAATTTTTCTTAATTATCATAAATATTGAAAGCTAGATGGAGATACTTCCCCAAATTGCACAGTTCTTTAAAATTTTGAACACTTAATAATTGTATAAATTTGTATACAGAAGGTTTTTTCCAATAATATTTCTTAATATATTTTACTCGGATTTCTCTATACTGCTGACATTTCAAAACAAAGTGGAATTCATCTTCAATATCTGAACAAAATTTACATAAGCGTCTTTCTTTTGGTACATTAGTGTGTCGTCCACTTTCAATTGCAAGTCTATGAGATGACAATCTAATTCTTGTAATTTGTTTCTTATATGTAGAAGGTATTGATTTTGTTAAATAATATTGTAATGAAAACTGGTCAATAATATGCTTGTAAAAATAACATCGAGATGAGGAATTAATCTGTTCTACAAGTTGTTGAGTAAAGTGATCAATGATTCTTTGCTTAATTAAAGGAAAATAGGTTGCACAATGTATATACTCCTGTTCATACCATATATGTCCTAGACCTATTTCAAAAAGTTTATTTTTAATTACACTAACCCAATTTTCAGCAGGTGCCAAAGACGATTCACATTCATTATACAGCATTTTGTAACAGGACTGCAAAATACAATTCTGACTTTGTAACAATTTGAACCAAAATTTGAATATTCTAAACATTCGTATAGTTTTCATAGGTAGCCTCCCAGTTTCAAAATATACAATTGCAGTGTTTGTATTCTTCTTCACACTTAACACAAATTTAATATATTCTAAATGCACCTTTTCTATATCATTTGCAGCATGCATGCCCCATATCTCACAGCCATAATTTAATATACTAGCAATATAAGTATCAAAAATTGACAGCATTGTTTCTGTGTTCAGATACAATTGACTTGTTTTTGACTTTAAGTAAAATGCGAAACTAGCGGCGGCTATTACTGTTGTGTTGATTTTACACAGTGAAATTGCAAGTTACAGATGGGGGGGGGGGGGGGAGGGGGTATAATAACACGAAAAGTAGGTGGATTGGACATAGCAAACTATACATTGGTAAGTTTCTGACATGTGATGGTGCAACATGCACACGGTACGGAATGTCAACCCTTTGCAGGGAATAAGCTGAGGGGGAGTGGGGGGTCTAAAACGCTGAACATCGTTTATGGAGATAAACACATAAAAGAAAACCACTATGTATGAAATTTTACATGTTCTGACTAGTAATTTTTCCCAGAAGTTGGTGTTTTGCTTAATGAGGAGTGAATTAAAGGTATTGATTTTGTGCTGAAAGGTAACTAAACAAAAATTCTAATTCGAGTTCCGAAGACACACATCCCCTCGCTATAGTGAATTGTATTAAAAAAACTGTCCTGTGCCACATTAATATAATAAAATAAGTAATAGTGTGCTTTATTTTTACCGGAAATTATCAATTTATTATTATAGTGAATTTTTGGTATAAAAGTTGTTAATTTTTTATACTCTGTCCCGAGTTTTTGCTTCCACCACTTTTTGCTTGATATTTCGATAATCATAAATACCTTTGTGCTCAAACTATGTTCATCCACTAATATGAAAAATGTCCAGATTATCTGTTTTGAAACGCCCCCTCTACCGCTTCAGGTTTCAATACACATCGCACAATAGAAAGTCTACGGAGATTTAGCATTGCATCAGCCATTATTAAGCCCGGATGATAACGTTGAAAAATTGTGCGAGGTGTCCCGAGAACTTCCGAATGGAGAAAAGATGTAAACATTTCCCATTATAAATCTCCGTAAGAAATTTGTTTTCGTTCCTGTGAACTTTTATGAGTGAAAAATGATAATTTGTCAATGAAGATATCTTGGATATTTTCCCTTTTATCGATTTCATAGGCATTCCTTTCACAGGTATGTGTATTTTTATTAAAAATCATCAAAAAGTGATGGAAGCAATAACTTGGGACAGACTATAGTGTATATTGTATTTGTGTTAGAAAATAATAATGATGAATTTGCCCAGATTGTGGCGTTTTATTGGCATCGCACATCTTTGTGTTAAAGACACGGCAAATTTAATGCCAACATATATACTAGTACATAATAGCGAGCGCAGCTCGCCGGCGCGCAGCGCCGGCGAGCGAAGCGAGCTCTAAGAACCAGTGCGCGCGGGAAAAAAGAACGAGCTTAACCTACAGATTCATCAAGAAACAATTTGTGTCTACGTCCCATAGTGCTCTCTAATGTTTTTTCCCGTGGTGCTATGCCAAAAATGGCTAAAATTTAGCTCGTAATTAACGGTGCCTTGAGGTTTGATGACACGTTTTGAGTAGTGCACAAGCTTTGCTTCCATTCCTTCGTATGGAGTCGAAATACGTAAACAAATGAATATAGATTTGAATGTGTGACGTCACAATGATCTCGCGCTAGTTTTCCCAGGATAAATTTAGAGGTGGATCAAACATCTGTAATGCGCGTTTTTTAGCTATTTCATTATAAACTTCGATACCTGCCTTAGATGATTTGTAGGGTTTTTTTTGTGTTTTTTTTTATAATTTTGATAGAGAGATTATATGTATATGATTATATATACAAGAAAGAGTTAAGCTAATTTTTTTCGTGCATGAACAATAAGTATAAGTAGGGAGGAAATTAAAAAAAATAAAAAAGTCATTTTGAACTAAATAATAAATAATAAAGTTTAAAAAATCTATGCAGATATTGCATATTTTCTAACCATTAATTTGGAAAATGGGAAATTACACACCTACAAACAGGGACCGGGGCACGGATACAACGTATGCCAAAATAAACAAATTTCAGTAAAAAAAATTATGAATCAGGAATTTAAAAAAATTAAAATCAGATAACAACAAGGTACAAAAAAAAATAATACATATGTACTGTATTTATACACTTTTGACTAAATTAAACACAAATTACATTTTAAAGACTGATCAATTTTCTCCAAAAGTAAAGAACGTTTTTAGGGGAAGCAAGTCTATTTATTTTGTAGGAAGTTTTTAAAACTTAGAAATATGATATAATTCTATCTCTCTATCTCAAAAAATTCCTTTGATGTTAAATGATAACTGTCAAAATATCACTAAGTTGACAATGATGCAAGGTATGTGTAATTCTTGCTGCGCTCGCCAGAACGGTAGCACCGTAAAACATATTAATTAAAACTGTCTTGGTGTTTGTTGTTGTCAATGTAGTGAGATGTTTTCTGTATTAAAAAATATGAATGTAACTATTTCTTCTTATTATTGTAACATGTGATTTTTTGAATTTCGTAAAGATAAATGTTATTTTAAAGCCTATACGAAACAAATATAAAAAGTGATTATGCTTAAAAGCGACACTAATTAATATAAAATTTTCATATGTGGATAAATGAGAGTACTAATGTTTGTAGACTTTTAGAAGAAATGTGTTGTTCACTAATCTGAAAATAAAACTAAGACACGTGGGCGGCTATAGAGCTCGAGCAATAGTCGTCTAAACTTGTCAATACAAAAAGTTAAGTCTCTGTAAAAAGTGGAAAAATAATTTTTTAATATTCGGAAACGTGTCCCAAACGTGGTTTTAACTCGGCGAAGTCCTTTTCTGTAGTAAGAGTTACTCTGTTGTCGTTGAATTTTTATTTCATTTGTCACACACGCCAAACAAGCATAAAACGGACGTTATTGTGCTTCCAACAAAATACTGGATCTATGTTTTGTCAGTGTCTCGTTAGTGAATACTTGACGATGTGATTGGACTTTGATTGTCGTTCTTCTGAAGCTGATGAATCACATGTTGATGTCTCTTAGTCTACCATTTAAATTTCTTTTTGTGTGCCCCGGCTTGATGAAATCCCTCAATCAAACTCGCCCTTTTATTTAATGCTTAATTAGGTATTACAAGGTGAATGACTTTCACAACCTGGTTGGTAATTTTACTAGTCAAGATTCTTCATAAGAATTTCCTAAGAATTTCTGACTTGTTTGTCGTGAGATGATGTGACATGAATCCAATTTTTAATAGCTGTGTTTATTTTCATAGGTAAAGTTATATGTGGCATACATAATTCATAAACGTAGAGATTGATAATTGGCTTTTGCTTCATTGTGTCAATAATCCCGTTGGTTCCCTGGTTATTTTTGGGGATGCCATCGAGTAGTGAACTCAGATGGTTAAGTCGGAGGATCATCAAGAGATGCTTTTGAGCCGATGATGATTGAGTCAGAGGTTAAAACTCTTAACCCTCCTCTCTTTAATGGAGGTTTATTTGGTGAAGTTCATCTTATATTTAGGGCTCCTTCACCATGTTAAGCAATATCAGTGGATTTGATGGTTGTTGATAGCAATTCGGCAGTATGTACATGTATTTGATATATTTGGGACTTAATTTGTTGTTTAACATCATAGCTATTATTCATGCCTCCTCATTCTCCTACCCAAATATCATTCAAACTCACAATGGTGTTGGGAATTTTATTGATCAGAATATGATTATATCCTGATCAAAACATATAAACATTGATGTACATCATATCTAGTACATACCAATAATTTGAGTAGAACAACAATCACAAAACTGTAACTGTAAAAAGCATATATGTTAAAACCAACTGCAACATTTAATATATATAGCAGAATATTATACAAGGTAAACTATGCATTCAAACACATAAGTAAATTATTTAAAATACAATATTATTTACTCAGGTTATGTGAAAATGAAGTTTTATACAGAAAATAACAGTGTAATTAATTAACAGACCCACACTGGTATCCCACTGTTTAAATTATATGTACATATTTAGCATTCACTTGGCGAAAAGTATTAACATAATCAATGTTTGTTACTGTAACTCATGTTGATTGTTCTTCAGATTAATCAACGATCATTAAATCATATTCAAGAAACCCTGAAAATCATTACAAAATCCAATAATATTTTGAATCCACATCATCCGCTTATTCAATGTGCGAGTTTATAGTATAGTCGACTCCTTGTTTTTTGTGATATGACCAAACTTATATCTGTTGTCAATCTGTGCGACATTGAAGCGGATTAAATTGAATATGAATGCATTTTATTTTTGCACCTAACGATTTGTTTAACTTTGTTTTGAATTAAAAAAAATATCAAACATAATCTTTTAAATTAACATATTTTTTATTTATAATTTCATGCAACAAAATTATAAAATCACAATACAGGCTAATATTTGTATGCAATATGAATACAATTTCGGAATATCGTTTACGTTAGGAATATACACGAGTAGGTGCATTTCGTGTCATGAAGACGGTCACCTATATCCATTACTGTCAGTAATCCATAAACTTGCAACATGTGTGTGATACTGTTAAGCATGAATTTTTTTTCTTCAATATTTTTTAAGATAAAACGAAAAGCAAAACACAGCAATAAAACTGAATGAAATGATATTATTTAGCTTTTTCTTCAAACTTTTTTACACAGTTTTATCAGACTTATTGCATGCTGGTTCTTTTTGGTATATTTTGCAGTGTTTTTTTTAAAGCTTAAATTATAACATGGCCATAAATAGATTGCAAAATAAATCTGCTTAAATTTACAAAAATTACAAAAACTTTGAATATGCAGAAAAATATTAATTAAACACGCATTATTAATGAGTACATGTAAATGGAGAACGAAAATGAAATACCAAATCATTTACAAAATTAAAGGAAAGACATTCTATCTCTAAAACTGGTTACATATTTTTTTCTGTAATGTCGGCACCTTTATTTACCACATGAATCACCAAAGAAAGCAGTTTTATTGTTTAGTAATAATATCCAGAGATTAACTTTCATAATTTGTTAATAACAGAAGTACAGATCAGGTATTATTCGGGTACATATGTACTTGTTTCTGAATAACAAAAAATCCCTTCGTTAGCATTTAATGCAGTTAGTTTGACCTTGTAAAACTGTTTTGTAACCTAAACGCGTGTGAAATACAATAGCTTGATATTTATGCAGAACAATTTTTACATTTTATTTGAATCTAAACATCTTCATAATTGCGCAGTTTCTTTAGGGGTACTGAACTTTTAACCCTATGTCACTATGTGAATAATCAGTCTAAAAACGTAAAGCTACAAGTATGAGTTAACGTTACAATTCAATTTAAAAGTATATATTTGTAAAAAATGAGAAAATGGTTAAATTCATATCATGATTTCGTATTACCAGAGAATTATATTTCTGTCGACATATTCCTATGATTAATGATTTTTCTACCGGTTTTTATTTTTTACACATGCCTATATGTGGATACACTTTGTATGTTATGCCTATGCCAGATATTCTGAGCCTGTTTTGACCGAATCCGTAGTGTTGGTAGATATCGATGACAAAGAGCTTCCAAATTCGCTGCTAGATATCTGTCTCTGGATGTTCTGCTTGGCGAAAGAGGATGCGAACCCGGCCAATCCTTTCTTCTTTGATTTGGCATCAGGGTGTAGAGCTAGCAAAGAATTATTGTGAAGCTTGTGTTTCTTTTTATGGAAATGATGTTAAGAAACGCATGTGTTTCATTAAAGCTATTTTAAATCACATTTGCACAATGAACTACCCTACCATTAATAGCTTCGATTTCCTTTGCGGATACTCCACTGGAAACAGCAAGTTTTCGCATGGCCTCAAAACAAATCTAGAAATAAAATGACAAATTTCTATTTTTTACATGTTTTTTAAATGGCAGAAAGAATTACTCTGACTGCAACTGACAGTCTTTTTTCTATGAAATAGCATTTCTATCATAATTAATTACTACATGTAGTACACATGTATGGCTGACATTGCCCCTTACGATGAAAATGAATTATTAGAGCGCTACTTTATTATTCCACTTTTCAAATTTTATGACCTTAAGATTTTTCTTGGAAAAGTATTTCCATCATAATAAATTTTACAAAATAAAACTTAAAAAAATATTTTTATAGTGTAATATGATTTTTTTAAAGATAAAATGGGCTTTTAATGTTTACCTGTAGGTCTTTGAAGTTGTTCTTGGCTGTTTTGAGATCGGAAGCAATCTGTTTCTTTTGCTTGTACATCAGTTTCATCCTAAAGTGTTCGTGGTCGATAACGGCAACCACAAGACCTAAAATGAGGAGAGGAAACAGCGCGGGTAAACTGTCCTCCGTAACTATCTTATATACTTGTCGTATTCGAGATTTACATTTAACTTTATATGCTAGCATGACACATGGAAGTAATAATACTTTACCATTATTACCATGATTCAATCAAAATCGTTTTCCCTTTTCATTTTATCTTTACTTGTGACAAATTTCTTGTTTGGGTGAGAGGGAATCAATAATTTTTTTAATCAGATTCTGAATAATTACCTTTACTTAATCAATATCCAACAGCAAAAAATTCGTGTTGATCATATCATAGCTTTATGAATTTAAAATTTCACATCTAATGTGTAAATCATAAATAAAGTATCTTTATATATCCTGACAAGGATTTTGATTAAATCTTGCGATTATCATCTAATTACATGTGTCGCTCACAATTAATGATCTGAGCAGAATAAAGAACTTACTGTTCACCACTCGGACCACACGCCATGGCACTAAGAACGCTAAAATGACTACAAACTTCTGAACTTTGTAGGCACTCAGGCCTTTGATGAAGACCAGGTCAACAATAAAAGAAGCCACTACCACGAAACCATCAAATACCTGGTAAAAATTTTATTGCACCATTTTAATGTCGTTGATTTAAATCTCCATGTAAATAAGCTGACTTTAAAACCTTGAAAAACTAACAGAACCTTGACTTCTTTTCTTTCTGTTAAAAAAAAGAAGAAATTATGGGTATCTTATTTGAGACGAGCAATTTTATCTATTAAAGCCGGTAAATAGTGCGTTATAAAATCTATTGGAGCAAAGCAAACTGCGGAGTTAAGAGAGTTAATGGAGTTTAACACGTAGATAAGAGCAATGAAATCCAAATAATTGTGCGAGAGCACTGTGTGTTATTCTAGAGAACATTGTTCTTTTCTCGGTATGCTACATGTAGCTTACCTCAAGTTTGTTTTCAAAGTACTCTTTACCACTGCTGAAAAGCTTCACCATGTTCTGCAAAACACAGATAAATTTCAAAAATATAAAAGAAAATCAATATTATTTAAATAAAAGAATGATTTGAGTTTTACAGTCAATCGATTGCATTAGTATAAGGTTGTAATATGCCGAATTTATGTTGAAATTTTGTCAAATTTGTTGGCAATTAAAAACTATGCACACATTTAAAATGTTTTGTATTCTTCCTCGATCTTTGTCGATTGTAATGATGTAATACTTTCAAAGCACTTTTCAATTAATAAATCTTAAATTTAACTGTAATTTGCTATTTAAATGATAGAAAATTCAATGATAATTACATGAATTGTATAATACCTGTGTAGTAATAACAATGATCTGCATTGATCCAAATTATCGTAAATTAAAAGACTATATGTCTCACAAACTGCGTAAGTTTACCTCAACTACCAGTATCGCTAAAATGGAGATGCTACAATAATGAAAATAATGCGCCAAGTCCACTTCAATCGGGTGATCATGCTCTGCAGAATGGCGCAAGTCATCTCCAACCCTTCCGGTGTTAGTGACGTCATTTGAAGGAGAAGTTGCCGACCTTTTGATTCGGCCAGAGCTCGTCGAATTCGAAGATTCTGATGTTTGCATTGAGGATAAATCTGTTGTCAGCAATGTTGTAAGGGCCGACGCTGCTGTGCTGGATTGGGTTCCAATCTGAGGATGATAGGCGGTATTGAAATCAACGTGCGCAGACAAAATCTTTTTATGGAGGAAGCCTAGTTCCGCATAATCGTAGTAGAAATCGGACAGGGTTTCTGGGTAATGGTTTTTCATCTGAGTGACGAAACCGAGGGCTTCTGCTTCGTTATGATCGACAACCCCTGGTGACATAAATTAAATTATGATACAAAATCAATCAAAAAAATTACAATTGGGTTAAAAGCATACATGAAACAAAATCTTGAGTCTTAAAGTTATTATTTATCCCATCGAAATTGACGTGTCCTTTGATTCCCAGTTATACCCCCAGTCCCCCCCCCCCCCCTCCAATAAATTGTTTTCTATAAACCATGTAAAATTCACAAGTTGCTGTTAATACATAAAACTGTTTAAATGAACCTTTGAGGTAATAGATATCCAAGATGAGTTCTCCCATCACAAGAACGCAGTCCACAATATTTAGGAGAACAATCGCTAGGAGAACCCATTTTGTGTGCATGAATTTTTCTCCTTTGTATCGAAGTCTAAAACAAAATTAGATAAAATTGTATTTTCAAAAACCTTGAACAGTTTAAGATTTACTGAAAACAATTATTTATCTACCAATACTTTATCTAGAAAAAAATCTCTCAGCGAAGTTTAAATGAAGAATTA
Source organism: Magallana ariakensis (assembly GCA_020458035.1). Lineage (NCBI taxonomy): Eukaryota > Metazoa > Mollusca > Bivalvia > Ostreida > Ostreidae > Magallana > Magallana ariakensis. The sequence goes on along the minus strand of CM035818.1, from coordinate 16,938,438 downwards.
TTTGTAATAGGTCAATCAGTATAAAACTAATTATAAAATTCCGATTTTCTTACGTCAAACAGCAACATCCAAATTATCGTTAATAATTACAGATAAATTTTCACGTAAAACATACTTTCCGATTTTTGATTTTGGGGGTTTTCTGCTCTCTCTTTCTATCTCGTGTTCGAGACTCTTTTCGGTTTCATCAAGGACTGCGTGTGCCCTAGCCAGAGAAAGGGATCCTTCCGCGAGAGCCTTAAACGGGTATACGAATATGTATCCATAAACGTAAGGGACAAAACAAACTAAAATTAGAATCACAGTACACAACCCAATATTAGGTAAAAGTGGAAAAAAAATCAATATTTACATGCAGCCCTTTAGCGGATTTTTTCTTTCTTTCTCCTAGAAGTCCCATTCTGATCTACATAATGATTTCAAAATTCACTGAATTGTTATAAATACATGTTTATATTTATAATTATACATTTTTTCTCTGTACCGAAATTTTCGTGAACAAATACATATAAACCAAAAGCTGTCTTTTGAATAACCTTGAGTGAATCTTTAAAAGCCTTATTATTTATCGACTAACTTGAAACATCAAGCCTGGAGCCATGTATAACTGGCAATCTTTGAAAGATGACCATCTATATAGTAAACACAGGCAAACACCTTTTAGTGAAATATTCTCATTGAACATGGCAAAAACCTTTTAGTGAAATATTTTCATTGAACATGGAATTTTGTTTTGAAAGGTCAACATATATAATGTTGCGTAGTATTTTCCGAGGAAAGAAATGTTTTTGTTATAATTAGGGAAAAAAGAGGGGTGGGCGACAGGGCTTGGATTAAGGTTGTTAAATTTACATTTATAAATTCAAATTATTAGTTCCCTACGTTGTATTGTATGGTTTATTTGCAATGTACATGTACCGACGAAACCGGATGGACGGGGGCTATAGTCTTATTGCGGTCTCATAATAATGCCCTACAGATAAAGTATGAATATTTTTTTTTACTTTTATTCAACAGGTATTTACGTAACGTTTTGAAGTGTAACTCTAAATTCCGATCGGGTTAAATACGTGCTCCAATTAAGAGAAGACGGGAACTATGCCTTTCCATCAAAAATAGCAATTATTATTAGTTTGATTTTAGTTATTTTTTATCCACTAGTTTTAAAGTTATTTTTGAAAAGCTCTCGTATTCATGATCGAGTTATGCCGGTGCGTTTATATACCCGAATGGACTTAAAGATGATAATGAAAAAGAAAGCGGTGTTGTGCTTAAAAAAATCTTTAACCGAATATCCAGACCTATGCAACACATAAAATTGTTTCAAAATTCCGGGGGTGGGGGTACCGGTAGGATACGTGTTTTGTTGATGCAATACTCTCATGATGCTTGTACATTGCATTTTAAACATTTAAGTAGATGCTTTAAATTTCAAATAAGTATTATCTTTCGACAAGCATTTAAGAGCAAATGATACTACATGTAAAAATGAAATTGGTTAAAATAAATGTCGATTATTGCGTACTCTTGTCGCCTACTTAAATATACAACAACCTCACGATCAGGTTCACCCACAGTTCAAGCAATATTCACATATTAAGATAAAATATCAATTACTGTAAAGCACAAACAACCTGTTGGTTTACCTTTTGGGGTTTTATTGCGCGATGCCTATCTCTTGTCACTTCATCATCATGGAATAATAATTTTTGTAATACTGAAAACCTGTCGTAATATTACATGTATTTAAATTTTATTTACATTCTGCATCAATTCGCAGCATTTTTAAAGTCCTAATAATTATAGGTATGAAGATTTAAATGTAATGTTAAGAAAAAAATCACCGAAGAGCTATTTTACACACAATACCTGTGAACAACGATTTTGTTGCGCATATATATATATATATATATATATATATATATATATATATATATATATATATATATATATATATGACAGATCTGATTTAATACGCTTGTTCTTGTTTAATTACTCGGACTGAAAAAAAATGATATAAAAATGATATAAATTCTCCGTTCAAACATTGAAAAAAAATATGGCATATGTGAAAAAGAAAGGCTACTGAGCTATTTAGGTATTTTATTTTGATAATGTGAAGATTTCTGTGATTTTTGTTAATGTATATTTGAGAATTGTTATAGAAAAAGTAATAATAATAAAGAGGTTGTACTTTAGTTTGGAAACGAAAAAGATTTTTAAAATTACACATATATAAGTTAACTGTATGAAACTGTTATAACATAAATTATGTACGCTAAAACAATGCACACATTTAGACATCTTTTGCTTAACAACGAAAATTTCTATACCAACAGAAAATTTATTAAATAAAATTATTTCTTACCTCTGTGATGTCTTAAAGAGACACGAGTAGTCTAGCAAGCTTACAACAACTGATGTGCGATGAAAGCTATAAATTCACTCAACCAAACACAGTAATGGAAAAGACAAAAATTTTGACAAAATAAGGAGAAATGAACCTCACTATAATGGTGTTTCAATCACAAAGACGAATTGCGTTTGTTCATTTCTCTTTAGCTCTCTCTTAAATGAATCATGAAATTTTACTCGCAATCGTATACTTCTTATTTAAGAAGGTACATTAACCATCACACTGCAAAACCATTGCACTTTTAGATTTATATGAACATATACTTTATTATCTACTTGTAAAGACGCAAATGTAAAAAAAAAAAACAACTTTCGATGTCGTTTTTACATTTTCTCGGGTTACAATTAAGCTTTGTTTCGTTTGAATAATTATGCTTAACTTAAAAATTACCAAAGATTTTCGCACGACTTTGGCACACAAAATATTTCGTCTACAGAACGAATACATTCAAACGTTTAGTAGACTTTTGGTTTTGAATTGGGACAGAAGCTTAAGAAGAGGGCTCTAAGTGTGACGTAATTGCCACAGAGTACAGGGAATGAAACTCTGCGTGGATTAAACAAAATGGTTTCCAATGCTTTATCACTACCCCTTACACTCCTGTGAGGTCGATGCTGTATGTTTTTGTATATTTCTAGGATGATGTTTGATTTTATTCTTAAAATGATCATTTACCCAGTCGTTGTCACATTTTGTCGAAAACAATTTGCATATTATCAAGATGATTTACATTTCCAAATACATCTGATATTCAATGTAACTATCTAGGTTACTTATATATTGCGCGGATTGTAAAAGCATAAATTCACCGAGTTGGAAGTACTCGATTCACGTGGTCCTTTTGTATGAAATTGAATTGGAAAAGAATTTTAAATAAAAACGGACATTCATAAATTCATGTATCAACATTTAAATCTTACAGAATCACACCATCCTCTACCATTGTTTGTACAAAAATGACCAATGTGTGGGAATATCGAAATGTACTCACCTTTGCGCATGCTTTTTCATGCCGCAATGTGAACTAAAAGGACCAATACAAAAAAAATTTGTTTATCTAAGCATGGCTGTATGTCTTGACAAGTGTTCCTTTATTTAATATTTAGTTTATTTACATACCCAAACGCAAAATGATTTGTTTTTGGCCTAATGCTTATCGTTAACTTATTTGATAATGCCAGGTAAATGAAATGAAGCATAACGATCTTAAAAACTGTTCACAAGCAATGAAGAGACAAAACGTTTTAAGTAAGTAATAAGCCGCAAACTGCCCATTCTGTCAGATATTTGCGAACGCTAACGCTCGTTTCCCGCGTACAATTTACATCCAAATATTTCGGAAGTTTTGTCAGATATTAAAAAACAAAGTTATCCACTAAAATCCATTAAAATGTATAATCAATTTCTAATTGATTTATATTAAATTCAATTTGTAGTCAAATAATTATTTTTCAAACGAAAGTTTTGCTAACAGAGTGTGGAAAATATTATTTGGCGGCCGATATGTGCATTAAACTGCTTACTTTAGAAATTAAAGCAAATTTTCATTTTTATTCATATTTCTTTTATTATTTTTTGAAACATTACAAAGCAAAATGCTTTTATGGAATGTATTTTGGTCTATAGACATATGCACCCCCCCCCCCCCCGTGAAACAACAAACCATTTGGTATATATGTGCTAAATAACAATACATACAAAAAAAAAAAAAGGAATTTTTGTTTAACGGGAATGGGGGGCTGGGTTTTTTTTAGTCCGTTTTCCGTAAGAGCTGTTTTAACCAAAAATACAAAGTTATCTATTTTTGTTTAACCAAATCATTTATATGTATTGAAGATATACATATATGTCTACATTTTTAAGAAGTGTATATCAATAAGACAAGTTTACAGGTGGGTCAGCAAATTCAAGAATGGCCAAACGGACCTTAATTCATAACTGGGGTATATATATACCGGCCGATAAAGTTAACAGTCAGCACATTTGGTCGCCATATTGGTTTCGTTCAACTGTCTCTGGGGTATATATACCGGCCGATAAAGTTATCAGTCGGTTGCTTTCCCATCGAGGCATTCAGGTTGCACGGACTTCTAAATAATAAAACTACATCATGTAGTTCTATGCTTGTTAAAATGTATAAAGAAAACTTCAATCAATGGTTTGTTCATAGAAAGAAATTCCAATGTATGCGCCATGTCTTGCACAAACAGTGCTGTGCTGTCCTACTTCGCATGCAAATTGAACACGTGTGTCGTTCATACAGAGTGCATAACATCTGAATCTTATAGAAGACCCCGGCCGCACTACATCCAACACAGTACAGATACGTGATGGTTCATCCAAGAATGTATAAAAAAACGTAACATCGCTTTTATCAATTTCTAAAAAAAAAAACAATTAATTTATCATAGGTACTAGAACACATGTTATATGTTTTTCTTTTATATGATTAAACCTGTAGCCATTGGCTACTATTTATTGTGTATAACCTGTAGAACAGGTATTCAAGTTAAGCACGATTTTCACTCATTCGAAGGCTTTTCTTTATCGCATTTAAACGTACATCGTAAAATGTCTCGACCAGATAATTCCGAGGATATAGTCATTGAGAAAGAAAATGAACAGAGTGAATCTTCGCCTGAGTTAACTAACGTCGTCAATTTATTTACAACGGTTATAAAAAAAATCCAGTTTGAAGAGCTGTCAGAAAAGTTACAAACGGAACAATCTCAGAATTCCGAGTATTTGCAAAAGAAGGTGAAAGAAAATATCGGAAATAAGCTGAAATCAGAGGTTAACAAGATCCAGTTCAAGTTTAATGAAGGACTAAAAGAGAAGGTCCTTAAATTGGAAAAACTTGCGAATTCGAAAGGTGACCACAAACCATTGTTGTTAATCAGCGAGATAATTCACGACATCGATACCCGTAATAAGCACATCAGAATCGCCGACTCGTCACCATGCAGCAGGCTGGAAAACGGTGAATGAATACAAGGCCAGTGATATTGCAGATGATTCAGAGGATGAAAAGAAGATCCGTAGTGCGGAAAACCACGCCCTCAGGAGTGTCAAGCAGTTCCGTCTTATATACAGGCCGCGCCCGTATCAAAGTGTTCCGAACAGAGGGTATGTGTCCGCCGCTGCTGGATCCGCCGCTCAATTGGCCGCTCAAACTCCCGCTCTTGTTAGCGCTCCTCATCAGCTTTTTCTCGACTATCCCAAGCAGGCGCTTTTTCGTGGGAGACAGAGAACCCCACAGCCAACCGACGTTTGCTTCGGATGCTTTAGTATGGCCATTGGAAGAACAAGTGCCACGCTGGAAACAACTTCCAGACAACACAGCAACAGAAGTGAAGTTCTTGTGGAAGATAAGTATTTTTATATCAATTGTGAAAGTGATTCTGAAATTCTCCAGCACGTTGATTATTTGATGTAATTGATAATGAAAAATCATTTATGTACACAAAGGGTATAAAGAAAAGCTTATTTAGACATATATCGTTTTGGAGATTATGAATACTTATGACTCAATTTTGAAAATAATAAAATCGGGTTAGGGTGTATAAAGCGTTGAAAAATCGTACGTTTTGATGCTATTGATTTTGGTAAGATTTTGTGACCTCAAAGTTTCTAATAATTCTGTAGAGTTTTTTAGTATCCATATCTGATTCACACCACTTCTGGGGTATATTGATGTACAGTACTCTTGAAGTTTCTCCTTCACTACTGTAAGAATTTTAGTAAGGAGTAAACAGAGAGGTTTGGTAGAACATTTACTTGAACCTGCTATATATCTGTTTGTAAGGACTTTAGTGAAGCTTTGGAATCCAGTACAAATAAAATAAATCAAATTCATTTTGTTTATTGGGGATATTAAAGATATCCATAACCGATTTATGATTTTGAAGTATTTCCTGCTTGGAAAGACTGCTATGGGTGGACATCATTGGAAGAACGTCGAGCCAGGAACAAAGCTGTTATGATGTATACAAGATAGTGCATGGACTAGTGGCTATTCCAACAACTGAGCTACATCCAATGATGACTACAGCCAGAGGCCACACAAACAGATTCCTGATTCCCTATGCTAGGACCCTATTATACAAACATTCCCTCTTCCCAGATAGTATCAGGATCTGGAATAACTTGCCACAGAGAGCAGTGGACAGTACCTCCCTGGATGAATTCAGACAGGAGGTCCTGGCATGCAGTCTTCGTTAGAGTACCATCATCTTTTATCCAGTTTTAACCTCACCTGCACTGTATATACATGCACTTGTTGTCACACCGAGCACAAGCCGAAGGGCGATGATACTCCAATAAGTCCTGCACTTTATCGGAAGAAGAAGAAGGGTGTAAGTAGGATTACCATGTGTAGAATCGAAACCTAGTTCTTTTTATATATTATTAGTTAAAACACCATAAAGCACTTTTCTGTGCATACATGTTAAAAAAGCAATGGTTACTGAGTATTGAATCACAATCATGTTTCATATCACAAGCCTACTGAACTGTTTTCACATGGTTCTATTGAATATTTGAGTTAAGATTAAGTCAGCCACTTTAATCCCTTAAATATGTTGTAATTTTTGCTATCTTCCTTTTCTTCTTTTCCACGTGTAGAGTTTCACAACTTCATCTAGATCTAGATTATCCACATACTTTGTATTTAGGCATACAGCCAGTAGCTTGCTCACAGTTTGCACGGCCTAGCGATTTCTGTGGGATGGCACTGTCAGCTGAACTTGAGAGAAAACTCTCTCAACAGCAGAGGTGGACACAATGGACTCTGCAATGATTAGCAACGTGTATATTTGGGATCAGGTCTCCTACTCTTGGCTTTCCATTGGTAAAGGTGTCTAATTGGTACTTACATGAACAAATCTTGCCGAAGGACGCCATCAAATTTCAAACTTGTCGGACATTTTTACTACTTTCTGTAACAACCACAGGTGCTTGGGGACGGGACCCCCCCCCCCCCCCACAATATTCACCCCCACATTCCCGAGGTTTTTTTTTCATTTATTTCTAAATTACATGTTGATGTATGCTACACTAAAAAATTCACATTTAACGCGAAATAAGCTATGTATAAAAAATGTATATGCCACTGGTATAAAAAGAGAAGAAGGTTGGCAACTTCAGCAGAAGCCATCTTGTAAAATTCGACACATCGTTAGGAAATTCCAACATTATTTAACTGAAAAGAACTTACCGGCTGGAAGTGATGGTCGCTTTAATTCCACAAGCTATTAATAAAAAAAATCCAACGCTTTTTTGCGACTTTTAAATAAATCTAGAAGTGTTATTTTCACATTTTACACCATCGAACTGCCGTTTCAAATGTCAGTGAACGGAAGTCGTCATTCTGCATTATTTTAGTCGCAGGCAACTATTTTTAGAAAAAGGTAAAAACCAGAAGAGGACATCCGAGTAGCGTTAGATACACGAAAAGGTAAGAGTATTACGATTGTTAAAATTGCGCCAGTTTTCAAATTGAACAAATACATGGGTAAAAAGTATATCACAAATGAAAGGCGGATTATTCATTTTAAAGAAGAAATTATTTACGTGAATAATGGCAGACAAAGAGAACTTTTCCGTGGTAACATGGTTGTCATTAAACACTGCTAAAAGCTGTGATGAAAATGAATTCATTGACTTAGTAGACATATTACACAAGATAAATATGCCAGACATGGCCAAAAAAATGTAGGACGCAGCATTCTGCAACTTTATGGAGACATAAATGTTTCTAGAGTAAGGTGCAAAAAGGATTGGGGAAAATTAACCCAGAGATATCATGGCATTACATGGAAAGCCCCAAATCCTGTTGAAAAACTTGATAGTTTTACTTCTGAATTCATTATTAAAAACATTTCATCATTTTTGCCAGATGACTTTTTCATCATTTCCAAAATCAATAGTGTAGTTAAGCTGGGATATTTTACACCAAGAGTTGTAAATGGCAACAGAACATTGCTACACATTACATTATCTGAAGGGAGATGGTCTCTGTGGATGAATGAAAAAGAAGCCAGTTTACAAAATATTGGAATCAGAAATGATTTTACTTTTTCACAGTCTAACATTGAAATGGTGCTTAATACTGTTAAAATCTTAAAGTTTTGTAATGGATTTGACGGTAATGAGTTACAGTCTCAGGATGATTCATTATTTTACAAAGAACATATGTCTCTAGCGGGTGATGAGAATAGCCTTACAATTCGAATAAGAGCACACAAGTGCCTTGGTATTGTGCCAAACAAATCATTGAAATTAATATGTCAGAAGTGCAAATACTATCTGAAACGATCAAATAAAAATAACAAGGACAGTTCCATTACTGGTAATTTCTTCGAAAAAGAACCTGCTCCTGATCAAAACAATCAAATAGTTTTGGAAGAGAATGATCATGAAGATTTATCAGATATTTTTCATAAATTATTCCCTGAATGTAATGCGAAAATGTCCGAATTCTTGATGTCCCAAAAAATGGCACTTGAGTGAAACAAGCATGGAAGGCGATGGAACAAGGACATTGTGCGGTTGTGTCTAACACTATGGTGCAGAAGTCCACTAAGCTATTCTGAACTGTGTAAAATGGGTTTATCATCCTTCCATCTCAGCGTTTACTACAAATTTACAAAAATTCAGTACAACAGGAAGCCGGTATTAATTCCAATGTCTTGAATTGGATGGCAAATGAAGCAGCAATCAGAAATATTCCACCAGAAGGCTATGAGGGGGGAATTCTCATTGATGAAATGTCCATCCAGAGCGACCTTCAGTTTTCAAAAGTTAATGGAAAAATTCAGCTCATTGGATTCACAGACTTAACTCCAGAATCCATTGTAATGGACAAAATCAAAACCGGTAAGAAAGAGCGACAGCTTGCCACTCACGTTTTGCAGTTTGTGTTCATTGGTTTTACAGGGTTTCGGTTCCCCTTTGCACACTTCCCTTCTGTGACTGCTTCTGGTTCTGATCTTTACTTACTGTTTTGGAAGGCAGTTCACATGTTAGCAATGTTTAATTTCAAAGTAACATTTGTCAGCACTGATGGAGCTCAAAGCAACAGAGATTTGATGCACATTCTTCTGCCAGACTTCTCGGTGCTGAATCCTACAACAGTAGCATTCAAAATCATTTACAACAGAGACAATGGTTTGATATTTTTCATTATGGACTTCTCCCATATGATTAATAAATACGCAACAATAAGTGGTAAGGCCAACTACTGCAAACGACATTTGGAACATAAAGGGCATTTTATCCAGTGGGACCACTTTAAAAAGGCATACTTAAGGGATATTTCCCACAACCCATTCCCAGTTCATCATAAACTGACAAATGAACATCTGTTTTTAAGCAACGAGGGGAAAATGCGCAATCATCTTGCCGAAGATATCCTTAATAGTGAAATGTTGCACCTTATGCAAGTATATCAACATAGTTTGGGTGACATGGGATCTGACCTAAATTTGACTATTGAACTTTTGAAGAATACAAGTGTCCTTATTAGAAATTTTCGTGATCCAAGGCCCATAATTGACCCAACAGATGATAGACTCAATGAAAATCATGATGTCTTACAATGGTTTTTGCAATGGGAACAGGACAATAGAGCCGATATTTCGATTAAAAATAAGGAAAAGAGCCTTATTTCTTTACAAACAAGGGAAGACATTGTGTCTTGTGTCCTTGGTTTTGACCAGCTATGCAAGCACAGACTAAAATTTTCATCTTCTTAAATTGTGCCAAAGAGAACAAACAGTGATTTGATTGAAAATATGTTCTGTCAACAGCGCACCCTTTACAACGGCGCAAATTCAAATCCAACTTATCTCGGCTACTGCAGATGTCATTCTTGGACAAACTTCAATATCAAGGAAATCAAATTCAGGTGGAGGTAGTGGTGCTGAGTTAATTGAAAGAAAACAAGAAATAAAAACAGGTAGATATGGTTGTATCTTCTTATCTGATAGAAGATAAATTAATACGCAAAATAATATTCTAGTGGTAAATACCAGCATTATAGGTAGTCTTCAAATTGACAAAAGATTTTAAACTCAAATAATTGTTAACTGTTTATACTTCATTTACTTAATTTCTCAAACTCATGATGAATATTAAGGTACTTGTACACTACATGAAGATTATTATTTGACAAATCTGAAATAAATTTATACTCACAATGAAGTGAATCTACTCGCAAAGTGGGCAAATAAATGGCGAAGAGTCAATTTCAAGGGTGTACATATGCCATTCATTGTCTGTTATGTTTGTGTATTTCCTGTGATACCACTCTGTACACATATCACAGTTTATCCAGTCTTCTCCTCCAGTGTCTATAGCATTGCATACAACACATTTTTCAGAATTATCCTCCTCAATGCTTGCACTACCTTTTCCTTTCCTCCCCCTTTTCCCCTTTCTTTTGCCTTTTCCCTTCCCTTTCCCCTTTCTGGAGTAAGACTGTCTCTGTTTTGTTTGCTTTTGTGTGCATGGGATGCTTTCACTGGTTTCAGTCTCCTGTTCTTCAACTCCCATTATGTTTATCAATTGATCAAGTGATTCTTCCCTGCTTACTGAATCATCAGATGCAGTTTTCCTAACGTTTCCTGTCCATACACTTGGTCCTGGTTCCTCATCTTGTTGCTGTGCAGTGGTTATTTCCATTTGTTCATCTATTGTTGCTTCTTGTACTTTATCGGTTACTTTTTTACAAGCATGTACCTGATCACTGGGGGAGTGCACAAATGAATCAAGATTGGTCATGCTCTCACTTTCTAAAATTTTCTTGGTCAAACGAGTGCACATGTCAGATTTTTAAAGTTTATTTTGAAGAGTTAGATCATATGCCTTGCTAAAAATTTGCAGTTCCTTTTTGGTAAATGATTTATCCATGAAATATTTTGGATTATTCATTAATTCAGGCTTCAGTCTTAGATGACTGGATATCTTCTTTACAGAGTTATCTTCCATACAAAGTTTCATATTAAAAATTTTTCCTGCAACTTTCTTGGATTTTTCCATAACTTTTTTCCTAAGTGCCTTCCCTTTTTCTTTTTGAACATGAGCTAGATAATCTCTACGGAACTGGCTTAAATTTACACAAAGGAACAAGTCTAGTATTGTATGGTAGACATCAATGTAATTTTCACTGCATGCTATAATTCCTGACAAGATCAGTTCAATTTCCTTCAATAAAGTACCTGTACTATCAGCTTCTATCTCACATGCATTTTCAGCTTCTCTCTCTTCACAAGACCTCTTCACAGGAAAATTACACAAAAGGAAGGATTCAAAAAGTTTAGAATTTTCCTTGATTTTTGTCTGTAGGTAGTAGTGAAGATTTTTTCCATGTTCTACTAAATTGGTATGCGTTAGTTCCTTCCGACACATCATTTCAAGTTTAGCAAAGAAGGTATTCGCCACATCTGTTATGATGGTCAAACTTTCTCTATCACTCTGTTTCCTTTTTATTTCTTCTAAGCTCTCCAGATCATTCGTGACATTCTTCAGATCATCATAGGAAATGCATAATCTATTAAGGATATCCAATTGTGATTGTAATTTTTCTAGTTCACTTTCCTTGTTTCTAACAAACAAAGAATTTTTTACTTTAACTGACATTTTGTACTTCAGCTTTGCAACAACATAGCCTCCAATGTATCTTAGTTTACCCCGTCCAGAAGCAGATAAGGCTTCAGATAGTAAAACTTGCTTCACTGTTTCCAATGGTTCACATTTCAACTGTTCTGAGAGCTGACTGAAGCACTTTCTTTAGATATCAAACATGACAGATGTAAGAAACTGAAATTCAGGCCCCTTCTCTGTGCAGTCATAAACATGTAGCAGATCAATTGTGGCAGAGTCATATTCTACAGATGCTAGGTGCTTTTGAAAGGATGTGTAAAACTTCCTAATTTCCTTTTTATTCTGTTTATCTATGTCTGAAGGAAAACAGGCTAAGAAGAGTTTTACTATAATGTCTTTTTGTTTCAGAAACCATTCATTGAATAAATTACTGTCTTTTTCAATTCGTTTACAAAATTTGTAAATCTGGTCTTCAACCGGAGTGTCTTTGAATTCTTGTGCTATTTGAATAAGAATAAGTTTGATTTCTGGTAAGCATTGGTCAAAATGATTCATTGTATCAATGTAATCCATTTCATTTTCAGAAAATTCTGAATCCATTTCAAGACATTGTGCCAAATCTTTGAACTCATTGTTTTCATCATCATCGTCATCATCATCATCATTTTCATCATTAATGCTAGCTGAAATGGACACTCTCATAATGCTCTGTCTACAACATGACAAGTCTGGGATGAGCTGTCCAATAGAAGCATTCTTATAAAATGAAGTGACAGAATTTGGGTGAGATTTTCATAAATTTTTTTGAAATTCAGAACTTGTAGTCCATCGATACATGTTGCCCTTCCTACTGCCACCCCTAGTTAGCCAGGTTGGGTACAATTCTGGCAATTTATAACAACTCTGTCCAAAGACATCCCTTGAGACTTGTGAATTGTTATTGCAAATGCAACTTTTAATGGGATCTGATTGCGTTTTGCCAGTGTTATTTTGTCGACGGGATCATACGTTGTAAATGTGGAGGACTTAACATTAGCTGTAAATGACTGCCTACCAACTTCAAATTTTACATCCAATGAATCTTGAAACATATCAGTAACAGTTCCTCTCAAACCATTTACAAGAGTGTCGTTTATATTTTTAAGTAACATTACTGGGCATCCTAACTTTAGTCCAAGGTGCTTTGGTGCCAAGAACTTATCTAAAAAATATTTTGATCCTTCATCTTTGGCAATGTACAATTTTAAGTTACCTTTCATGGCTTGTACTTTTTTGTAATTGAATAGATCAATGTCAAAATTTCTTGCAAAAAGTTGAACTGCTTGTTCATTATTCTGAATAGGACGTGACAATGAATGTAAAAAAGCTATGGAATCATCACTCAATTTTCCAGTTTCTAGCTCATTCACACATTTAATTAAATCAACATTTTCCTGATGATGTATAATGTTCAGAACTACAGTATGAGGAAATCCTTTTTGAAAGAAAAGTGCAGTAAAGCAGTATTTTCCATAGTCCCCATATAGTGTATTAGATACTGGGGGGAGCTGGTAAAAATCTCCGACCAGTATGACTTGTAATCCTCCAAAAATCAAACTGTTTCTCCGTATGTTTCGGCATAAGTACTCCACCTGTGAGAAAGTTTTTGCACTTATCATTGAAATCTCATCGATTATAAGTACATTTGTTCTTTCCATGTTCTCTTTTGCATGAATGAAGCGTTCATCAGAATTTACAAGTTATAAAATATCTTCATTCATATGTCTTCCATCTTCTATACCACACCATTTATGTAATGTGCATGCATTTAAACCTTCATAATGTGTTGCAGCAATTCCAGTTGAACAAGTAATACTGACTCTTTTGCCTATTAAAAAAACAATTATGACCAAGAAGAAAAAAAAAGGCATCAAACTGTGTCACTAACTTAATTAATGGTCTTGTACTCCTGAATTAGAAAACTCCTACTCAATAAAATTTCAAGTCGCACAAACATTGATTTTTAAAAAGAAAGTGCACTAAAGACAAGATGTGTAATTATACACTGTCCTGTAATAATAATATTATGTCCATCTTTGGCCAGAGAAAGTGCTATAGTTTGATCTTCGTCCAACATTGTTTTAACAATCGTAATCCTCTTAACTTTTCGTGTATCTAACGCTACTCGGATGTCCTCTTCTGGTTTTTACCTTTTTCTAAAAATAGTTGCCTGCGACTAAAATAATGCAGAATGACGACTTCCGTTCACTGACAATTGAAACGGCGGTTCGATGGTGTAAAATGTGAAAATAACACATCTAGATTTATTTAAAAGTCACAAAAAAGCGTTGGATTTTTTTTATTAATAGCTTGTGGAATTAAAGCGACCATCACTTCCAGCCGGTAAGTTCTTTTCAGTTAAATAATTTCCTAGCGAGGTGTCGAATTTTACAAGATGGCGTCCGCTGAAGTTGCCAACCTTCTTCTCTTTTTATACCAGTGGCATATACATTTTTTATACATAGCTTATTTCGCGTTAAATTTGAATTTTTTTAGTGTAGCATACATCAACATGTAATTTAGAAATAAATGATGGAAAAAAAAATAACTCGGGAATGTGGGGGTGAATATTGTGGGGGGGGGGGGGGGGTCCCGTCCCCAAGCACCTGTGGTAACAACTAGATTAAGATGATGCGAGTTGCAATGCTTGGTTTCTCGTAGTTCAGTATTTCTTTGGCAATACACAATAATGACGTCTATGTATGAGGTCAATATATCTTCGCTACTTTTGCTGAGCAAGGATTTTGCACAGCATCTATGTGATTCCTACTGTTCTCGTGCAATTTTAATGAGGGCGTTACACCTATTGCGTTTTTTTTTCTAATTGAAAACTTCTTTCTGCCAAATAAAGTGATATTTACGGAAAATATAACACAGTTTTAACAATATGTAGCATCTGCTGTTTGTGATTACTTAAATCAGAAAAAAACCTGACTTTCCCATGAGGGTAAATAACGACAGCCTGAGACCAAGTTTTGCTGGTTTAGCTTTAGACTCATACTAAACTAAAAATTGCGACTTTCTCTGAATCTGAAATCCTGAAACTCTTGCAAGATGACGGATCAAAATCAATTTTCGATTTATCGTTTGGTTATTCGACTTAGTATCTTAAACTTTATCGGGTTCACATTTTCGGTTGTCACCGGCGAAAAACTCGTTGATGGTCCTGAGCATGATCAACAAATTTAAGATTGGTGGGACTTTCTTACATGTAGGTTTAATTTCATTGACACGCTGAATCTAACTTAAAAGAGGATTACCTTGTGTTAAAACGAATGGCTCTGCAAAATCACAAAAAAAACAACGCTTTATGTTGGCTGCATAAATTCTTTTAAATTTACCCATTTTACTAAGTATCTTATTTCCATGCCCTTTATCACCATGAAAATATTTTTATTGATTTTGTTTATATTAATATTTTATTCGACGTGTAAAAATAAAACCTAAACATGTATTGATACTTACCATTCTCTGTTTGTAACGGCACTGGCAACGCGTACACAATGGCACGAATCGTAAATAGGTTGGTTTCTGAGACTGAGAAATTTTTAAGGTACAGGTACGAATAGAAGAAACACATAAAAATTAATTTCTATGTCAGTAAAAATCACCATAGACTACCTTGAGGATAAAACAATTAATATTTCAGAACAAAAATTTGGAAATGATTCGAAGAAAAAACTTCAGTCAGTTTAGAAAAATTCTACACTGAGCTTCGGAAAAAGTTATATATGTTTTCCAAATCTTAACGTATTTTCTGCACCGCAGCAGATATCATTTCTGAAATCTGTTCATTTAAAAAATCATCAGGAATTTAAAGAAGCTAACGGCATTTTCAAGGCGTGTTTAAAAGAAATTAAACGGGAAGAAAAAGGAAAAATGAAACACACGATCCTGCTAGTGCCAACTCGACAAGACGAAGTTGGAGGGTTTTTTTCTTCAGAAATCTCGTATTTTTTAAAGATCGTACGAATGGACCGAGGTCGTGAAAATTTTCTAACGACTTTATGATATGCATTGATGTACAGGTAAAAATATCAACTGTATGTAGTCTGATTTTAATTTTTAAATCCATTAGTGCACCCCAAAATTTCTTGAATATTAAAAAATATTTACAGGGTAAAAATTTGGTCAACAAATCAAGACTATAGAAAAAACCCAAAAAACCCCAAAAGCAGAGACATGCGATGAAAAATAGCTGAGAATGCATAAAAGGTGGGGAATAAGAGGTGTTTTGTCAGTAGTTGTAATTTAAATGAAATATTCACCTGCATACATGTATATGTATAGCATATTCTAAAACCTTGCTTGCCTGGCCCCAGTGGCCTAGCCTCATAATTGGCCATGGTGTTTCTTAGGTTTTCATTGACACGTTGTTCTTTACATACAAAAGGAGTTTCAGCTTGTTCTAAAATGTATGATCTTGGAAAATCACTTAAAAATGCTTAATCTTGGCTGCATAAATACTTTAGACTCGAGCTCTACTCTTTTATTTTATTTCCGTGTCTTTCACACCATGAAAATATTTTCTTTGCTACTGTTTATATTAATATTTTATTCTATATGTAATCATAAAACCTAAATATGTATTGATACTTACTATCCTCTGGGTTTCTTTTAGAGGTTGTCTTATAAACCAGTTAACACAAAACATGACGACTAGTCTAGAGTACTGTCGTAGATATATGACAAAAGCTGCGTATCAAACATTAGGAAAATGGATTCCGTGCCTGTCTGATTGGTGTTTAACTGCCTTTTAGTCGGTTATGGTTTTTTTTTTCAACGCAACGGCTTTGGTGCACTTCAAAAGAACTACCACGATTTAAGCGATATATGTTTAGCCGACATCATTCTTTTCTTTAATTGTACGATTTTTCAATCTTTTTTTTTTAATTTTGGTCAATTTCAGAATTAGGCGTTTGCCTCATTTGCATAAATGTTGCTACGGCACTGGCAACGGGTACACAATAGCATGATTAGTAATACGTTGAATGGTGAGACTGAGGGACTCTTTGCATGGTAGGAACAGCCAAAAAAAAACCACGCCCAATTTATTTTCTGTCATTTAAAATCATCCTAGGCTATTTTGAGGATAAAGCAATTAAAATTTAAATAATAAATTTTGGAAATGATTCAAACGAAAAACGAACAAAAATCTACACTGAGATTAGGGGAAAATTATAAAAGGAAAGAAAAGGAGAAACGATACATAAGGATATAGTATCTGAGGATGACCGGGTAAAAAAGCATTACACTTAAATTTTATATACAAACGAACCTGCTAGTTGGGTTTTTTTTTAATTTTTTTTAAAATTTTTGTTTTGTTATTTTTGGTGAAAATGTACGAGATGGATAATAGTTTGTCAAGCAAAACACATCAAGACTCGCAAAAAACAAAAGCAGAAACACACGATGAATAAAGGCTAAGTATACATAAGAAGCCAGAGAACAAAAGTTGTTTTGTCAAAAGTAAAATGATAAATTTACTAGCATATGTGTATCACTTTCTTTCTCCTCTTTTCATAAGTCAAGAACCTAATCAGGCTATTTTTCATTTGATTACAACGAAACGCAAAACATAGCAAAATCTTTGTCTACTATCAGAAAGTTGTAAATTGAAAGGTTAAAAGAAGGTTAAAGGATTAGCTGTTGGACGCAAGCGAAGAAAAAATGGGGGGGGGGGTGAGTTAAAAGGATCGGAGAAGAACGTCGGAATAAAATAGAAACATAACAAAGGCAAAGCCCTCATGATACATATCTCGAGAAATTTTTAAAATTACAAATAAATGAAACATCCAATACAGTTAGAAATATTTAAGTTGGATATCAAATTTAAATTCTTATTAAATATTTAAAGGGGCATGGTCACGATTTTGGTCAAATTCTATTTTTCTGTTTTTATTATTTACAATGCTTTAGGAATGCATTTCCATTGACCAAATGAAATTAGAGAGTCAGTAGTGAAGTTATAAGCAAGATACAGGGCTCACAAGTCTTTTTCATGTAAACAAGGCTCGTGCCCTGTTTTTGTTTACATTAGTTCAATATACAGGTAAAAATTCTTTTTCAAGCTGATTTTTCCATCTTATTCATTTTAAGCATAAATAATGAGATCTTAACGTTTACCACATTCAGTTTCGGTCTAAAACTGGAGTTTTCACTTCAACGTTCAAAATGTAAACAAAAGCTTTGTTTACATGGCAAAGAATTGTTAGCTCCGTAACTCGCTTATAACTCAACGAATGACACTTAAATTTTGGTTGCCTATTAAAAATGCCTTACTGAAGCATTGTAAACACTAAAATCGGGAAAATAATTTTTTGCCAAAATCGTGACCATGCCCCCTTAAAACAATTTCAAATGTATTGTTCATTTATCTCTCCAACTCTATGAATTAAAATGTGTTTTGTATGTAAAGCTGATGGTATTCATGAGAGATGGTAGATTCAATGTGTTTCAATAGTTATTATAAAGTAATATTTATAAAGAAAATTCATTCCCAACTACTATTAAAAAATATTTTAATAGTAGTTGTGTTTCAATAGTGGCTGTATAGTGATTCTTAAAATGAAATACATCCACAACGACTTTTGAAATAATAAGTTCAATAGTGATTGTAATTCAATAGTGGTTACAAAGTGATTTTTCTAATGAAAAACATCCCCAACCACTATTGAAATACTTTATTTCAATAGTGGTTGTAACAGGGCACACTTTTCGCTCTTTAAACAGCATTGATGGTATTAACAAATTACAGTGCTACTTTATAAAATTTTTAAAAATGTTCCAGATAGAGTTGTTTTTCTTGTAGCTGGGAAAAAGTTGTCCACGACAACAATTTTCATAAATTCAATTATCTATTTTGCGTTAAATTTTGACTTGAAAAAACATATCAATCGGGGAATATTTAATAAATATTACTCGGGGAATCTGTTTTTTGGTACTAAATCCCCCCGGCAAAAAATGTAAAGATTAACGAACTCAAGCAGATCTAAAATTTAGATGCCTTACTTTGGAATGAGAACATAAATGTTTTATTAAAAAAGACAACATTTATAACAAGAAAAATCAAAATGTACGCAAGATCACATACTCCACGCTCCATCATTACTTGACAATGATGCACTTTATAATGAGGCAAGGTTTGCATTAAATAAACAAAATAATTTAACTCACAAAAAATCATCAGCTTTAAACTTCCTGCAAATATGTACATCTATTCAATTGTCTTTAACGACTAAAAAGCAAATTTCAAAAGAGCCGAAATTTCCAGAAGAATTACGGAATTGGACTATCCTGGTAATATGCATATCGATCTGTATATTAATTGTGTTTAAAATGGCTTCAATGTTTCGCTACGTTCTTGTTTCTCGTACATAAACAAATATCACATGCATTAAACGCTAATAAAATTTATAATCCAGAAGAAATGATTAATGACCACCGCTCAATCAACTAATTGGAGGATGCAATGTTGCAATCATTCACAAATGACATTAATTATACTCCCACACCTAAGGAGATGGGATATACTGTTTTACTTTTGTGTGTCTATCTGTCTGTCTGTCCGTCTGTCTTTGACCGTAGCAAAAATTTCTGTCGCGTTTTTCTCAACAACTTTTCATCGCAGATGCTTCAAATTTGTTCACACTCTTTGTTAAAGCATGCCATATGTTGGGATCTATTTTTGTAACAATCGAGCGTGGCCTTTCTGTTAAATAGGGACTTTGTTTATTTTAGCCCACATTTTCACTTTCTGTTAAATGTATATTTTAGCCCAAATTTTTATAAAAAAAATTCGTCGAAGATTTCTCAGCAACTATTCATCGCAGATGCTTCAAATTGTTCATCACTCATTGTTTAGGCATGCAATATGTTTGGATCTATTTTTTTACCAATCGGACGTCAACTATCTGTTAAGTGTTGCTTATTTTGTATCTTCACACCAGAGCGGGCAACAGTGTCTGTCAGCTGACATCCTAGACTGTACTCGGCAATGCTGGTACCGGACATCCATGACTGTACTTGCACGCTAATGTTAAAGTCGGAATATCAGAGAAAATAATGTTTTCCGGATTATTATCCTTTTATTAAAGATATAAATTATATAAAAAGATAGTTATTTATGAATTGTTATTAGAGAAAACATCTCTCTTCTGTATATTTACCAACAAAAAATGGTCTGGGGTTATCTGACTTGCTGTATGGAACGCCGTTAATTTCAAAACGGAAATGAACATAAACTTATATTGAATATAATCATTTATAATACGGAAATTAAATTTCTGTATCAACGTGATCGCTAATCAAAAACAAATAAGTAAAGGTGGTTTTCACTACCGGTAAGGCTAACATAAACCAATTTCTTAATAATTAAATAAAAAGTTGATTTATTTATACAAAAAGAATGCATATACACATACATTATATTATATCTTTGTATTGGGAGAGGGCGGTCTAAGTTATAGAACTTACAGTGCCCAATCCCAATTGTATTTTTGTACAATAAAAATATGTTCAAATCAAATCAATGCATATGGAATAATGGAGCAAATAGTAACACTGATTATGTCTTGAACTATAAAAAGAGGTGAACATAAGTACGAGTAAACTGAGATTTCACCTGTCAAAAAAATACCGTACCTGTGGTTTACATATCCTAACTATCTGTCATTTTTTATCAAAATTATATTAAGTAAACATGACTGTACCTGTACATGTAACTAATTAACATGTCCATGATATAAATGCTTTCTATAATTCACATCCACCTGTACCGGTCATAAAAACCAATTGTTAACATTAATGGTTAAAAACATCCATGACTGTACCTGTCCTATAAATGCATTATAACTTACATCCACGACTGTACCTGTGTCTGACTAACAACATCCATGAGTGTACCTGTCGAATAAATGCATTATAACATATTCATGACTGTACCTGTGCCCTACTAACCAAATCCATGAGTGTACCTGTCTTATAAATGCATTATAACTTACATCCACGACTGTACCTGTGTCTGACTAACAACATCCATGAGTGTACCTGTCGAATAAATGCATTATAACATATTCATGACTGTACCTGTGCCCTACTAACCAAATCCATGAGTGTACCTGTCTTATAAATGCATTATAACTTACATCCACGAAAGTTATTATGCTGTACAGTCATGGATGTTGTTAATCAGGCACAGTTACAGTCATGGATGTAAGTTATAATGCATTTATAGGACAGGTACAGTCATGGATGTTGTTTATCAGGCACATGTACAGTCATGGATGTAAGTTACATGTATATTGCATTTATAGGAGAGGTACAGTTATGGATGTTGTTAACCAGGCACATGCACGATACATGTAATAGATATTACTGAAATATGGTGTATTTTAGGACAGGTACAATTGTTATATATTTGGCGCATATTTATCTGCAGATGTGAATAAAGGATATTTTTTTTAATTATAAACTTATCCTTTTGGCTGTGTAAATGAGACACACTTTTACTGTATAGTAACTGATGTATATACTTATTTTTTTTATTGTAGTTCGAGGTAAATAGAGACATTGATGCTGTTTGCTCAAATATTTAAATTTGTTTGTCGGTCTATTTATTAACAAACCTTTAGAGTTGTTTTTTTTATTTCCAATAATATTTTATTCAATAACGTTATATATTGAATTGAATTTGGCAGCAGGCACCACTTATTTTAGCCTTAATCACTAAACCTTAACGTTTATTATATTCATAAAAAAATATGGTTAATCTTGGTAATTTAATTACTTTATTTGTTTTTATTAGAAATAATGTTGTGTCTAAAAATGATTTCGTACGCTGAAAATTTTCTGTGATTTTCAATATATTCTTTACATTTGCTATAATTAGCGTTACACTGTTAATGTTTCCCTTTTTGCGTTAACGGTGTTCCATACAGCAAATAGGGTAACTCTACAGGATTCTTTGTGTGTATAAATATTCATTAGATATATTTTCTACCATTACAGTCTATACATATTTTATACGACAAAACAATCCGGATATTCCGACTTTAACATTAGCGTGCAGGTACAGTCATGGATGTCCGGTACCAGCATTGCCGAGTACAGTCGCGGATGTTAGCTGACCAGTGAGTATTGGCTTACAGATACACCCTGGGTATAGACTGGCCCGAAACGATTTACTTTGTATCATCTATTCATATCTAATGAATGATTATTAACATGTAGCTGTCTTATTGATATTCTTATGAATGTCTATCAAATATAGCATTGCCTTCTATTGTCTTTAGTTGAGTAAGAAATGGAAAAAATTAAATGTTCACAAATTGTGAAATATTAAAAGAGTAAATTATCTGTAACTTTTTACCTATTTTTCTTATATATGGCATTGCTGGCATAACAGCGTAACGCAGTTAAAGAAAGCGTTTCATGTGTTTTATGAAAATTTGTATATTTCCAATATGATGTTTATACTTGCGTACCTCAACATTAAATTTTCATTGTTTCTATACGATCTTAAATCATATAGACGATACAGTATCATTGAGATAAAAAAAAAACCCGTACGACTGACGACATTCATGATCATCTTTACTAAGTCTTGCTGCATCATCTATTTGCAAATATGTCCCACTATTGTAAATATCATTTTACCAAAAAAATAGCTTCATTTTATTGCACGATTAACGTTGTGGATTTTATGTCATTTTATCGGACGAATAACGTTGTGGATTTCTTATGATGTTTAATTTTTTCTCTAATATCGGCGTTCGTTGTCTTCATCTACTTCTGTTGTAAAATACCCGGTACTTAGTGAAACTAGTATTTTTAGTAATGCAATTTTGTTTACGTTTGCATTACCTGGCAGATGTTCGATCATTCCTGCTTGCAACTATATACATATGATCCGAATAGAGACGTTGCCTGGTTTGATTTTCCAATTATAAATTGGGGTGTTGCTAAAACGCGGAACGGAACGGAAAGAGAAAATCTCATCTAATGTTGTTACTTGACAGATTTGTTAAGCATGCTAAAAACGATATACTTTATGTATTTAACAAAAAAATTAACGATTATCAATATGAGATAATTTATTCAAGAATAATTATTTCCTCAAAATTAACAGTACATGCATTGAACATATTTCCCGTTTCATCTATTTCAATCGCATCTTTTACAGGTATTTGTATTTTTTTTAAATCGTCCAAATGTGTTGCATAAATATTTTGGGGTCGACAGACAATAGTCATTCATACATGGCTTAAAGGTTACAAAGGTTAAATAGCATTACAGGACTAACTTGCAACATCATGGCCTTCAATGCGGACACAGGATGCCAAATATGACAATTTGTTGATAACTTGTTTATATATTTTCAGTTTGGATTTACTAATTAGCCTCATTTAGGACTAAGAGTATTTGGATGCAGGCTTTGAGTGTCCCGCCTTAGTTTGACGCATTACTTGCGTGCAATATTAGAGTGTCATATATAAAAGTATACATGAGTTCATGGTTTAAAAGGTTACAAAGGTTATATAGAATATGCAATACATGACTTAATATAGAGTACCAGAGCTATCGATGCAGACACAGAATAGCCAAATATGACAACTTATTTATAAACTCCCAATTTGGATATTTGTGCCCGCATTCTACACCTGGTTGCATAACATCATTTAGGAATAACTGCGCAGTGCTACAAAAGTCACAGAGTTTATTCTGTTAGTTATCTTTATCACAATTCACTGCGCAATATCTAGGTATACATAAGTATTATAGTGACCAATTTGTAATACTAACAACTCAACGTCATAGCATGGCTATCTGTTTACAGTAATGTGCTCAATAGAATTATCATTAATTAGGAAGTAACAAAAATATGTGTTAACTTATTACTTTTATCATATTGAAAATTTTGAATTTACTGGGTCGGTGTACATTTACAAGTTGTCATTTTGTGAATTTTATCATGGTTATTTTCAATTTTCTGACCTTTGTCATTGCGCATTTTAATTAAAATGAATTTCAGGGGTTCTATAACAAAATTAATGCATTTTTGCGATGTTTCGTATTTTAGTACAATATAATACATTATATATGTATTATACATGTACATGTATTATAATACGTTACACTTTCTGTATCCAGTATTAAAAAATTATAAACTTAAGTGTATTTGTCAAATAAGTTTGAATTGCAGATTTTTCTAAAATCTAATGTGTCATCATTCTTGTAGTAAAGAACCCTGTATCAATAATACACTGTATATCTTCACTTTACGTAAAAAGAGAATCATAAATTAAGTTTATGATTGTGCAAGTAAGTTTAATCGGCTTCGATTTTCAGTATTATTTGCATTCAATATTTGAATTTGAACACTGTTCCTTATCACCACATGTTATTAATGCATCTACAGGTACATACATCGTAGGTTATAAAAATAATTATGCTGTTCATATATAAAATACAACAAAAAAATATAAGCTATTTTCTCGGAAAGCAATTTTAATGAATGATTTTTAAAGTTAATGTTATTACTAAATGTGATGTAAACTTGTTCATGGTAAATGTTGTAGAAAGAAAAAAAATGTAAGCTTAAAAAATACAACACATATAAATCTAATATGAAGGCTTTTGATTACATGTGACATGCTTTGTGAAAGATATGTCGAAAATTAAACAAGAGGCCCAGAGGCCACATCGCTCACCTAAGCAACAATAGCCTTAACTCTGATTAAATTAGCATAACAGTATCAAAATCAAAAAATCTTGAGAACTAAGAACAGTAGATCTTGCTTAAAAAAATAAAAAATCTGTCGACTTTTATCAACATATTTTTATGGTACATGTAAATACCATCCCCTTTTGTTGTTGTACCTGTAAGATGATTTTTCTCTATTTTTATATAACACCCCCCCCCCTTTGTGGCCCCACTTTTCTCTAGGGAATCATGTATTAACCCAACTTTGATCCGCACAACCCGTGCTTTCACTCAAGTTACTGATTTTTTGGACTGAAAACTTCCTTTATTTTTAAAGATTTTCTCTATATACACCTATGAAAAAATTCATCCCCCCATTGTGGCCCCGCCCTACCCCTGGGGACCATGATTTAAATAAACTTAACTCTACACTATTTGAGGATGCCTCCACACAAGTTTGAGCTTTTCTGGCCTAATAGTTTTTAAGAAGAAGATTTTTAAAGATTTCCACCATATATTCCTATGTAAAAATTTATCCCCCAATTGTGGCCACACCCTTCCCCCGGAGACCATGATTTAAACAAACTTGAATCTACACTATCTGAGAATGCTTCTACTCCAATTTGAGCTTTTCTGGCCTAATAGTTTTTTTAAAAGAAGGTTTTTAAAGATTTTCTCTATATACTCCTATGTAAAAATTGATTCCCTATTGTGGCCCCACCCTACCCCCGGGATACTTCCACTCCAATTTGAGCTTTTCTGGTCTAATAGGTTTTGAGAAGAAGATTTTTAAAGATTTTCTATAAATATTTTTACATAAAAATTCATCCCCCATTGTGCCCCACCCTACTCCCGGGGACCATGATTTTAGCAAACTTGAATCTACACTATCTGAGAGGATGGTTTCACACAAGTTAAAGCTTTTCTGGCCAAATAATTTTTGAAAAGAAGATTTTTAAAGATTTTCTCTATACATTCTAATGTAAAAATCCACCCCCCTTATTGTGGCCCCACCCTACCCCCGGGGACCATGATTTAAACAAACTTGAATCTACACTACCTGAGGATGCTTCCATACAAGTTACAGCTTATCTGGCCAAATAGTTTTTGAGAAGAAGATTTTTGAAAAATACCAACAAATTTTCCATAATTCTTAATTATCTCCCCTTTAAAGAGGATGTGGTCCTTCATTTGAACAAACTTGAATCCCCTTTACCCAGTGATGCTTTGCCCAGTTTGGTTGAAATCTGCCCAGTGGTTCTGGAGAAGAAGATGAAAATGTGAAAAGTTTACAACGACAATGACAACGCCAGCGATAGACAACGGACAAAGTTTGATCAGAAAAGCTCACTTGAGCTTTCAGCTCAGGTGAGCTAAAAAAGAAAGGCTCCTTGTTTTTTATATAAAATTTTAGTAGATGTATATATTTCTCACCTAAGATGATCTCTCTCTCTCTCTCTCTCTCTCTCTCTCTCTCTCTCTCTCTCTCTCACACACACACACACACACACACACATTTATTCGGGAGAAACCCCCGTGTGCACATTGATTCCGGAGAAACTCACGTGGCAATCAAATTCCAAAATTTAAAGTATAAATTGTTCTTAAGTATCGAAATGTGACGATACATGCCACTTTTGAAAATCGCGTAAGTGATAATATACAATAGTCGTTTCATAATATATATGCTGACTTATGTTTACATCCGAACTGACGCCTACCTATGAGTGGACGTAAAATTTTGGCTTAACTTTAGTCGGACGAAAAGATGCGCTCTTTAACAGGTCGGGGGAACTACCTTATATGGATATTGTTGTCATTGCGCAGAGCGATGCGTACCGCGAACAACTGTTCAATCAGTGAATAAAAAGCAACACATGTGATTTACTACATGTTTACGTTTTTACAATAAACGCGTGGTTTTGACTAATTTACGACTTGATTTCAAATGACTGTGGAACGTCAATTCATAAAATTTTTTAACTTTTTTGTAAAAAATGCAAAGTTAAGGTACTAATTAAGATTTTCCATGCTCACATTAACAAACATTGCCGATTTTCCATGTTAAATAGTACGTTGAAATACCTCTCACAAGATTCACATGGAATAATATCAAAAGTAACGCACCAAACACGCATCTCGTAACCATTTACACTTAGGCTTTAAATGGCAACATGAGGTCTTTTGAATGCCTGACAATGTACGAACACCTCCGAGTGGAATGCTTAGGACCATGACATTACAGTGAAATATGAATTCACTGAGAAATCAGCGCTGGCAGTAAGGCCTATTTCAACAAATGGACTTATACAATGCAGTCGATTTACCATTGTAAATTGAGTGTTTGTAAATGTGAGCATGGAATTAGTATATGATGATGTAAATATTGTTTTAATTGTGAAAAATGCTTGAAAAAATTAATTATGCCTTTCCAAAAGCAATTAGAAAAACTAGCAATTTTTAAACGTATTTTTGTAGTAACCCATGATGCATTTCAACTCAGGAATGTCATTCAGATGATTGGTCAGTTTGTCGATTTTGTTGGTGCCTCATGTCGTATGTAAATTTATTTTGACGTCACAGAATATAGTTTCCCCGACATGTTTAAAGGGGCATGGTCACGATATTGGTCAAAAATTATTTTGCCGATTTTAATGTTTACAATGTTTCAGTAAGGCATTTTTAATAGGCAACCAAAATTTAAGTGTGATTCATTGAGTTATAAGCTAATTACAGGGCTTTCAATTCTTTGCTATGTAAACAAAGCTTTTGTTTACATTTTGAACGTTGAAGTGAAAACTCGAGTTTTTGACCCCAAATGAATGTAGTAAACGTTAGGATCTGTTTATTTATGCTTAAAATGAATAAGAAGATGGAAAATTCAGCTTGAAAAAGAACTTTTACCGGTATATTGATCTAATGTAAACAAAAACAGGGCACGAGCCTTGTTTACATGAAAATGGATTGTGAGCTCTGTATCTTGCTTATAACTTCACTACTGAATCTCAAATTTCATTTGGTCATT
This sequence comes from Magallana ariakensis, assembly GCA_020458035.1. NCBI lineage: Eukaryota > Metazoa > Mollusca > Bivalvia > Ostreida > Ostreidae > Magallana > Magallana ariakensis. Next base: position 16,910,652 of record CM035818.1, on the reverse strand, counting down.
GGAAATGCATTCCCAAAGCATTTTCAGTAATAAAAACAGAAAAATAGAATTTGACCAAAATCGTGACCATGCCCCTTTAAAGCTGACATGAATTCATAAATACGCATTATTTCCCTTTTATCTCGGACTACCGCCATATTAGTTGTAGATTTCTATTGTTCTGCTCATCGCTATACTCCCCCAATATAAGGCCGAGAACACTATTCATGCTTCACCGCATTCAGGTATTTCATTCACCCGAAAACGTTACATTGGACGAAAAGACTTGTAGAAACGCGTTTTGATCAAAAATATTATGACAACCACTGCACTGGTAAGGAATATCCAAAGAACTACGAAACAAGGCAGACTGAAATCCTAGGAATACAAATTTCAAAATCCTCGATAATTGTAGAACGTTTTCCTGTGCAAGTTATAACATCGCACATGCGCAATCTACACACTGTGGTCGATGATTGCATGGATTTTAGAAACGGGGTGTTTTGTAGAAACCTATGGAAACGATGTTACGTTGTTACTTTCTTGGATTTACTATCATTTATCTACTGTGTTGGATGTAATCTCGCTGTGGTCTTCAAAAAGAAGCAGACGTTATGCACTCTATATGAACGACACACGTGCATGCGAAGTAAGGCAGCACTATCTGTGCAAAATGATACGGATACCTTGGAAATTCTTTCAAAAAATAAATATATTTTGTGTTTTATTGATTGTAGTTTCCTTTATTCTTTTTTTACAAAAATTTTACTACGATGTGTAGTTCATACATTTAGAAGTCCGTGCAACCTGAATGCCTCGATCGGAAAGCAACCGACCGGTATATATACCCCAGTGGCAGTAGAGGAGCGATCGAAACTAATATGGCGACCAAATGCTTTTATGAATTCATGTCAGCTTTAAAGCTGAACACCGCTCGTAAATAGGCACTGTCCGCCATATTTCTCTTTCATCACTGCTGTCCCTACAACCCTTATCCTCTAAACAGTTCAAAGTACTTCGCTGTAGAGGTCTCACCTGTGTGGACGTTACATCTTGCCTCGTCGTGTTACTCGGTCGCGATGAAATTATCAAATTTTACGCACTTTTTTCAAGATAAGAGAATACTAACATTAAATAAATTGGTCAAGTCATTATTTACAAACAGAATATACACATAGTTTAAGAAATAAATGCATAAAATCCAAAGGCGACGAAAGGAACACTACATGTCGGCCACGAGTTTCAGGTGTGCAATCGGGTGTAACGAAATCGAAGGGTTTATATACCAGGTACCTGTGTGACGGTGCCTATTTACGAGCGGTGTTCAGCTTTAATGAGACAAAAATATTCGAACTAGTTCCGTATTAACACCGGCGAAGCGCTAAGTCTGGACGTACGACCCCTTTATGAAACGAGCCCCAGGTACCTGTGTGACAGTGCCTATTTACGAGCAGTATTCAGCTTTAAATGACATGCAGAGCAGGTTATGTATCTGACTCAGAACTTGAACGGTGCTGACAGGTAATATAAGATGGTGATAGAAATTTGATGCTATGAGCCAGTTAACAAGTCTTTGAGATATTTATTGGTCAGTTTCTTAAAACTATGCTTTATTTACTTTATTGTTCTAATAGCAGTTTCTCTACTTTTTGAAAAGGGAAGGTATGGCAGCTAGGAGTTGTGACATTGGTTCGATGTTAGCCATAATCTATTATCTTGCTATAGTAAAAGAAGTGTAATTTATGGACATGCATGTCATATGGATTTGTTGTCTAAATAAGCATCGAATTGAAACTCAGTCCAGTTATTTCCTCTATACAATTATATTTTTTTTTTATAATGATTATCCCTTAAACAAACAAAAACCCCATTGAAATTGCCTTTTCATAGAAAAATCGATTAAATGTTTAAGAAAATGGGGGTAAAATGATTTGAAATTTTGAGGCCAAAATTTTTGCAGAGGTCAAATTAGGGACCAGTCTAAAATTTGGTACCAGTGCAAAAGTAAGTTCAGGCCAAGTCTTAGAGTTTGAAGAGATTTTAATCAGATTGATGCACTATTTGATCCGACTTGTCATCAATAAAAATAAGGGAACACACTAAATGTACACTTGCATATTATTAATGTTCAGGTAAATAAATATTTTTTTTATTTTAACAGATTATGTATTCACACGTTTGACCTAAATAAATATTTCACTGGCAGAATTTCTTAGCTTTTTAAAAAGCTAACCGTGTGTTAAATAACGATGCCATGTTTGAACGTATTATGTGATGAAATTTACGTGCGATGTTTATCGAGATTGGAGAAGGGGACATTATCTATAGGTATTTACATAAGAATTTATAGAGAAAATCTTTAAAAATTTTCTTCTCAAAAACTAGGTAGTGTAGATTCAAGTTTGTTCAAATCATGTATTGTATTGAACACATTTTATTGTATATATAAGGATACATATACGAATGGTTCGGACACAAGTTCTGACAACTTACTAGGTCTTTACCATTGTTCAAATCATGGTCCCCGGAGGTAGGGTGGGGCCACAATGGGGGATTGATTTTTACATAGGAATATATAGAGAAAATCTTTAAAAAATATTTTTCTTTAAAACTATTAGGTTAGAAAAGCTGTAACTTGTATGGAAGCATCCTCAGGTTGAGTAGATTCAAGTTTTTTTTTCAAATCATGGTCCCCAGGTGTAGGGTGGGGCCACAATGGGTGATGAATTTACACATTGGAATACTGTATACAGGGAAATACTCGCCCCGTTTTATTTTTGCCCCTTTTGCCCTCGTTGTCAGCGGGTGAATTTAAGACTGGGCGAATTCCGACGTCTCAAACTATCTCTCTTAAAACACAACTATGTCTGGGCGAATTCAAGACGGGGCGAAACTGTAAGTGTAGAAGGGCGAAAATTACACGAGGCGAAAATAACCCTGTATACATTATATAGGGAAAATCTTTAAAATCTTCTTCTCAAAAACGTTTAGGCAAGACAAGCTCAACTTGGAGTGGAAGCATCCTCAGATAGTGTAGATTCAACTTTGTTTAAATCATGGTCCTCAGGGGTAGGGTGGGGCCACAATGAGGGGATGCATTTTTACATAGGAATATATAGGGAAAATCTTTAAAAATCTTCTTCTCAAAAACTATTAGGCCAGAAAAGCTAAATTTGAGTGGAAGCATCATCAGGTAGTGAAGGTTCAAGTTTGTTTAAATCATGGTCCCCAGGGGTAGGGTGGTCCACAATGGGGGGATGAATTTTTACACAGAAATATATAGAGAAAATTAAAATCTTCTTCTCAAAAACTATTTTGCCAGAAAAGCTCAACTTGGAGTGGAAGCATCCTCAAATAGAGTAGATTCAAGTTTGTTTAAATCATTGTCCCCAGGTTTAAGGTGGGGCCACAATAGGGGATGATTTTTTTTACATAGGAATATATAGAGAAAATCTTTAAAACATCTTCTTCTCAAAAACTATTCGGCCAGAAAAGCTAAACTTGGAGTGGAAGCATCATCAGGTAGTGTAGTTTCAAGTTTATTTAAATCATGGTCCCCAGTGGTAGGGTGGGTCCACAATGGAGGGATGAATTTTTACACAGGAATATATAGAGAAAATCTTTAAAAATCTTCTTCTCAAAAACTATTTGGCCAGAAAAGCTAAACTTGGAGTGGAAGCATCCTCAAATAGAGTAGATTCAAGTTTGTTTAAATCATTGTCCCCAGGTTTAAGGTGGGGCCACAATAGGGGATGATTTTTTTTTACATAGGAATATATAGAGAAAATCTTAAAAAAATCTTCTTCTCAAAAACTATTCAGCCAGAAAAGCTCAACTTGGAGTGAGAGCATCCTCAGATAGTGTAGTTTCAAGTTTATTTAAATCATGGTCCCCAGTGGTAGGGTGGGTCCACAATGGAGGGATGAATTTTTACACAGGAATATATAGAGAAAATCTTTAAAAATCTTCTTCTTAAAAACTATTAGGCCAAAAAAGCTCAAACTTGTGTGGAGGCATTCTCAAATAGTGTAGATTAAGTTTGTTTAAATCATGGTCCCCAGGGGTAGGGGGCCACAATGGGGGGATGAATTTTTTTACATAGGAATACATAGAGAAAAATATTCTTGGAAAGTTTTCAGTCCAAAATGCAGTAATTTTGAGTGAAAGCACGGATTGTGCAGATTAAAGTTTGGTTAAACCATGATTTCCTAGAGAAAAGTCGGGCCACAAAGTGGAGGCGGGGAGGTTATAGGAATAGAGAAAAATCTTCTTACAGATTTAACAACAAAAGGGGCATGGTATTTACCATATAAGTATGTGGATAAAAATTGGCAGATTTTTTAATTTTTTTGTGCAAGATCTACTGTACTTAGTTTTCAAGATATTTTGATTTTAATACTGTAATGCTAATTTGATCAGAGTTAGTGCTATTGTGTTGATCAGGTGAGCAATGTGGTCCCTGGGCCTCTTGTTAGAATGGTTACTTTAATTTTGCATGAATGAAAAAATGAATGCTAAAACAAATATTCATTGCTCTCATTTCAGATCATGCTTGGTTAAGTTTTATTTAAAAATGACAGTTGTAATGTATAATTTTTTCATGAAATATTTTCAGATTATTCAAGGTTTCCATTATATCGTTGAGCCAATTTGCAATTCTATTGGTTATTCATTATGGCACACCAAATTTTGTCTGATGACTACTGTTCTTTGGAAAAAAGATTGAAAAATGACATGCCGTTTTCAGTATCGGTAAGAATAAGCTTTACCTAATTCAAATTGATAACATTTTAATCATTTGGTAAAAGTTTTAAATACTGGATTATGAATATTATTTGATTTGCACCTTTTTTGTTCAAACAGAAACGAAAGATTTTTTTTCGGGGGGGGGGGGGGGTTGGTTGGTTGATGATATTTTTTTTATTATGCGATTTTTATTAATTAATGAACTTTTCAGTGGGACACTGAACTTTTCAGTGGGCAGTGTCCCAATTCTAGATCCGCGCTTCTCTAGATACCAAGAAATCGGATACGTATGTTTACGTTATTACAGATCTTAACTCTTATAAACAGGAAGGGTGTATTATACTTAAGTAGCCGTTTTGGACGCTTTCTTTAAAGGGACTTGGACACGATTTTAGATCAAAATTTTATTTTATATTTTTTATATATAAAATGGTTTACTTGCACATTTTGAATGATTGACCAAAATTTGAATGTTAGAATTCAAGTTATAAGAGAGATACAGAGGTAAGAATTCATTGTTATGTAAACAAAGCTCGAGTCTTATATTTGTTTACAAATAATGCAAAGTATGAAATTACCATTTCTTTGACAAAATGACTCGTGGAAAACAAGGTAAACATATTAATTGTGTTTATAAATATCAACAGAATAAAACAACATTAGATTGAAATTTATACTAATAAAACACAGATGTAAAAAATAACATGGCTCGAGCTTTGTTTACAAAACAAACAATTTCAAACTCTGTATCTTGCTTATAACTCAATATTTGACTTTTAAATTTTGACACTGCATTACAAATACCCATACTAACCATTCTAAACATTAAAAATGGAGAAAAAAAATTCAAAATTTTGAGCTCAAATCGTGTCTAAGTCCCTTTAAATAACTCGATACCAATCTCCCAAATGTAATATAATATACAATATAATATACCAGATGTGATATAATATTATAAATATAAAGTACAAAAATAAGAAAAAAAATTATTTTGCAAAACATCAGTCAAATCCGCATAAGATTAGATGAAATGCAACAACTTTTGGTAAACAAGTTTTGTAACCACAGTTTCAGAGATTGATCACACAGTATTTCCAAAACTTCCCGGGGATCAATCTGACAAACTATCGGATTTTAGAAAAACTTGCTACCCAAACGTTGTTGCATTTGGTATAACTTATGCGGATTTATTTTAAAATCTATATACCATTTTGGGTATTATATCCCAAACATGCTATTACATGTATATCCCAATAGGGAGATTGGTCTCGACCTTTTAAACTCTGTCATTACTATTGTATTTAATAATCCTACATTGGATAGTAGTTTGTTGTCTAGACTATTCTTTAGAGGTTTTGTCCGGTTTTTTTTTCTTTTTTGTATATTGACTGCTTAATCTAGGTAACTTAATATGATTTCTATTTCTAGGCTTACTACATAGTCAGACAGTTAATAAAAGGGTCTCTGACAAATAGATTGGTGTGGGTCGACAGCTGGCCTGTTTACAGTGTTGTCGTGGTATCAGATGACCAGGTTTGTACATTATTATAGTTTTAAATGGTGAATTAGTAATTTACTTATATCTGATATCATTTCTTGGTAAAAATAACGATGCAAACCATCCTTTAATTAATAAAAGATAATTGTTAAACAAACATTTGCATTTCTTCCCATTTGACTTGACCAGTCAATTTATTATCCTTTGTTGAGCTCTGACCTGTTCCTTCTTTCTTGTAGCATAAGAGAGCAGGAATACAGAGAGTGTGCTGTTTTTGTAGAGACACAAATAGTACTTCGGCGTTGGACACAATACTCCAACATGTAGCAAAACTGGTTTCGAACAATCTCTTCTTATTTGGTAAGGATTTTTTCTACTTGCAGCCGATAAAAGATCACGTACCTAAACACTGTTTGATAAGCCAAGCGATTGAATGGTTACATATGTGATAACTTAAAGATTGACTAATGCTCCATTAAACAAGAGGCCCATGGGCCACATCGCTCACCTTACAACAATCGACATAATAAAATCAGCTTTATAGAGTAAAATACATAATATCTTGACAATGTAGTAATACAGATATTGTTCTGTTTATCATTAAGCCCCTTTAGTCACAGGATGGTTATCACATATTGACCATTGCAATACTCAAGAACATCTAAATCAAGTGGGATATAAACCTACATCAAACTTGTAAAGCCCAAGAAATGTCCAGGTCTAAACAGTCTAGGAGAATAAACAACGTGTCAAAATGTTTGCATATAAGTAAAATCATACATTAAAACATTTGAGTTTTTTTGCGAATAATTTTAAATGTTTTCCTTTGTAAAACTGGACTCCTAATAATGGCCCAACCCTACTCCTAAAAAATATGATTTTGACAAATTTGAATTTTCAACTATAAGAGGTTGTTTTCACTAAAGTTTCAGTTGTTCTAGGCAAATGGTTTTTTTTTTAACTAAAGATTATTTCTCTATACACAATGTATATTACTAAGCAAAATTTGGCCCCTCTGCTTATTGTGGCCCAACTCTACTACCGGGGATCATGATTTGAAAAATTTTGAATCTACCCTACCTGAGGATGCTGTCACACAAATTTCAACTAGCAAATGTGTTTCTGAGAAGAATTTTTTAAAAGAGTTTTCTCTATATATTCCTAATTGTATGTGGAAATTTGCCCCCCCCCCTTAATGTGGCCCCACCCTATCCCAGGAAAATATGATTTTAACAACTTAAATCTACTCTTCCTGATGATGCTTCCACACAGATTTCAGCTTTTCTGGCTAATCCGTTTCTGATAAGAAGATTTTTAAAGATATTTCTCTATATATTCCTTTTTAAAAGTTCGAGACCCCCCCCCCCCCCACATTGTATCACAACCCTTCCCCGGGGATCATGATTGAACAAACTTGAATCTACCCAAACTAAGGATGCCTATCTACACAAGTTTCAGCGTTTCTGGCCAAATGAATTTTGAGAATAAGATTTCTAAAACACATCAACAAATTCTCAATAATTTTTAGTTATCTCCCCTTGAAAGAGGGTGTGGCCCTGTATTTAATCAAACTTTAATGATGTTTTGTGCCAAGTTTGGTTGTAAATTGGCAGTGATTCTGGAAAAGAAGTGGAAAATATAAAAAGTTTACAGACAGACGAACAGACAGACAGCTGAAAGACGCCGGACAAAGATCACTTGAGCCTTCAGTTCAGGTTAGCTTAAAATTAAAGAAACCACCAATTTTCCATATCAGTGTCGTATTCAATACAAAAGCTTGATTCATTGGTGACGAGTTGTACTTGACAACCATTATCATGATCAGAAATTTCCATGAAAAAATGACAATAACAAACCGTCAACCATCTCAAAAATCCAGAAAACGAAATACAAATTCAAAGCAGAGCAACACGACCGCCAAAAAGATAAAGGTAGGATCAGTTGCCATGGAGGAGTAAGCATCCTCTGCTAACCGGTCACAGCCGCCGTGTGCACTTTGTCGTAATCGGGAAAAAACGGAAAAGTCCGTAGACAATTAGGTGATTAATTATGGTCTAACAATTAGTATGAAAAACGTCAGTCAGCATGCGACCCAGTGGAAGATTGTATTTGCTGACAAGGTCGTTGTATCGACCATAGAACTTACGAAAAGATGACTTCAAACGAAACTGTTAATAGTCCTGTTTTATCAACTTGTTTGTAAGTAGCTTGCCTCGCTTTAGAGCCTGTTCATACGAAGAGCATGCCCTTGCGTATCGAATTAACTGAGAGACAAAAACACCATAAGCAGGTGATGAAGGTATATTGCTACATAAGTAAGGAAAACGGACTATAGAAAAATTGAAGTCATCGCGTTTATCATAAAGTTTTGTTGTTAGGTTACCATCAATGTCCATTTCCAGTAAAATATCCAAATATGAAACAGATGACGCAGAATCTGTGGTATCTTTTATTTCAAGTTCACTCGGATATATCGAGTCGACGTAAGTATGGAAATAACAATTGTTAATTGATAATACGTCGTCGATATACCTGAATGTAGAGTTGAAGGCCAAAACTGAGACTACGGGCGAAAATTTCTCATTTAAGGCAAGCAGAGAAGGCTTACATGGTCAAGCCTGCTGCCCAATTTAGTTGGGTTTTTTTTAATAAAAAAATTATTCAAATAACTACAAATGTAGTTTAAAATAAAACGTTAATTTCATATAATTGATCATTTTATAAACCGCGGTAGATGTTAAATACTTTAGATCTTCTTTAAGACATGCAGCTTGCGGATGTTGATGCATAGGGAATATATTTGAATAGCCTTTGCATATACTACCGAGTGTGCTTATTTAATATGCAATAGAAAAATGAAACTATCATTTAACATCAAGTTACATTAATATTGATTCAACTCGCAACATCAATGACGAAAGTCTGAAATATCTTACGTCTTTCAGGATTTTTTTTTTATCATTTTGATATTTTACTTGCCAGTAATGTGGAAAACGGCCGGAAAACGTCAGATATTTCGGACTACAAAGACGCACAAATAGATTTTATGTAAACATGAAATAGTGTACATGTAATTAAAATATTATAAAAATAAGAGTTTATGCTTCCATAGATTGAACACGATTATAGTTTGAAACAAATATGCCAAAATCTTTTGCTAAACTACAACCTTAATATCGAAACGTAAACATCAGAGTTCCGCAGGGGTTTCTACAAACAAAGGGTATGGATATCAGCACTACATGATCTGTATCATCCTGAGAAGCTGACACAGATAAAGTAAAATAAGCATTATTGCATATTCCAAAACCGTGTATTTATAACGATGTGCAATGATGCTTAGACACTTATTTGTTTCTGTGTACAGGTTTACGCTCCGAGGTTCTTGATCAGCTGCTGAGCTACCGAAGTAAAGCCTATCGTCATTATGATGGTAATGATGCAGTCGTAATGCACCTGCCTAAGGAAAATATCAGCCAAATGTTTGTATTGCTTTGAATTTAATTTAGTGGTGTCTCAATACATTGGGATGTTCACGATTTTATATAGATAAGCTTCAGTGACTTAATGGTTCGAAGGTTGATCCAAAGGTAATGTCACAGATGCGATAAAATGCCTTAACCACTGATCCAGGGACCATCAATTTTACAATTTATAAGAGGGGTTCATGAACATCAGATTTATGCATTCATTTTGTCGCTTAATACTGTAAAAGTGAGGAAGATTTTTCACTTTAAAGCCATATGATATATATCTTCCACCCTAGAGCCTGAACCCCTGGCCCAGGGACAATGAATTTCACACTTTAGGTAGGGGCTTCTTTAGATAGAATGTTCTATCGTTAAAATGACAGATGTCCTACGGATCCGGTTTAACGATAGAATTCGTCCCATATACTCGCTTCGTAGCAAATAAAAAAAAATAAATCACGCATTTTCCCGCCTAAATTTTCATATGATTGGTGTCAAATACCTACAATGATGCCCTTTTCTAATCCCATTTCACATTTACTGTTGTCGCAACGAAATCATTGCCATCATTGATGGTGTCCTCTGACCATCAAATTTATTTATAAATATGTTTTAAATTTATTAAACAATGTTAAAATGCACCACGTTAGGAATATCCTGTTTACCTATTCTCACCTTAACATTGTAGTTTGATTAACACCATTGCAATAAACGCGAAACTTTCGCAAATTAATACCTCTTCTGGTGATTTCTATAAGTTTCGCGAAAGTTACGCGATTATTTGCGAAAATTTCGCGTTTATTCGCGATAGAAATATTGTTGTTACCTACGAAAACGAGCTCAATGGGCTTTCAAAGTCCTGATTTTCAAACAACATAATGGTTCCTGCTTCTCATATTCTTATGAGGTCTGTATTATAAAAAATGAGGCATCAATATTTGCATAATAACAATTTTAATTCGAATTAACAGTTTTATCAAATATCGTTGCAAAATTGAGAGGATATCATTGTTTAAAACCTTTTATATGTGATATCATACATTCATCTACGTAAATTAACATCCATTTTGACGGTTTTATATCAGAAAAATAAGCCAAGCTGTGAATTGAAATAATTTCAATCTATACATTTTTTTTTAGCCATTGTTTAAATTTATCACATATGTCGTTTGAAAATCATTACGAAGATTTTAAAGATTTTCCACGTTTGAATTTGTATTAATTTTAGAAAAAAGATAAGTAATGAATGCCTGTTCGAACACAGGGTCGGCGAACAAATAAAAAATGATGTTCTACCTTATCTACTTCTAACATGTAACAGTTTTATAAAGCTTTATTATATTTATTTATTTCTATATATAAAAAAAGCTTTATTATATTTATTAATTTATAATTTATTATTAATTTATTTATTATAAATATAAAAGCTTTATTATATTTATTTATTTCTATATATATATAAAAAAGATAATTTTGTCTTCATAAATCAACGTAAAAAGGATAATATAATAATAATGAATATAAGTATTTATTGATTTAAATAAAAACTAAAATGTGTTTGTTTTCAATCATTGTTTTTTTTTATAACGGTTCTTGTATGAAATGAAAATTTCGCGTTTACTTGCAAAAACTAACACGTTTATTCGCGTTATGTCGCGAAAGTTACGCGTGAATTCGCGAAAGATTTTGCTTTTATTCGCGATAGTTTTGCATTTATTCGCGAAAGTAACGCATTTATTCGCGAAAGTAACGCGTTTATTCGCGAAAAAAAATTTTTTTTTACCTACGAAAATGATCTCAATTGGCTTTCGTATCGAAGATATCAACGCACTTTGAAAAAAAAATATTCAAAGTTCGTTGAAGTTGTGCCAAAATTAAAGCACTTTTTTTAGTGCGTAATGTGGCAACGATGCAGCGAATCGATGTTTGCATGTCCGGCCTATTTGCTAATTGAATAAGATATACAAGGCACTGTAAGCAAAATGAACATAACATTTTTTCTGTCTTATTTATTTCCCAATCCGGCTTATTTGCTTATTGAATAAGATTTAAAGAGCACTGTAAGCAAAATGAACACTAGATGCTGTCATTAGACAGTAATACCCGCACCAAGTGTTTGCCCCTAAATAACACTGTTTTGTACCAGTTTCAGTAAAAACGAAGGCCACGTGCACATAATACACATGAGTGGCCCTTTATGCACAATTTGTGGTTGAACTGTTTGCATGTGCATTTTCAGTTAATCAATAATCTTTTCATTTCATTTCATAGAAAGTATGGTCTATATAATTATTACAAACAAAATTAAATTATGCCCCCCTCCCTCGGCAGTTGCCGGCTTAATTTAGATTTGCTTCTAGGTGCCAACATCATCGCGTGCACAGATTTAGAGAAGAAATTGGAGTGGAGGGGGGGGGGGGTCCAGACCCTCCCACCCTTGAAAAAAAAAATTTATATTGATACATGTAGTAAAATTACCAAACAATACACCTCGGACCCCAATCCCCCCACCCCCTGCAAACACAGTTACATAACATACTACTTTGCCCCCCCCCCCCCACACACACACTCCTCATGGATAAATAAACATCAGAATATTTTGATAACAACGAAAGCCTGTACATGTAGTAAAGTGCATTATAATCAAAATTCTTTCACAGTGACGTTTCATAATTTTAAATTTTTACAATACAGGTACAGTATTTAGCAAACAAAGAAATTTTTTTAAAATTTTGGAATCTGAAGTAATTAAAAAATAGAAAAGCCCCAGCAGCATTTGAACTCTCTACAGACATGTAGTTAACGCTCTAACCCATTGCACTTCACTGTTAGGTAACATTATTTTGGGGGGAAATATTATATTTATACTTTATTGTTTATTTCTGCAATAGGGAGTTCATTACAATATGCAGGTGTCCTGTACCACCTTAAAGCTGAAATGTGTGCTTTACATATTTTTACCTAATAAAACAGTACAAGGGGTTTTAAAGAATAAAGTCATGAAAATACATGCATGTCACAAGAAAATGATCTTTGTCCGAAGTTACGTACACAACACAGGTCTACAGGTCGCATTACCGGGTACTATAGTTTTACCCAGCTCTTCAGTTAGATGGATTTCATGTATGTGTTTTCCATGTGCAGAATAGGATTAATTAACATGCATAAACGTTTCTTTTGTGATGATCAGCTAATTAATGGATTCATATTGTGCTCTAATTGGATTATCATTATGATGTTGACCAATATAGGTAAGCATAATACATGTAGTACTCGCACAATATTATGAGACACCGGTATACACAAGTATTACTTTCACTTTCTAAATAAGTGATCTCCATTTGCCAGCATACTGTATCATCATCTTTTTTAAAATATCTAAATAAGCTCATCATTGTTACCTATCCTATTGCATTTGTACAGTTTCTGTCATTTTAATTGCAAAAGTTATTTTTTCATTTGTCAGACTTAAATATTAAGTTGACCCCATATTGACCCTGTGACAGTTTGTATTAAATTTGTGTATTACATTTAAATAAGTGTAGAGACTTATCATGTCTATATGAGTTTTATTTAATAGGGAGGAAAGGGGTTTTTTTCTTAATGTATTATTATGCATCAAATAAAATGTAGGCCATGACCCTATGGGATTGTTCTGACCCAATGAAACAGGAAAATACCATTAATCTTGAAAACTGTTGAGGTCCCCACCACTAAACCAACTATATTCTTGTTTCTAAAATCATTATGATGCATCAAATGGTGTAAGTACATGACCCCCAGGAGTTGTCTTTAAACCACCCCCCACCCCTCTGAAATAGGAAATGATGATATACTTTGATAATTTTAAACTTTTGAGATCCCCCATCCGTAAACCATATTTATTCTTGCTTTTTGTGCGCATCAAATTGTATATAGGTTATGCCCCCTTGGAGACACCCAACTGGATATAATAAAGTATGTTATCTTATTCATATGTATAGTGTTTGATCCATGTGGGTCATTTCTAGCCTATTGATGACCCTGCTTTGTTTAGGATTACAATTGCCCTGAATACACAACATTTTGTTTATCTTATCGATAAGAATTAAAAAGCAATTTCCTAAATCTTAATGTGCATCTAGAGAAAAATACCAATCAAGAAATGATTTAAAATTTGCTACAGTACACATGTTAGAATGTATTAATTTTAAGGTGGCTCACTACACCTTGAAATATTTTCTCAAATCAGCAGAAAATTACTTGATTATGATAGATATCATAATGGATAAGAAGTATTTAAGTCAAATATGCAAAAAAATTTGCAATTTCGGATGAAAAATTACATTTTAGAAAATTTAATTCAGTAAACTTGAACAAAAGCTCCAGGCGGATTCAAACTCATGATCTGCGGTTCAGAAACACAATACTTTAACCACTGAGCTACGACGATATACAACCGAATCGAACGATATAAACAGTTTAACAAAACATTTAAATCGCCATCTTGTGATGTAGTGTCTTAAAAAGTATAAGTCTGGGTGTAGTGAGGTACCTTAAAGAAGACTCTGAATCTGATGGGGGGTGTGGAGGATAAACATTTAATTTTAATCATTTATTGTTATTAATTTTAACTTGAATAATAAGCAGAAAATAAGACTTCTGATGGTTTATTCCCGAACGGCTACTCGCCAAAACAAACACCTAATTATTTTAGGCAATTATGGGGTCCTCTAAGGGGGTACAGGTAGAATATACCTGTGTCCACCTGGATCCCCCTAATCAGTTAAATTACCATAAATTCAGAAGAAATAAATGCATGTTTCTATAAATGTAGTAATACACATTTTTTAAACCTAAATCAATGTTGCAGTTTTCAGTCATTTTTTAAAAATTCTGTTACTTTTCAACAACATGTATTACATGTATATATACTAGTATGCTATAATTTAGTACCTTTTTATATAGGAAAGACTCAATTTTAAGTCCCATGGGGAATGATACCAATCATTTTATCTTTCTAATTAATCCATGTATATTTTATGATTTTTGTTACTTTGATTAACATATCAGAATCAGCACCCATAATCAACCCCACCACCCCAGTCCGAACCATTACATTTTATCTGTTTTAGCTCTCTCTCTCTCTCTCTCTCTCTCTCTCTCTCTCTCTCTCTCTCTCTCTCTCTCTTCCTTCTGGTGTTTCCATGCTTTCTCGTGATGAGTATCTCTCCATGTGTAACATTTAACTAATTCTGATCATATCTCAATAGATCATTTGTCAATTATGCAAGGTGTAATGTGATTTTTTTTAAGAAAAACATTTTTTAACCAGTTTATAAAACTTTTAGACCCCACATTATATTTTTATTAATTTTAATACATCATTCAACAATCAAGAAAAGTGTAAATGTAAGGGTTTTTTAAAAATTTTAAGCAAAAATAAATGCAAGGTTTTTTTATTTTAAGAGAAAAAAACCGTCATTGAGGGGGGTCCGAAGCATTGTTTTCGGCAATTTTATAAATTAAATGTAATTTAAAGAAATTTGAATTTTGAAGGGGGGATCTGGACCCCTGACCCCCCCTCTAGATCTGCGCATAGGATAAATGTTAATTTCATGCTACTATTAATTTTGTCTACCAGGATTAAATTAAATTTTTCAAAATCTTATTGCACATCTATAGGACAGTCCCTATCATATCTCAAGATATGATGTATCTATTCATTAAATAATCAGAGGAGTTCTGGGATCTAGGTTTTTTTAGGAGTGATAAATGTCAATTTTCTGCTATTATTTGACTCCCTAGATGAAATTTAAATTTTTAAAACCTTACTGCACATCTTTAGGACAGCCTCTATCATATCTCAAGATATGATGTGTCTATTCATTAAATCATAAGAGGAGTTCTGGGATGTAGGTTTTGTTTAGGAGTGATAAACGTCAATTTTCTGCTACTATTTGACTTTCTGGATGAAATTAAAATTTCTAAAACCTTATTGCACATCTATAGGACAGCCCCAATCATATCCCAAGAGATGACATAGCTACTCCAAAAGTTGTAAAAGGAGTTATGGGAACCATACTTTTTTTGAAAAAAAAAACGCCGTTTTTTATTGCTCACTGATCCCTGTGTTGAAAACAAAATTTCTGAAACCTGATCACACTTCAAAATGACATCCCCAATCTTATTCTAGAAGATCATTTGGCTACTGCAAAAAATGTTGACGTTTTTGAAATCAGATTTTTTGTAAAAAAAAAACAAAAAAACGTCATTTTTCAGCCACCAAATGACCCCCAGGGCAAAATTGAAATTTCCAAAACCTTATTGCGCATCTATAAGATACCCCAAAACATATTCCAAATGATGATTTGTCTATTGTTGAAGATGTTGGAGGAGTTCGAGGAAGAAGGTTTTTGTGAAAAAACGTCATTTTTTACCAATTTTTAGACCCCCAGGACTACCAGAGAATTTTTTAAACCTTTTTACAAAACAACATGATACCCCAAATCAAACTCCAAGAGTTCAGTTTGCTGGTTTATAAGATGTAAGAGCAGTTTGAGAAAGTAAAACGTGACGAACGGACGGACGGACGGACAGACGGAACAGGATAACAACAATATACCCGAACTTTCTTTAGAAAGTGTGGGTAAAATAACATTTTCTCTATCTTATTAATATCAGAAAAGTTAGAAAATGTTAAATATAAATGCTATATCGTTTTTAAAATATTGTTTGGAGCTTTAATTTTTTAAATTTATCAACAGTGTAATTTAATCCGAAAAAAAAAATAAAATCAAATCAAACGCAAATCTATGACATGATGATATGTGGTAAACATATCATTTTAACTCTTTGACGAAGATTTTAAATTCTACTTGTGACTTTGCAGCTTTTGATACATTTATTACAATTTCTTTCATACATCACCCAAAGCAACAAAATGACACTAGATGCTGTCATTAGACAATAATACCCGCACCAAGTGTTTACCCCTAAATAACACTGAAATTGTACCAGTTTTAGTAAAAACAAAGGCCGCGTGCACATAATACACCATCATCGGAACCCACGGGTTTTCTATCCGTTACACTGCATGCAGTATAACGGATAGAAAACCTGTGGGTTCCGACGATGATAATACACATGAGTGGCCCTTTATGTACAGTTGTGGTTGAACTGTTTGCATGTGAATTTTCAGTTAATCAATAATCTTTTCATTTCATAGAAAGTATGGTCTATATAATTATTACAAACAAAATTAAATTATGCCCCCTTCCCTCCGCGGTTGCCGGCTTAATTTAGATTTGCTTCTAGGTGCCAACATCATCGCGTGCACAGATTTAGAGAAGGGATTGGAGTGGGTGGGGGGGGGGTCCAGACCCTCCCACCCTTGAAAAAAATAATTTATATTAATACATTATAACAATACATGTAGTAAAATTACCAAACAATACACCTCGGACCCCAATCCCCCCACCCCCTGCAAACACAGTTACATACTACTTTGCCACCCCCCCCCCCCCACACACACACACACACTCCTCATGGATAAAGAAACATCAGAATATTTTGATAACAACGAAAGCCTGTACATGTAGTAAAGTGCATCATAATCAAAATTCTTTCACAGTGACGTTTTATAATTTTAAATTTTTACAATACAGGTATGTAGCAAAAAAAGATAAATATTTAAAATTTTGGAATCTGAAGTAAAAAATAGAAAAGCCCCAGCAGCATTTGAACTCTCTACAGACATGTAGTTAACGCTCTAACCCATTGCACTTCACTGTTAGGTAACATTATTTTGGGGGGAATTATTATATTTATACTTTATTGTTTATTTCTGCAATAGGGAGTTCATTACAATATGCAGGTGTCCTGTACGTACCACCTTAAAGCTGAAATGTGTGCTTTACATATTTTTACCTAATAAAACAGTACAAGGGGTTTAAAAGAATAAAGTCATGAAAATACATGCATGTTACAAGAAAATGATCTTTGTCCGAAGTTACGTACACAACACAGGTCTACAGGTCGCATTACCGGGTACTAGTTTTACCCAGCTCTTCAGTTAGATGGCTTTCACGTGGTGTACATAACGGTATGTGTTTTCCATGTGCAAAATAGGATTAATTAACATGCATAAACATTTCTTTTGTGATGATCAGCTAATTAATGGATTCATATTGTGCTCTAATTGGATTATCATTATGATGTTGACCAATATAGGTAAGCATAATACATGTAGTACTCGCACAATATTATGAGACACCGGTATACATATGTATTACTTTCACTTTCTAAATAAGTGATCTCCCTTTGCCAGCATACTGTATCATCATCTTTTTTAAAATATCTAAATAAGCTCATCATTGTAACATGTCCTATCACATTTGTACAGTTTCTGTCATTTTAATTGCAAAAGTTATTTTTTCATTTGTCAGATTTAAATATTAAGTTGACCCCATATTGACCCTGTGACAGTTTGTATTAAATTTGTGTATTACATTTAAATAAGTGTAGAGACTTATCATGTCTATATGAGTTTTATTTAATAGGGAGGAAAGGGTCTTTTATCTTAATGTATTATTATGCATCAAATAAAATGTAGGCCTTAGATGCAGATCGAGGGGTGATTTTTAGTTATGACAGTTGTAATGCACCGTTTTGGTTGAATTGGTTGTAAGCTTAGATGTTGAATGACCGATCGGGAGACGGAGAGGATCGCAAAATAATTTTACCGATGAGTTTCAAGCAAAACTTCCAGCTGATGTGACAGTTTGAAATAAATCCAAGATGGCGGGGATGGGTACCTTGTGTATTATTAGATATAGGGTATTTATTTTTCTTATGAGAAAAATTTATAACGTCAGGGGCCTGTGCTCTCTCTCTCTTTCTCTCTCTCTCTCTCTCTCTCTCTCTCTCTCTCTCTCTCTCTCTCTCTCTCTTCCTTCTGGTGTTTCCATGCTTTCTTGTTATGAGTCTCTCTCCATGTGTAACATTTAACTAATTCCGATCATATCTCAGTAAATCATTTATGCAAGGTGTAATGTGATTTTTTTTTAAGAAAAACATTTTTTACCAGTTTATAAAACTTTTAGACCCCAAATTATATTTTAATTTTAATACATCATTCAACAATTAAGAAAAGTGTAAATGTAAGGTTTTTTTTTAATTTTAAGCAAAAATAAATGCAAGGTTTTTTTATTTGAAGAGAAAAAACCGTCTTTTTAAGTAGGGATACATACATACAGAAAATTTTTCCAGGGGAGGGGGGGGCAACAGTTATTTGAGTTTGCCGGGGGGGGGAGGGGGGAGGTGGGTCCGAAGCATTTTTTTGGCAATTTTTTAAATTAAATGTAATTAAAAGAAATATTTATTAAATCATAAGAGGAGTTCTGGGATCTAGGTTTTTTTAGGAGTGATAAACGTCAATTTTCTGCTGTTATTTGACTCCCTAGATGAAATTTAAATTTTTAAAACCTTACTGCACATCTTTAGGACAGCCTCTATCATATCCCAAGATATGATGTGTCTATTCATTAAATCATAAGAGGAGTTCTGGGATCTGGGTTTATTTATGAGTGATAAACGTCAATTTTCTGCTATTATTTGACTCCCTAGATAAAATTTAAATTTTTAAAACCTTACTGCACATCTTTAGGACAGCCTCTATCATATCCCAAGATATGATGTGTCTATTCATTAAATCATAAGAGGAGTTCTGGGATGTAGGTTTTGTTTAGGAGAGATAAATGTCAATTTTCTGCTACTATTTGACTTTCTAGATGAAATTAAAATTTCTAAAACCTTATTGCACATCTATAGGACAGCCCCAATCATATCCCAAGAGATGACAGAGCTACTCCAAAAGTTGTAAAAGGAGTTATGGGAACCATACTTTTTTTGCAAAAAAACGTCGTTTTTTGTTGCCCACTGATCCCTGTGTTGAAAAAAAAATTTCTGAAACCTGATCACACTTCAAAATGACACCCCCAATCATATTCTAGAAGATCATTTGGCTACTGCCAAAAAAAAATGACGTTTTTGAAATCAGATTTTTTGTAAAAAAAAAAAAAACGTCATTATCAGCCACCAAATGACCCCCAGGGCAAATTTTAAATTTCCGAAACCTTATTGCGCATCTATAGGATACCCCAAAACATATTCCAAAAGATGATTTGTCTATTGTTGAAAATGTAGGAGGAGTTCGAGGAAGAAGGTTTTTGTGAAAAAACGTCATTTTTTACCAATTATTTGACCCCCAGGACTACCAGAGAATTTTTGAAACCTTTTTACAAAACAACATGATACCCCAAATCAAACTCCAAGAGTTCAGTTTGCTGGTTTATAAGATGTAAGAGCAGTTTGAGAAAGTAAAACGTGACAGACGGACGGACGGACGGACGGAACAGGACAACAACAATATACCCGAACTTTCTTTAGAAAGTGCGGGTATAATTACTTTTGTATCAACCCATGTATAGTTTTGTTATTGGAATTTCTAACTTGAATAAATATTCCAATTGTTAATAATTTTGTATGTGATAAAAAATAAAACTACTATCTTGCATTGTCAATTTCACAAAATATACCATTAAGGGTTTTTTTTTAAGTGTATATTAAAAGTTATCCGGTTTTTTTTGTCCAGCCCAATTCCTGATGGACTAACGGTGACGACACTAAAACAGAAACACGTGGAAATTGTCGTCCAAGAATGGCCATACTCCGGAACATTCAGCGATTGCAAGGAATGGGTCAGTGATATGATCAAACAATTCCCTAGTGTATGCATTGAAAACGAACAAGGAGATCCCGTGGCCTGGATTCTACAACAGGACTACGGCTGTATAGGCATGTTGCATGTTGTTTCCGAATATAGGAGAGCCAAGCTGGGTAGCGCTGTAACTCTGCTTCTTATGGAGAAATTGCACAAAGCAGGAGACTATACGAGTTCTTCTATAAATGTAGAGAACAAAACGTCGATTGCTTTTCACGAAAGAATCAATTTTAAATTTGTCAATGATTTTACGATAGGTTTTGTGGTGTATCCAAATGAAGAGTGTTTGCAGAATCAAATTTAATTATAAGAATGATCCGATAAAACATCCGGAAAAATGATATCGGCCATGATATTCGGAAAGGCGGAATATCTTTAAACATGAATGTAGAGTAGAATTCAGTATTCTTGTAAAATGAAAATTGCTGTCAAGTTATCAAGAAAAATTATGATATGTGTTTGGGTCCCGAGTGAATATTAAAAAACAAATTAAATGCTTCAAATTTGAAGATTTGTCCTCTTACTTCTGTGTGACGTAATTACTCAAGATAAAGTATTTTATTATTGTACTACCAATTTTAAACAATCTTTTCACAAAAAGGAAGGATTTGAATGTTTGCAACAGCTTAATCGTTATGTGCACACTGTTAGTTATGTGTTGTTACCGTTTGAATATCACAGCATGCCTCTGTTTGTTTTGATTTTGACAGGCGTGTCTGTTAACCCGTGTCTGTTAGTATCGTAACAGTTGCTGCATCATTTTATCTTCATTCGATTTTTATCCGATTTTTTTGCGGCGAGCTGCAACCGTCGAACGACGTTTGTAAGTCAGGCGACAACCAGTACAATATCAATAACTTGTACATTCGTCATTAGACATTTACTATATGATTGTAAGAATGTGAAAAAAAAATATGGAATATTGTTAGCATTATCTTACATTTTGTTGTTTCATGGAAACATGTAATTGTTGGACTATATAAAGAAATCAGTAACACAATTACCATTTATAACAATGTTATATCGTATGTAGCGCTTATAATTTATAAATACAAAATGTGGTGTAGAATAAATAATGATATTGAAAAACCAGAAGACATAATTTCGCACGTGAAAACGTCCACAAAAATGTTTTACTTAGCCCTGAAAAAATCAAAATTCAGTAATTTTAACATAGATATGTTTAGACTTTTATTTGAGAAGCTGTAATGTTATTTTTGAATCATTATTCATAATGTATCAAAATCTTGATATGATGTAGTTTATGTTGAATATTATTACATCTTCCGGATGTCTTGTATTTATGTATCTTTTTTTTTCTTCCATTCATTTTCAAATGATACAATTAATTACATTATCCACGCTACTGAAGGGTTTCTGTCTCTCCAGTGGAGCGTGCTATAGGGGAAACCAAGGACTCTGTAGGATATGTGATGATATCCCCTGTGGCAGCAACGGGATTATGAAAATATATGTAAATGTATATGTCATTATTTACTACAAAAATTCAATGCTGAACTATCCATCATATTATATTTGTTTAAATAAGATGTATTTCAAATATACTTAGAATGTTATACATATAATATGTATCTTTTTGTATTATTGTCATCATTATAAATACATTGAATGTGTCATCCTGCGAGATGATATAGAAACACTATTACTTTTCTGTATTAGGTTGGAGCTTAGTCAGGGCCCCATCCCTGGCAGTCGCCATTAAGATTAGAGTAGGGTAAAATATCTGTTATAGTTATAGGTCTGGGACAATAAAAAAAAACACAAAAAAAACTTGTACATTCGTCATTTGTAAGGTATAAGAAGTTGACGAAAAGACACATTGTGTTCAGTAACTTTGTACGGACCATCATTGGTGTTGGTAATATAAATTAGCTTATGTTATTGTTGGATGAATGAGTGTCATATCTAAACAGTTTTGTAGAGCAAGACCAAAGATCTGTGTTATGAATATAACGGTATCACCCATCCCTTGACATAAAAAAGGAATTGACGCGTTTGCAGGCTCATTTGCATCGAAGTTAGGAAACGAATCCCAGAAATGGCTATTTGGTAGGATTTAGGACCAAATTATTTTGCAAGAAGGAAAATGAGCTTGAATATTGCATTTTGTTTTATTCATGAAACTTTGAAGGCGTCCTGTACACATAGAAGTTCTACAATACCTGCGAAAATGAACCAATATGATGGTGGGTTGACCTATTTGCCGAGGTGCTGGTTCTATAATAATTTATTCTTTTTCATACCATATAGAGTAGATGGCATTGTGTGTGCATCGACGGTTCGGGTGCTGGATGGTCTGATGCATTGTGAATCATTTAGCTTTCAAATATTCACACAGACGTAAAACCTACTATCTTGGTAACTGTGGAACGAATGCGACTTAAATGTTTGTAAAAACCTACGGGGATTTATTTAGATGGCAGAAAAGAGATACTGTGATGGATGACTATTATAAGTGAAATACTGAGAAATTAACTCTTTGAAAAATGAAGCAATAAAGAAGGGCGGTGAAGCTAAATAGAG
This sequence comes from Magallana ariakensis, assembly GCA_020458035.1. Lineage (NCBI taxonomy): Eukaryota > Metazoa > Mollusca > Bivalvia > Ostreida > Ostreidae > Magallana > Magallana ariakensis. The sequence goes on along the minus strand of CM035818.1, from coordinate 16,887,653 downwards.
ATAAAGAAATAAGTACATCTGTATATACATGTAGTAATTTTTTAAAAATAATATTTCACCTTGTGTTTTTCTGTCAGTTATCTAAACTTTACCCGGTTTTTAGCTCTCCTGAGCTTAAAGCTCAAGAAAGCTTTTCTGATCATATTTTGTCTGTCGTCCGTCTGTCTATCCGTAAACTTTTCACATTTTCAACATCTCCAGAACCGCTGAGCAAATTTCAACAAAATTGGTTCAAAGCACCCTTAGGCAAAGGGGATTCAAAGTTGTGAAAATTAAGGACCGTGTCCTTTTACAAGTGGAGATAACTAGGAATTATTGAAAAATTTTGTGAAATTTTCAAAAATCTTCTTCTCAAAAATCGTTCGGCCAGGAAAGCTAAATCTTATGTGGATGAATCTTCAGGTAGTATAGATTCACAGTTGTGAAAAAATGACCCCTGGGGGTAAGGAGGGGCCACAATGGGGGTCGAATTTTTATATAGTGATATATCGAGTAAATCTTTAAAAATCTTCTTATAAGAAACCAATCAGCCAATAAAGCTGAAACTTGTGTGGAAGCATCTTCAGGTAGTGTAGATTCAATATGGGGAAAATCATGATCCCCAGGGGTAGGATGGGGCAACAATGGGGGGGTCAAATTTTTACATATGATTATATAGAGTAAATCTTTAAAAATCTTCTCAAAAACCAGTCAGTCAGAAAAGCTGAAACTTATGTGGAAACATCGTCATGGAATGTAGATTCTTCAAAGTTGTGCAAATCATGTCCCCCTGGGGTAGGGTGGGGCCACAATCGGGGAGGGGTCGAATTTTTACATAGGAATATATCGAGTAAGTCTTTAAAAATCTTCTTCTCAGAAACCAATCAGCCAGTTAAGCTGAAACTTATGTGGAAGATCCTCAGGTAGTGTAGATTCAAAGTTGTAAAAATCATGATCCCCGGGGGAAGGGTGGGGCCTCAATGGGGGGGGGTCGAAGTTTTACATAGGAATATATTGAGTAAATCTTTATTAATCTTCTCAGAAACTAATCAGTCACGAACGCTGAAACTTATGTGGAAGATCATCAGGTAGTGTAGATTCAAAGTTGTGAAAATCATGAGCCCCTGGGGTAGGGTGGGGCCACAATGGGGTCGGGTTTAAAGTTTTACAAAGGAGTAAATCTTTTAAAATCTTCTTTTCAGAAATTAATCAGCCAGATGATTCTTTATAATTATTTAGACTTTGGCCCCTGGACAATTCTTCGGCCTCACAAGGGGTTCAGAGTTTGATGTATACCCCATATATAAACAATTGTTAAGGATCTTTTTGAGAACTGCAATACTCAACATGTGATATGACTATAAAATTATCCTGTTAGAAAAAGGACTAATGATTTTTAAAATGAGAATATCCAGGGGGAAAATGGATTTTATTTATACATGATCTACATATATTACACTATATTCTCCAGATAGTTTGTATTATGACTCCATTAAGCTGATTTTATCATACCTATTGTTCCTCAGGTGAGCGATGTGGCCCATAGGCCTCTTGTTCTGAATATCATTATATTGCAATAACAGTATCATAAGGTACATTTGACCCCTAATCAGAAATATTTTAGTATAGAAAGTTTTCCTATTTTTCTACATATTGTATCTTCATTATTGTAATTGTGTTTCAAACTATTTCTGGAACAAAATGCTCAAAAAGTAACTAAAGAAATTTTTGTCACTATAAAACCTATTTCGCCGCAAGGAAATATTTTCCATCACTTGATAATCTGTTTCGTAAATATTAACACTTATCGCGGCGATGAGCGAATTATCTATCTAGTTAAGGTCAAACAAATTGTACGTAACAAATCACTTTTCAATTAGAAATTTCTTTTGATGTTTGATCTACTCAATTAGTGTCAGGTCATCGGATTAAACCCCTTTGTCTGTACCCACGCTTTACCTATCTTTTTGTCAAGAGGCCCTCACAAGGGAATCCTTTCTTAAGCTTATTTTTATTGATATGATAAGTAATTAACTGTACCTCACTGGACTAAGTCGATTTTTGTCCCAAGATCCCAGCGCGTCACTTTATGCTGGATCTTCGAGGAATAAACATCATTACCTTATATCGACTCAATTATCAAATACAGGTAGGACATTATTTTATATACATTTTTATTACAATTACTTATCTTTTTAAATGGTAAAACATTCAATTTTTCTTGTCATTGAATTTTATAATGTCTTGAAATTACATTTATATACATGTATATTACATGCTATGATAGGAATTTATTGTTAGTCAGAAATATTAACTTGTATGCTTATTTTCTCAAATACTTTATGTTCATAATAATTTTTCCATCTGTTCTTAATATCTTGTTATTTGATTTATTTTTGATTTTCTTACTAGTCAATTATAGCTATTCCCCGCCTTGTTAAAGCGTCTTCCGGAATTACCACGTGATTGGTTCTAAATTTAATCATTGTTTACACTTCCACCCAAGAGGTAATGCGGGTTTTACAAATCTATTTCGATAAGAGTATGCGTGTTTCACTGAATAATTTCAATCAATCGTTCTTAAACTATAATGTAAGTGTTTAACATGTTCAATTTTACCAATTTGAACTTAAGATCTATGTTTGACTTTAATTCACTTTGCATTTTATTTCGGCTCGTCAACATAGCCAGGTACATGTGTACTCGCGCTAAGAATAGGTTTATAGCCTGTTGCTAAATATAGTTGACTTTTCAAAAATTGTGGTCCTCATCATAGCCAAGCGATCTCTCTATTTTAGTTAATTTTCCCCTCATTAATTTTAGTTTTTATTTATAATCATATGATATAGATATGTACTTATAAAACAGATTTAATGTGGTCAATATTCACTTAGAATGTGTATATGTTACAATTGTGTTAGAGTATGCAAAGACTCTTTTTTATTGTGGACCTTTTTATGTTGTATCTCTATACATATTTTGTAAAGACTCATTGTTTTATAGTACTCTGTTTTATTTGTCATCATTTTTATGATTTGTTTTTAATTGACTTTATGCTGGATCTTCGAGGAATAAACACCATTACCTTGCATGTATATTGATTCAATTATAGAACACCAAACAACCAACCAATCACAAACGCACGGAAGTGTCTCGTGACAAACAGTACCAATATTTCAGTTTGGTCTCATCTTGCAGCAAATCAAATCGAATTAAGTAAAAACTTTACACATTAATATGATTCAATGCTCAATATGTTGATCCATATATTTTGTTCATTTTTGGTAAATACTTCGTCCGATATTTTTCTTTATTGCTTTTTTATCTATTCTTTAAATTTGAAATTTGATTAGGCTAAGTCTAACCGCGTTACTAGACGTTCTGGAAAGTTCTTTTCATCAAAACAAAAATCGCATCAAACTCTTCCATTTCATTTATTAACGTTTTGTGTTTGTATTAACCGAAGATGTCCGGTTCAAGGTATCTGCATGCGATGCACATAATGAACACTTTTCGCCATGACGCTAATTAGTCAACCCGCGTTCTTGGTTACCCCGTTCTGGAAAGTCTTATCCCATTCTCTCATCAGAGGCCGTGCTTCGCAAGCTATTCATCAAAATCAAAACTAAAATCGCGCACTCAAAAAGAGAATTGCCTTTTCTTTTTTTCTTTTTTTTTTTGGTCAAATCTTAAGTTCTATTTGTACTTTAAGTAAATTCCTAGTAAATATGTTCACTCTTTACGTAATCATTCAATATTATTTCAGTGCAAGCATATATATATTTTGATGCAAACTCCTACTGACTTGGTTCCGTAAAACGTAGTCTATCGAAAATGAAAGTAGGATTTTTCATTAATTTATGAATTACTTATGAGGTAAATTTGTATTATATCTTACGGACATAATAACACTCCTTTTGGAGTACAAAGGTGTAAGCAGTTATTCTGGTGCATGCATTTTTTAGTTTTTTTTTTCAAAATGTTCAAGAACGCAGTTGACTATTAACGTCATGGCCAAAAGTGTAGGACGAGTTCGACATGCATCGCGGGTGGATACCTTGGATCGAACAAAAAAAAATGAAACAATTTAATGCGATTTTAGTTTTGATGGGAAGAACTTTCCAGAACGGGGTTTCCAGGAACGCGGATTGACTAATAAACATCGTGGTGAAAAGTTTAAGGCTAGTTAACTTCCGGACAGATTCTTTGGATCTGACAACTTTGGTTTAAAATATGCAAATAAATATGCAAACAATAGCATGTTTTAATTTTATACATTTTTATACCACTGACAGATTGGTAGTACACCTTAGACATTAATTTGTAAACATTTTTAACAATAAGCATATTGTGTTCTACGTCTATATGAATAAATGATGTAACTCTTAATTTGGAAAGTGATAAAAAAAAAATACATGTATAGTGAAATTTGACCGAAAGTACAAAATTTAGAGATACGACGCACTAAATACCTACTCACTGGTTTGAAATAATTCCCGTCAGATTCAACACAAAGAATTAAGGCCACATACATGTATATATCATCCATATCAGTTGAGATTTTTTTATCCCTGCCTGCTTCTCTAAATATCCAGCCATGCAGTTGTTTTTTTTTATTATAATTTAAAGAATATGTTAAGAAAACAATTAAGAAAACATTGGGACATAGTATATGAAAAATGAAAAGAACATATGGTTCAACATATTAAGCATTGTATCATATTAAATAATGTGTAAAGTGTTAATTCACGCGGTTGCGCGGGATATCATCTAGTGTGACAGAAAGAATGCAAATGTTATGCAGTTGAACTAAACCTTTGATGCCTCAAAAAATTAAACTCAAGTTTTGAAGTGATTTTAGACCGAGTCTGTACTTAGCATTGACTCAATTCCTTCAGGCTGCGGGATATGACCAGAACATTTTAATAGAACATTACACCCTTAATCATCTGTAACCGAACTTCTCATTTCATTCTGGTAAGACTACTGCTTACTTATTAGATATTGATATATTACTGGCTAATTTGTAAAGTTACACCAAGGTGTTGGTGTTACATGTATATGTGTATATTTTACACACGACATGAACACAAACATCGCATTTGTTTAAATCTACGACATCCAATTCGCAACATAATGAAGTAGTCTTCTACCTCCAACTTTTTTTGGAAGATGTTAAAAATTGAAGCGAAAATGAGGAATTTTATCAGTGAACTTGGTTAAACTAAAATTAAAGGATAGCTGTATGGTTGTACGATACACCCCCACCCCCACGAAGAATTTTATCTGTGAAACTTACGTTATAGGATAGGTATACGATACACCACTGAGCTATTTAAATTACAGGTCACAAAGTGCTGTCATGAACAGAGAAACTAGAATACAATGCACATCTTAGAATTTGTCTTTCTCTGATCTGCTGTCAACGTTCCGGCAGTCGTGTGACCAACGTCTCCAAAACATAGATGATAGTAGGGAAATAACAGATTTTTGTGTAATCCATCGAACAAGTTTCATCTATGGCCAAAACACTTCATCGCTGAAAATAAATTGCATGCATGCGCGGATCCAGAAAATTTTTCCGGGGGGGGATCCGAATTAAAAGTGGGGGGGGGGGGAGGCTATACTATTCATCAGAAATCTTGATAAGCAAAAAATAAAAAACAAAAATAAAAAAAGGCTTAATTCCCAAAATCATAAAATTCCTACTCCATGGGGGGGGGGGGGGGGGGACGTAGTATACCTGTAACTCCAAAAAAAACCCAAAACAACATACCCAGCAAAAAGAATTTCTCTTAACCATGAAATTCCTAATCCGGGGGGGGGGGGGTATCGAAGTATACCTTATCTATGAAAATAAAAACATACATGTACCTAGCTGCAGGTCTGTAGCTCCCGGTCTGAAAAAATTCGGATGGACGACCTGGGAGCTACAGTTCCTCCCATAGTAAAAACCTACGATTTACGGCGCACAATTTTGGACTGATTAACCTTATTTCCACACAAATTCTGTGAAAACAATTAGTACCATTAAATTTTTCAGGAAATTTACTACTGATATTGTCACTTAACTTGCCTCTGATATTCTTTTAAACACCATCACCAGCCCCGTAAAGTGAAATGGTGCAGTTTGTTTATATGGAAAAATGGCGACTCTCGATCTCGACGTAAATTAATATACTTCATTTTTCGAGGTCGGTTAGCATGTTTAAGAGAAACTATGGAGAAACTCTGAGGCAAGTAAAGTGACAATATCAGTAGTAAATTTCCTGAAAAATTTAATGGTACTAATTGTTTTCACAGAATTTGTGTGGAAATAAGGTTAATCAGTCCAAAACTAGCGCCGTTTTTTGTGCGCCGTAAATCGTAGGTTTTTACTATGGGAGGAACTGTAGCTCCCAGGTCGTCCATCCGAATTTTTTCAGACCGGGAGCTACAGACCTGCAGTTAACATGTACCTAGGAAAAAAATCATGAAATTCTTAACCCGTGGGGAGGGTCCGAGGCATATTTGTGATAATTTTACTATGTAAATTTAATAAATTTTCATTTAACAGGGGGGTCCGGTCCGGACCCCCCCCCCCCCTCTAGATCCGCGCATGGCATGACAATGATATGTTTAGTGTCCAGACTTAACCAAAACACGATTTCCCTTTTACAAACCGGTCCCCTCCTTTTCCTCAATATTGCTTTTGTTGAAAGCAACGATATCTTAGGTAGACCCATTGTTTTAAAAATTTGTGTCAAACCAATTTTTTTTAATTTGAACAGTTAAAACAACTTACAAACTTGCTAAAAAGGCCAAATATTTATACCTTTGCATGTTTGTTTTCCTACAGTGAGCTTCAGCTCACAAGGTCCAATAATTCAACACAATGGAGCATGATCTCATGATTTCTTAAATTATACACCAAAATACATTAAATAAGGTTATAAATTAAGAAAATCTAATGATAGTCGTTAAAAGAAAAAGTCTCATAGATTTTCTTCAAAAATATACAAAAATATTACATTTATTATTCACACGACTTTCCCAAAAAAATCACAAAATTTTATATTTTGGGAAATTTCTAAAAAAAATTATACAGTTTACATACTATTTTAATTAAACACTTATTTAAAGATATATTTTGTTAACAAAAGAAACACAGTTTATCTAAATTGAGCAGCTAGTTATTGTTGGATTGTCTTTTGAACAAGTATATCCCCATATTGTTTGATTTAGTTTAACAAGTTGATTTTTGCAAACATTGGAAAAATTGAAATGTACCAAATAGACATAATCTAACAGTCACTAAAAAGTATATACTCATTCAAATTGTATTATACATATTACAATTTGGTCCCAGTTGGCACAACCGTGTAGAAACAAGTGCAGTAGTAACCCCACCCCCACCCCCGTTTTCCGGAAAGCTCCACCAAGTTTTTTGACATATTTATGGTTTTCCTCTCCTTTTGAAAAATATGAGCAATATATTTGTACTGAAACCACCGACCCATACTTGTACAATACTTGAAATCAAATACATGTCATATAAAATGACAATTGATGTGTCCAAAACTATAACCGGAACACGCTGTGTAAAAAAAAAAGAACCGGACACGAAAGCCACTGGGTCTACCTTAAGCATTTGACTCATACAAACAATAATTGCAAAAATAGACTAAGAAAACCTACATCGCACGTGACATAAATTTTGACGCTCTTTTTACTTAAAACCAAACAAAAACTCGAGAAAGTTCAATACTTCGATTAGCAGGAATTGATACTTTAAAGAGTCTCTGAATCGATTGCTGTTATCTCTGTTCATTTGAAAAGTGGTGTACACCTAATAAGTACGGTTTTTAGACAATTATTTTAACCTGAGGATAATAAACATGTTAATCATTTTACAATGTACTTACGATCGATAGAGTACATTGACCTTTTACAACGTACTTACGATAAGCTACACTGACCTTTAATCTGATCAGGATGCATATGTATAAGTATAGGACTTTTCCGAAGTAGTAACCAAACCTGTTAATCATTAAGGACAGTGTTAACAAAACCAGGATATTCATCTATTTAGGGAAGCCGATTTAGAAACAAGTGTTACATTAAAAGTTTAAATTTTTCAAAAATATATTGTTTAATTTTAAGTTTCAGGTCAAGTAAAGCAGTCTCTTTTTTGTTCGATCGAATTGAATCTATCCTGATTGTTATGGCACATCAAGTTTTGTCTGATGACTACTGTTCGTTGGAAAAGTGTTTGGAAAATGACCTGCCGTTTTCAGCATCAGTAAGAATGGGTTTACGTTTATCAATTTCATTTCATGTTACATTGGTCACTTTCCGTTTTCGTCCGTCGTTGTCTGTTACATTCTCTAACCCCATTAAGGTGGAATATGGGACACCTATCCATATTAATGTAGAAAAGAGTACCTTACAATCAAAATACTTTCTCCGCTTTAGAATGTTTAATTTTTATAATATTCTGCCACAAAATACGTTATCATTTTCTTTTAGAAAGGTAAAAACTATAAAAGCCCAAGCGGTATTCGAACTCGTGACAAATATTCGTAGTTAACGCTTTAACTCATTGGGCTACGCTGTTGGATAACCATTTTGTAATAGAAAATATTTGATTTAATTGATTATTTCAACTAAAAGTTCGTCACCGTATGGAGGTGTCCCATACCACCTTAAACCAATCATTGAAATTAGTAAGTAGTTTATGAAAAGAACATAAATTGTGAAACTAAATTTCCCTATTATAATCCGGGGTATGAGTAAGATTTTGGGTAAAACTAAATATTAAACTGCCTCCGGGAATTGTCTGGAAATATACTTGTTTGAATAGCAGCGCATTTATTTAGCTTTATTTTATGTATGAGCTTCCTCTGGCAAGTCATTTTTTTATTCTTAAATGATGATCGTTTAGATGGTAAAAGTTCTCTAAAGACGCTGTCTCTAATTATATTATGGTGTTTAATACACAGAACAACAATTTGCCAGAATTCCCGGGGATTTTTAGTCTTCCAGAATACAAGATGGCATATTTGTCTTGGCCACGTGAGGAAATACTGTATACAAAAATTATTTTCGCCCCGTGTTATTTTCGCTCTTGCAAACGGTTTCGCCCCCTCTTGAATTCGTCTTGACAAGTTGTGTTTAAAGAGAGATAAGTTTAAGACATTGGAATACGCACATTCTTTAAATTCGCCCATTGAAAACGAGGGCGAAAGGCGAAAATAAAACGGGGGCGAATATTTCCCTGTATACAGTATTCTACATTGTATAAGATTTCTTTTTTAGGCATTCTATCTTGTCAAACAGTTAAGGAAAGGGTCCCTGAAAAAAAGAATGGTGTGGGTCGACAGTTGGCCTGGCTACAGTGTTGTTGTAGTATCAGACGACCAGGTTTGTCTATGATTTGCATTTAAATAACTCAACTCATGCAACTTAACAACACATGCCAAAAGTTAGGTGCTTTCTTTTCTTCAACTAATTATTGTTAAATGTCGAATAATAAATGTTTTTAAGCTCTTTAACTTGAGCAACTATAATTGTTTTCTTACTGACTTGTACCTTATTTATTGTAGCATAAGACTGCTGGTTCACAGAGAGTGTACTGTTTTTGTAGAGACACAAAGAGTACTTTGGTTTTAGATGCCGTACTCCAACATGTAATGAAGCTGCTTTCCAACACCCTCTTCTTATTTGGTGAGAATTTTTCATTTAAGTTTGTTTTAAAAGCTGAAAATTGTCTGTGATGCAAAGGACAGAAGGGTTTTGATCCAAATGACAGTAAGGAATTTGATGCAAAGGACAGTTTATGCAAAGTTTGATGCAAATGACAGTTAGTTTATAACCACGACATGTTTATAACATTTTCTTTCAGTCTGATTGCAAATCAAAGTATTACTTTACTGTATTATATCCCCGTTACAAAGGAGAGAGGGAATACTCCTTTATCCTGTGTGCCCGCCTCTCTACGTATACGTGTCTGTCCGTAACTTTCTGAAGAAACTGAAGAAATTTTAAGAAACTCTTTGTTTGATTCATCTTTGTGCCAATTAGTCCTTAACTTCCTGTTAGATGACGACTTTGTTTATTGGAGCGAAAATTTTCAAACAAATTTTCGCCAAAGATTTCTCGGCAATATTTGTTTAGGTTGCCCTATGGTGGGATCCTTTTTTCAACAAATTAAATTTCAACTTCCTGTTAATTTTCGACTTCGCTTATTCTGTATATTCACATCAATAATGAGCATTGGCTCACAATGTGGTTGATTTAGATCACTAGCTAACTCTTGTGTATGTTCAAAAATGAAGAACATCTAGGGAAATAAAGAAGGTTAGACATTTCAGAAAAGTTAGTTTTGAGTTAGTGTGGAAAATCTTTTTACTCAATTTTCCTCGGAAAGCATAACGAAACTTAAATGAACAGTGTTATAATCAAAAGAGGAGCTACCATTTGTTTGGGTCAATGCTATAATTTGTTACAACAATTTTTTGAGGTTGCTACACCTTTTTGCCCCTCCGTCCAAAAATCAACGAATGTCGTATTTCCAATCATATTTTTTGTAATCTAGTTAGAGAGAGAAGCATCAAAAGACCCCGGCTTTTAGTACTTTGATTTAGTTACTCCCCCCCCCAAAAAAAAAAATGTTTAAAAAACACCAAAACAAAACGTTATCCAATCACAATGTTTCTGAATCTGACATTTGTATGGTAACGTATTCATATAAATACTGTTCCTGAAACCGGTATCTGCATCTTTATAATAGTATCGTTTGGAATGTAAAATTTAATATTCTTACATAATTTGTAGTGATGAATATCAGATACATAATACGCAATACATGAGATCTACCAAAAAAAATTTAAGTGTCATAACAACAAAGGGTAGCATCCTAAAATTTACTACGCAAACAAAATTTAGCTTTCAAAAACGTGAGTAGGTATATATTAGGTGAAATTATCAAGGCATAGAGAAGAACCAGTGATCGAATTTAATTGTTGATCCTTAGAATATATTTGTAGAACATTTTTCATTGACAACGTCTAAAATTCACAAAATAGATAAATAGTCAAACATTGACCATCAGACTGATGATAGACGCCTGTCATAAGTGACTGAAAATCAAAACAGAAGAAAAAATATAATAAACTTGAAAAAATAACACACAACAGTACTGCCCAAATAATTTGATGCAATTTTGTTCAAAGTTGATTAAAAGTGTTTAGTATTACATTTTTGGTCGAAATGCGAGAAACCCTACAAAATTATAGCCGGTGATCCAAATCAACCACATTTTGATTAGCACGTTCCACACAGTGTCCGGTATCTTGTTTAAGTTACTATAGTCGTTTGCACTTTGAAGCAAAGTCAGTACCTATAACGTTTAACTTTATGGTTCTATGGTATATTGAAGAAATGAACACAAGAGAAGATTCCACAAAAAAGTTATATTCTACAATTACCCACAATATTTTGCTAAAATGAATAAAACCTGAGAGGAATAAAACTGATGGGGCTGATTTTCATCGATATGTGCATACATGTATCTAGAGGTTTTACATTTGAAAGCAAGACATTTTCGAAATTGTTCATTTGTAAACCGGACATAATTGTCAGTTAATCATTATTTTTCCAAATACTGTTCTTCTGCAAAATGTGGAAGGATTTGTAAATACAGATATGTTAAAGATGTGTTTTTTACTATGTGCAGGTTTAAGTTCTGAGGTTCTGGATCAGCTGATAAGCCACCGTAGTAATGCATATCGCATCTGTATTGACGCATTCATGATGAACATGCCAGTGGAACACATCAGCCAAATGTTTGTATTGCTTTAGATTATTGCGTTTTGTTAAAGCTTTGTTGTTATTAGGTTGGGTTTTTATGTACACAATTTCAAAATCATCCGACTTTCCTTCACCTAAAAATATACATGTATATGCAAAATGTATTGTTTTTTTCTTGCATGATCAAATTCATAAGTGTATATTAAAAGTTATCCGGGTTTTTTTTTGTCCAGCCCAATTCCTGATGGACTTACTGTGACGACTCTAAAACAGGAACACGTGGAAATTGTCGTCCAGGAATGGCCATATTCCGGAACATTCAGCGATTGCAAGGAATGGGTCAGTGATATGATCAAACAATTCCCCAGTGTATGCATTGAAAACGAACAAGGAGATCCCGTGGCCTGGATTCTACAACAGGACTACGGCTGTATAGGCATGTTGCATGTTGTTCCTGAATATAGGAGAGCTAAATTAGGAAGTGCTGTTACCATGCTTCTGTTGGAGAAATTACTCAAAGAAGGAGACTACATATATTCTTCCGTTAGTATTGATAACGAAACGTCACTTGCTTTCCATGAAAGGAACAATTTTGAATATATCCGTGACTTCTCGATCGGCTATGTAATGTACCCCTATGAAGAAGGTTTGCAGAAATAAAATGTTTAAATAAAATGATCAGACACCATCTTAACAACAACAGCACCCCCCCCCCCCCAAAAAAAAGACATCTAATTTTATTTGAATTAGAGAGTGGGGACATCAACATGGACTGTAAACGTAAAAAAATGCCATTTATATTGTAGAATTGTTGTCTAAACATTAATTTGAAGGAAAATAGAAATGTCGATTGACTTGAGTACCATGAAATAGGACACGTGTGTTACAATTTGTAGAGTTGTCACCATATTTACAGTATTTACAGGTACAGTACTGTAATTACATACAGAAAAATACTAAATTAATGCATGCCATTCTGTAGTTTGAGAAAACAGTTTCCCGAATGCTTTCCACCAAAGGAATGTTAAATGTTAACAACTCTTGTGTTGTAACCATCTGGATAGTCATCAAACAGAAGTATTATGCTTTAGGCATTTATTTTAATAACCGCTAATGATACAACGCTAATGATAATACATGTACTTTTTAATGTTAAAATTAAAATATGTCAGAAGGACCATATAAATAACATTAGACGTTGTTATTACAACCACACTGCTATAAATTGTTGCATTAAAGGTTGACAATTCTAACCGCTTATGCTTTATTAGTATAACGCTTTTAAGAGGGCTTGATTGTCGTGACCATTTTTTGGACTGTATTGATCTCTTTAAGAAGAACAGCTCTATATAAACATATAGAAAAACACCCAAATTCAAAAGCAAAAATATATGGATTTTTGCTTTACAGCCTCCTTAAAGTGAACCAAGCAAATATCTACACTATCAACCGCTAATAATGCAAACTTTTAGCGGTTGAAATCAAAATATCAACTTTTATGCAACAATTAATTGCATTAGTGGTGCAGTAACTAGGTTTGATGAAATTTATATTGTTTTTCCGACATATTTAACAATCAATACATTTTTTATGACTACATTTCATAATGCATATTCTATTGTCAAAAGGACAATACCATTGAGCTGTGTTGTTATCATTAGCGGATGATACAGTGCTTTTGTCACATTTTAACTAATGATCGGACGACCAGAAATTGTTTTGGTCGGGCAAAACCACAGCCGTGTGCTTAAATAGCTGCAGGTCTGTAGCTCCCGGTCTATAAAAACTCGGATGGACGACCTGGGAGCTACAGTGCCTCCCATAGTAAAAGCAAATTGCGCTAGTTTTGGACTGATTAATTTTATTTCCTAACACATTCTGTACAAATATTTGTTTCGAAAAAATTCCTCAGACATTTTACTACAGATATCGTCATTTAATTTGCTTCTGATATTCTTTTAAACACCATCACCAGTCCCGAAAAGTGAAGTGGTGCAGTTTGTTTACATGTATGTAGAAATGGCGATTATCGATCTCGACGTGAATTTAACATACTTCATTTTCCGAGGTCGGTTAGCGTGTTTGGGAGAAAGTCTGAGGCAAATAAAGAGACGATATCAATAGTAAATTAATTACCTGAAGAATTTTATGATACCATTTTTTTCACAGGATATGTGTGTAAATAAGGTTAATTAGTCCAAACACTACCGCAATTTTCTGTGCGCCCTAATTGCACTGTACATAGCTCCCCGGTCGTCCATCCGAATTTTTTCAGACCTGCAGCAAGTGATCGACTCGGAGCAGCCACTTTTTCTTTTTAAACCCGCTGGTGACGTATTCCGACATAAAGGTCCCAGGTTATTTCATCGTTCTCCGATAATCGAGCAGCGGGAAAAGCCGTCGAGCAACATAAGGTTAGTCGGACCACAACTGATAGACTGTCTAACGATAGTCTCATGTACATGTATGTCTGACCGTCGACCAATTCACATAGGTGCATTGGCCTTTTGAAGAAAGTTCCGTCATTATTGACAACTGCCGCAGTCAACTTGAGAAAAAAAAAACTTGGCCCTACGGACACCTGAAAAAAAAACACAACAAAAATCGGGTAGGATGACGACAGACGGGTTTCGACAAATGCACCCAGGGGCGTAGCTTAGGTTTGTTTAATGTGGAAGCAAATTAAGGCAGGGGTTTGGTGGCCGCCTTAAGGCCCCCAATGGGTCCAGGGCGAATTTTCAGCATTTCAGACACTTAATTTTGAGTATCCAGAAAAGGAAATTTCATCAAAATAACCCCAGTTTTTAATGTTAAAAATGCTTACTTCATCATCATCACCATCATCATAAAATTAACGATAAAGAAGAAAAAGTAGTGCCTGATTTATGATGAGATTAATTTAATTTTTATCTTATAAGTCTTGTGCTTTCTCTCCTACTGGTCTATAACATTTTTGTCTACAAAAATAGTCTTATAATACAAATAATAATTATATATTTGAACTTTAAGTACGATTCCGTTAATTCTCGATAATCTAGTATTCATAATCATTGTCAACTTGTCACTCAGGTTATGGAATTGTATGCAAATAATAACATACAAATATCAGAAGAGCAAATATTATTTTTTTTATTTATTGAAAAAAGGCAAGTCGTCTCTGCTTTTTCTCAGCAAAATCCAAGATAACAGCTGCTACATTGACTTCGGTATCCCTGTAAATGTGTATAGTTGCTAATGACGACTTTCTTTGTCCCGTCATTGTTGATCGGATGTATGTTTTTAAGCGACGCACGACGCTGAAACAGCGTTCTGCGGTTGCTACATTGTAAAGTTACGGGCATACGTGCAAACATTTCCAAAGATTTGAAAATGTTAGGATAAAACAAAGCGACAAGCAAAACAATAAAATCAAACTTTGTATTGAACAAGCGTAAGACCTGCCAATCGCCCTGTTGTTCGAGATCTTCAAAAGAAGATACGACAACGTTGTATGCGGCTAAAAATGTACTCAAATATACTCAAAATGTACTCAAAAATGTACTCAAATATTAATTTATTTGTGTTCAATAGTTATAAGATTTTAAGTATTTTTTAAATTTGCTTTTAATTTTTTTTTAAAGTATTTTCTTTTATTTGCTTTTAATTTTTTTTTTTACAAAACAATGTGGAAGCACGTGCTTCCGTGCTTCAATGAAAGCTACGCCACTGGCACCAAAAGCCTTATATATATACGGCCAACGATTTACGTTGAATTATCGCTCTTTTAATAGTGAGAGTATGTATCTCACTCCCCACATATCACTATACTGTCATGTACCATGGACAACAATTAGATTATATATAAAACAAATATAAGATGAGTTTATTAAGTACATGTTCTTATCCTGTAAACTACAAGTATTATAAAAGCACTTTTTCAAAACTTTACTCTATTTAAGAACAGGTTTACTCTAAAACACTGTTAAAGCAGATATCATTATTATTGATAAAACGCCCGTTTTTCACGACCCCCCCCCCCACTCCCCTTCTCCTTGATCCATATTTACATTTGCATTTTTCCTAAATCTACACTCATTTTTATCAAAATTGCGATTCAACGCAATAACTTGAAAATGTCCGAGTATTCTTAAACTTTCCTCTTATAATTATTTGTTGATAAACAATCAGGATCCATATAATTATGTTTATCATCGAACAACTATAAACAACATGTCTTTTAACTGTGTCAGTTAATTTCAGCTTACTAATTTTGACAATGTATATCATTGAGCAAATCATTGTTTCCCATTTCTGTAAAGTTCTAAGAATTTTATTCGACTGATACATCCATTTCTATCGATAGAGAAGTAAAGCAGGGAGAACTACGTATTGGCATTGATTGATGTAAGATGTTGCTTCGCACTCTCTTATTGCCACAATCATAGCAATGCTGCTTCGGTGAAATAAACCTTAATACAATTTTGAAACATTCAAAATATATGTAGTTATAACATTTAATTTGTCTTTACAGAATTTGAATCGCGTACATTCTTTTAAAAACTATACACTAGCTTCTCTCAGGCGTAAGCGCATCTTTTCTACACCTTCGCCACTTCGAAAAAGAGGTGACATTACGTAAAATATTTTAACGTGCAAGATTTTCTTTTGAAAAGAGCGGGGTTTTGATAAGTTGAATGATTGAATCTACTAGTACGGACCCAAAGAAAAATTTTTGGTAAGCGGTGTGTAGTTAATATAGGTTTAATAGTGTCTCGGCAGATCTGTGTAAAATAAAAGTGCTTTCCTTATATAGCGCATACTTTACCAAAAGTGAATTTGAAAAGTCACTGTGAATAGGGGATGCGCAGTGCCCTTGTTTTTAGTCAAAGCACGTCTTTGATTCCAATAAGACAGACAATATTTTCAAGGAAAAACTGTTTAATAGTAAATATTTACATTTGCAATTATGTTTCCTTATATGAACCTTTGTTTTCCCTCGGACAGAAATGTCACACTTTCATTAATATTGGTTTAAACATGGCACGTGAATGCCTCATATCTCTATGTAGGTTCGGTGAGGATTAATATTAAGCAATATGGCCGTCATTGGCCGCCGCCTAGCCTAATCGTCTCGACATTATATTACCTAACACAAAAACCGTGTTCAGTAAGTTCTTAAAATATTTAGAGTAGTTGCCCTTTCGAATTATTTTTAAATTAGAGTAGTTGCCCTTTGAATATTGACGTCACATTGTTGTGTCTGGAGCAGAACAAAATGGCAGCGTCGTTGTTCAAATCTCTGCAGAGGAAAGGGAGAAAACGTTTAAAATTGAATAGCAACAAAATATTGTTAGTTACATGGGTGAAGCGAATGTTTCTAAAGAGAATTTAAAAGGTGGGATTGATAATTTTGAAGGGTTTAAATGAGTTAAATTGGACAAAGGCATCTTGTACATGGCTTTGCGTAGATCATCGCTATTTGTGAATGATAATGTCACTTGATAGTCCTCAGGAAAACAAAACACTTATTACTGACTGACTACAGAAATATATATTGGGTTGATCAATCTCATAAACGGCTCGGCTTCGCCTCGCCATCTATGAGATTGATCAACCCAATATACTTCTGTAGTCAATCAGTAACAAACCTAATAAGTAATAATAGAATAGCGACAACGTTCAATTCTGTATGTATTTTTTCATGACCTCACAATGATCATGATCTTTTTCAAACGTAAATATAAGTAATAATCAGCAATGTTAAAAAGTTCACCGGAATATGAAGTTAGTTGGTCACGTGATCAAATCCTGTGAAGCCCGAAGGGCTTCTCAGTATATTTGATCACGTACCAACCAACTTCATATCCCGGTGAAGTTGGTTAAAATTGCTGTTTATTTCTTAATTAGCAAATATCTTGAAATGCTATAATCGGAAGTGACGTACTTCGCATTTCCGGCGAACAACTATTTGGTGTAATCATATATATGTTGTTTTAATTGTCATTGACGTAAATTAGGGGCGGCGCCAAGGTTGTGATGATGATTAGAAGACGGCTAACACGGGCTAACCATGTGGCATTCGTTCCACACCTGCAGAGTTGATGTTTTTTTCAAACTGCAATGATGTAACCGATGCAGCCTTTTTAATTTGCCTGGTGTGCCGTGGATGTAAATTGCATGCCCATGTGGTAAATTTCACCACGAGGGAATGATAGACAGTTTTTATACAATGCCCCACATTACTACTAAGTAAACTTCTTGCTACTTTAGTATAATTGGGATAAACATTTTATCATTTTTTCATCAAAGGAAGGTATACAAGTGATTTTTCGTAACATGTCTGAGATAGTGTTTGGTAGGATGTTCCATTTTTTCAAAAACGGGAATATTTGCGTGCATTATATAATGTTATATAAAAAAAAGTTACTTTCATATTTCGTGATAAAACTCTAAAGATCAAACTTATCTAATTTTTAGAGCGATTGTAGTAAAGAAATGAGCATGCCCACCATGTGATTTCTTTTAGCATGTAAAACTGTAAATGAAATATAGACACTAAATTAATAGCTCATTTAGAACTTCAAAAAAAAATTAATTTTAGAAGAAAAAATATATGTATTAACTGATTAAAGGCAATTTATAATTTATTTTTTTATTTTTTTTTTGTTTGCATTTTTCTTTCTCTCATCACTGGCGCCTAAGACATAAATATATCCCTTTTAAACTGTCAACATCTTTTATATATATAAAAGAGATACGTGTAGACCTCGGATCGGGGACAATTACTCCTGTGACGAGGCGTAAACTGAGAGAGAGCAGCTCGCCATTATCTCAGGGACAGAATATAAGGTGGCACAAAGTAGGGTTAATCGCGAGTCACTCTTCTAATTTTTATTTGAAAAGAATGGAATTCTATCGTATCACAGAGGGGTTTTCGGTCATTAGTCACACCTAAAGTGCAGTTGACAACTGTCAATCACTGCCACCCGTCTTAGTCTGTCAAGCGTTTGCCACCAACAAGAAAGGATCAAGGATTTTAATCGCCTTTTAAACAAAAAATATATTATTAGACTACAAGCTCTTCACGCTGTTTCTTCGTTGTTGTTTTGTGGTTGTTGTCTTTTTTTTAAAGTTTGACCAATGAACTAGGACAGAGAAATAGTATGTGAATTGTCCATGATACACATACGTGTAAGTCCTCTTTCTCACTAGCAGTTGTTAAATTGGTCTAAGACTTCAAATTTATGATCACATAATTATTTAGATTATTTTTTAAAAACGCGCACACACAATATATCGTTTTCCATTTCTTTATTCATTTGTTTACACGCAAGATAAAGCAAAGAGAAAGCAATCGAAAGCTAAAAAAGGCCAGAGTTGAAAATTCAATTCCTAATATTTGGTTATAAATTATAAGTACTTAAAGTTGCATGTTTTCTAGTTTTAATTCAAACATTTGTTTAATGATTTGTGGGTTTCTTTATTTCTTTCTAAAAATTATTTAATCAATTTGTTGTTATTATTTGTTATTATTGAACATACCAAAAAATATGATATATTTCTGTCGCACATGCAGGCACGTATCATCGTTTTTGAAAGAAGGGGGCAAACTCATCCAAAAAATCTTAACAAGCAAAAAACAAAAGAGCAAAAAGACAACTTCTCAAAATCATGAAAATCCTCATCGGGTGGGGGGACGTAGTGTTCCTTTAACTTTAATTTCACTGCCAATTTCCTCACTCTTTCACTTCACATACTCCCGAAAAAGGCAGGGGGGGGGGCGGGTCAACTCCATCTTATTCACTTTTTTATATGTAAATTTCAGAAAAATGTTTGCTGCAAGAAGAAGTGGGGGGACAGGCTCCCCCCACCCCACCCGCCGATGCTACGTGCCTGACATGCAAGATATTTTTCAACATATTATGCCATACAAAATTATTATCATAATGTCAACATGTAACAAAATGAAGTCAACATGAAATATAACAGGAATTTATACAAGTATTCCTTTTAAAGGAATGATCGGCATGTGATATCATTGGTCAGTTTCATGTTAAGGTAACTCCAGTGTTTTAGAAATCTGTGTCAAACCAATCATTGAACAGTTAAAACAACTTATAAACTTACTATAGAGGCCAAAATGTTTATACCTTGCACGTTTGTTTTCCTACAGTGAGCTTCAGCTCACAAGGTCAAAAATTCAACGGCCAAAATTTAACACCATGAATAACACCATCATAATTTTTTTAATTTTTTTTAAAATATTTATTCAATCATATATATATAACAAAACAGAAGGCATTGCTTGCGCGGAGGCTTAGAGCAGCATACAATTCGGAAATATATATTTTTTTGTTACACAATTAAGCACGAGCAAAAAAGTATACATTTACAAGTAAATTTACGCTTATGAATTGTTACTGGCTATAAGGAAAAAAAGACCCGGTTGTTACAGCAAAATATATAGATATCATATATAATTATATATATATATATATATTTAGATTTGCACATAGATTATAAACAGGTTATTACAATCTTTTAAAAAATATACATAATAATATTTAGATTTTTATATAAATAAAGCTAATACATGTAACAGCAGTACATTTTTTCTCGTAGATATGTGTAAGGGAAATCAGTATAAGTGCCCAGAGAGTCCCCCTACCAGTTTAATAATCTAAAGGCCTGGTCACCTTTAGACAAATACAATTTGAAGTAATATTACAATTTTTCATTCAATGTATTCAGAATTTCAAAATCAAACATAATGCTTTTTGCTGATTTTGCTGTCATATAAAACTGTGCAAGTGCACTTTTCAAGAAACATAATAAACCATTATATGTTACAATTTATTATTTAATTATTAAATTATTCACCAAAATACATCATGTTAGGTTATAATTTAAGCAAATCAATTGATTATCATTAAATCATAAAAGTTTTATTGATTTTCTACAGAAAATATGAAAAATATCACATTTTTTCTTACCCTCTTACCCTCAGCGTTAGCAACACGCTTGGCAACGGGCCGACAGAACAAATTGTTACATGCGCGTAAATTATGCGCGTACGGTTCGCCGTTAAATTCACGTCATTTCTATATAAAAGCAGTAAAATTTTCTCTAAAATTAAGACATTAGGTATAATAAAATAAATAGTGCCTGTTTGGGAGGGAAACAGTTAAAATTGACACCCGTCGAAAACCATTGTCAACCTCCGCTTCGCGTCGGTTGACAATGGTTTTCTCGGGGTGTCAATTTCAACTGTTACCCTCCCAAACAGGCACTATTTATATAATGGTCAAGCTACACTACTACCTACTTATCCTCTCCTTGTCCCGGAGGACACATGAGCTCGCCAAGCTACATAAACGCAGTGTAATTGTTGGAAGAGAATGCATATAATACTTACAATTATATTACACACTCATTTACCATGTTTACATTTTGCTGCTTTCCTTGCTTTCTCCAATCCCTCTAAACGATGGAGATGCGATATTTTAACAAATTTTACCACTTTTTGACCAAACCATTACTATTTTAAAACATTTGTTGTGCACCAAAATTATAACCGGAAATTTAGCACGCCGTGGAAAAAAGAACTGGATCCCAAAGACACTGGAATTACCTTAATATAATGCGGAAACATTACATGCATTAAACATAATAAATAGAATATATCTCACCGTTCTGTTGATTTCCGAAATAGCAAGGAATGAATAAACTTTACTTTTAGTAGGCGAAGTGTATTTCCGATTAAAATTCTTACGCATGTAAAGAAAGCGTGATTTGAATCATTTTGTTGAATCTTAAAGCAATATGAGCTGTATTTTTTAGAGTAAGTCTGCATGTAACTTAAACTTTTATGATAAATTAGATTTGAAAAAGTCATTTATTTTTGTCAGAAGAAAGAGTTCTATTTTAAGGAATACAGTATATAACAGATCAATTTTTGTACAGGATGACAATAATTCAATTTTGCTTCAATTAGGGCTTCTTAACGGCTTTTCCCACTAAAATATGGCTAACAGAAATTTAAAAACCATGATATTTTTTGTCATTTAGTAGAAAATAACATTTTCGTAAAAGATAATTCAGCATGAAAATTGCAGCACATATTGCTTTAACGTAAACGCTTTAGAATAATGTATTTATTAATCTACATATAATTTAAGATTTATATGAAGCTGTCACTGCATAGTAAACAAAGTAGTGCGAGGCGCAATGAGTGCGCAAAAAGTAAAAAATGCCGGATGCCTTATACAGACACAACTGTGATCGGCCGAAGCCGATCACAAAAATAATTGTACATAAATCTTTTACAAAAAATAAATATTGACCTTTGCAATAATGAAAATACAAGGTGCAACAACTTTCTGGTGAATGCAAGATAATCATGTTTACATGCAACTTACATATATATTTATACCTAGATAATTTAATTTTGGTTGTAACGCGCTTTCTGATTGGCTAAAACAATTATTTTATATCGTATAAAGAATGTTACTTACGTCATAGTAAGACTAACGTCAAAAACCGTATCAATCCGCCTGACGTTACGTTTGAATTTTGTACAATTTGATGTCATTTTACGGTCACATGACCGTTTTTATCTACAGTTAATAGCAAAAAATTAAATTATAAGCAATGAATTCAAATATTTATTAGTTTTATACGATATAAAATGGTTTGGAACAGTTTACGCTTTTTTATAAACCGCTTCGCGGTTTATAAAGCGTAAACTACCCCAAACCATTTTATATCGTATAAAACTAATAAAAATTGAATTCATTCCTTAATTACTTATCTAAACTTACGTGGACATGAAACCCATTTATGTTGATATGCAACCTAATTACTAGTATGCTGACAAATAAATTATTTCTTTTGACATTCAAAGTAGTTTAAGCTGTACTTTCGCATGATAATTATGGTACTTTTTGCAAGTTGCATACAATTATAAATGAATTATATGTTATCATAAACAATTTGCATGTCCACATTACTTATTGATTATATAAGTGGCTGGTCAGTACTAATAATTTATTATGAACATTTATAAGTTGCATCTTGTGCGTTAGGTGTCACATATATATGGGGAATGTTCGATCTTTAAATGGTTTTTATTCATAATATCTTAAAGGGACATGGTGACGCACAAACCCATGATTTAGCAAATATCGAATTTTTACACGATTTCCACATATTTTATTTATCATATGAAAATGTGAACTTTTGAAAATTTACGATGTTCAAAAGTAAAAAAATCAAATTAAAAAGAGAAAAATAGAATTACACGTTGGGCCAACACATAAATATTGAGTTTTCCTTCCGCTTCATAGCCACGCAAGCGCAAGGGAATGTAAATACTGCAGAGTGGCATACATCATGAACCAGAAGCCTCTCATTGAAACACGATGTCTTCAAGAACTAAATATTTATGAAGATGCATTTTCTATTAATGATATTTCTTACCACAGACATCGAATAGCTTGAAATTCAAATTCTTTTTTCAGTGTGTCAATCCCACTGTAACTATTTTTAGACAGAAATCGCAAACACGTGACACAATACCAATGTCCAAAACAACTCGGTTTGTTTACATGTGCATTTTCCGGATGAGTTTTAATGACTTGTAAATTGATAGGTGATAACTTATGATGCGTGAAACCTTTCGTTTGATGAAATTTTGAGTAGCTCTACTTATTTCTGTTGTCATAATCAAAAAGTAAAACATATATTTTGAGTCACCGTGTCTCTTTAACATATTGAACTTTTTGATCAACAGTATCTTTTTTGCATGTAGACATAGATATCGACGTTATTATGTTGCATTCTGAACACATTCAATAGAAAAATGACTTGCATGTATTTGTATGAAATAACTTAGCAGATCTTTACTTCTTTCAAACAATAATTGATATATGTACAGTTTTTAGTAAAACAAAAATGTTTTAATCAATTAGTAAAATTGAAAGTTTGCTTTGGGGTCAGCAATTTCTGCCAAGTGCCAAATACATACCAGCGACACTTTTCATTTATCTAATAGGCCTCAAGGTCTCTATGAATATTTGCATTTGATTTTTGTTTCAATATGACTTAGTTGAGACTTAATTGTGTAAATTTCAGACGAAAAAATTTCATTAATGCGGAAATCACGAAAACATACAATTCTGGACCCAATAGATCAGATGTACTTTACAAAGAAATTTGATGAAAGATTTCGTGGATTTAAAATGCGCCAATGGTTCTAACAAGGATATACGGTTGAAAATGTAGGCTAATTCAAAACATGTGGATATTATGTAATCAAATTTCTCTCGACGGTTAAAACAATTATTTTATTTCTTTAAGACAAGCAATGTTTTGACGTTTCAACATTAGGAGAAAACTTGCCCTTACAGCATCAAAGAGACTTTCTAATCCTTGTAGTACAATTTTTTTTTCACTGGCAGGGCTTTGTTCAGCTGTCCTCAATGCTGATTTGGACATTATAATACTGGTGCCAATTAATATTCTAAATCAGATGATTTTTAAAAAAAATATTTTCCATATCTATTATATAGCGTTAAACCAAACCAAATTGAACACACAGAGAGAGAGAGAGAGAGAGAGAGAGAGAGAGAGAGAGAGAGAGGGAGAGAGAGAGAGCTTGAGCTCTGTTCAGCTGTCCTCAATACTGCTTTGGACATTATAATATTTCTTCTGAATACTGGTGCCAATTCAAAATTCTAAATCAGATGAATTTTTTTTATATTTTCCATATCCATTCTATAGACATTAGAAAACTCAGAAAACCAAACTGAACACGGAGAGAGAGAGAGAGAGAGAGAGAGAGAGAGAGAGAGAGAGAGAGAGAGAGAGAGAGAGAGAGAGAAACAGACAGACAGACAGTTTGTGTAAGGGGATGGTCTGCAATATTTCAGCCGTAACCAAAACCAGCTAAAATGATTTTAGAGATTACACTTTGTTACATACTGTACATGAAGTTATAATGCACGGTGCTTGAGGTGATGATTGTATAATAAAATAGGTCAAAGTTCTGTTAAATTATTATAAAGTACTAAGGCTCCAGAATATCTGGGCATTACCATGTGAACGATAGAAAGCTTTTGCATGATAAGTAAACTTGCCTCAGGCATGACATCATTTGTGAATTTGAACATTTAAACAAAATTATGATTTTGCAATGTTCTGTGATTTGTTAATTTCCTGGATTGACATATTTTTTCAGTCCAGTGACCCCCAAAAATTGATACCTATATTCTAGGACAAATTGCAGCATTGGGTGTTTTTAATATATAAAGATCAATCCAAACTTTGTAAAAAATTAATTGAGCTGTGTCTTTTTGCAAGGTCAACCTATAGGCCAAAAGAAGAATTTTTAGAGCAGTATTCCGCATATTTATGCCACCGAAGATTTTGGCGCTCACCGATGAATTTTCTGTGGTTTAATATTTTCATTTAATGTAACTGGAGCAATCAAATCCAAGTTGAAAAAGAGTTTTTACATTTGCACAGTTACATTTACCGAAACTGCAAAAGTTTTAATCTGAATCACAAAACTCCTAAGCTAAATATGGTAGCTATGAACTATAATTTTTGAAATTTTTATATGTTAAAAGTTGTTTTGAAAGTGCCTGTCCGTAGTTTTATTTTGGGCAAAATGAGATGTATGAGAAAACCACCAAATAGTCATACGTTTCGTATTCAAAAGTTTAGTTTTAAAATCAAAAGTGTAATGAAGTTCGAAAGACAATTTTTAAGTTACAAATGTATAAAGAGGGGTGAAATAATGACTTAACTAAAAGGACAGATACATTAGTAGGAGAATAGCGACTCAAGAATTAGACCTCATAACAAAATAATACAAAAAACCCATGATGGTTGTATTCTTTTTAATTATTTCAATAAATTGTAACACAAATGAATCTCAAAGTAATGTACATGTATCTTCATAATTATGATATTCACAAATGGATTTACTGTACATAAAATCCCAATTTGTAATTTTAATTGAAGTTTGGGTTACATACTTTTTACTTACAAAAAAGTCAAGTGGAAACTATATTGTCTAATGTTAGACAAACGTGATAAAATTTATAGACAAAGAACGCTTTTCAATCTTTTTTTTTTATTTTTCAGCTCATTCATTATTTGTGATAAAAGTTACACAAATTTCTGTTTAAAAAGCACACAGAAGTGGATTGCAACATTTCATAAATCGTACACAGAAAGTGATTCTTCATAGAACCTAATATACAATATTGTCCCAAATTATAGAAATGGGTCACTCCCTGTAGATAAGCACATGCCTTCAACATGTCAAAAAAGGTTTTAAAACCTTGAATTCTGACCTATTCATTTCATTTAAACTCAACGGTGAAATTCCCAGTTGTCATTTGCAATGAAGAACGAGCAAAAGGTTAAGCTTGAACTTAACCTTGATCTCAAATTGCTAATCGATAGGATAATGAATTGCCCTCTTTATCAATATAAAATACAGTTATCAAATATAAGGGCGAACAGATGAAAAAAAATCTATATGGCTTAGGTTAATCTCCTCACAGCAATTCAGTTTCTGGGAGACGCTTGAACAACTCACACTTAAAGTGTGAAAGTTTTCACAAGAGCCAATATGTTAAATGATTTAATTTCAAAATGTTGAAATAAAAAAGCATATTTTTGTAAAGACTGCATGAAAATATATATCATTATAACATATGTTAATGATTATAATACAGGACCGAAAGTAATTCTGTACATCTCTATCACATTGCTTTGCACTTCTGGACCATTCCATTCAAGTTATTCACATATAAAGCACACATATCTCCTCAAGTACCATTATTTCACATTGCACATCTTCGTCACTCTGTCCAATTTTAAACATATCACAGACGTTTCTAGGTCGAACATTGGATTAATCTCCCCTTACTCCTGTCTAGGGAGAAGGCGCTAATGTAGTTAGATCTGTGGTTTTACTTTTGTTTTGTTTCTTCCCTTTTTTACCTTTTCTACCCTTGCGGTTTTTCTTATTTTTCTTTCCTTTTCCCTTCTTGCCTTTTTTGCCTTTCCCCTTCTTCTTTTTTCCTTTTTTCTTTCTTCCTTTTCCCTTTCCTTTGCCCTTCCCTTTCCCTTTGCCATTCCCTTTAACCTTATTTTTACCCTTGTCATTGCCACCTTTACCATCCGGAGAAATCCCAATTCCGTTGTCTCCGATATCCAAGGGTTTCAAACATATATCCTTCTTGCGCATGAGTTTTATGGCTTTACGGAACTCTTTATCCTTCCGCCATTTTGCTATGTACATGGCGGTGAATTCTCCAGGCCCTGTGCTATTTCCCATTATGATGTAATTCTCGTTAAGCGTGACGTTAATGCGATCACAGTCACAATGTAGGCCCCCTTGAATATATGGACTAAGTGATTTCTTGTCCTTCTTTCGAAGCCCGTCCTTTTTAAAGAATTTCTTCTTCTTTTGTAAAACCAATATTTTCTTCTCATTGTCATGATTGATTTGTTTAATTTTTGCTCGAACCACTGTAAATGTAAAATAAATCATCATATATACGGGGAAATAAGTCTTCAAGAAAAAAATTTACATGTCTTTGTCTTGACTTAACTTTTTCTATACCAAAAATTCGAAACGCAAAAAGGAGAAAAACACGTTTGCAGAATTTTCCATAAATTAAAACTTCAACTGCTTTGGGTTTTTTTTTACATTATTTATTTAATCAGAAGGATCAGAAACAAGCTCTATTTAGAATAACAGTGTTCGATTCAAATATCTAGTTAACGGGGTATGTATGATTTTCAACAAGTAATAAACCAGCACCGTCAGATGCCTAGGCCTACCATATGTAGAGCGACAGAATCCATCCACTAGTCCCTCAACCGTCTCTGGGTGTCGGCAAGCACTGCAGAGGTTGTGGACTACAAAACAGTCACAACAACAGATCATTAGGGCTGTATTTGATTTAAAATGTTCAGCGACTCCAACCATAGATTTGTTAGCTTTGTAATCTAAATGTATGAATCGAATTTGCAGTGAGTCTTGATCAAAACTTATTGCTTTGTTTTTCCTTGGTTTTATTTCTTTCCAAATTTTATCGATATCATGAAGAAAAAAATATTGAAAAACAATGAAATTTAGATTAAGACAAACATTTTAATTAAGTTTCTCCCTGTGAAAAATCCGGAATTTAGGAATTAGGAATTTATTAATTTTAAAGAATCAACATTTTTCATTCAACACTTGTCTACATGTATAACCATTTGTGAATTAATGGAAAAAAACGCAAATAAAACATAAGCAAGGACGAAGAAAGGAGGAATATATACGATGATGAGGCGAATTTTTTGTGTGTTTGCGTGAGAACTTCAGGTGACAAATGACCATGTGACACAGATTAGTCTGAAAGGCAAGCTGTGTTTGTTACAGTGGTACAATAATATCTTGACACACGTCGTGTCAATTTTATCCGCTTTTATAAATGGAGAAGATTAAACCCAGAAAATCGACGCTTTATTAATACATTTCAAGAGGCATATCCCATCTCAACTGGCATATGGGAATTACTTACACACTCTTTCTGGGATGAATGGAAAATTACATGCCAGTAATTAGCGGGTATTTATCGGGCAGTGCAATTTCCCCCGTCTAGATTACGTTACTTCGAAATCGAGTTACAATGCTTGGTGTAATCTGATCGACAGAGAATCGGCACATAGCGAGACAGACAAACCCGTGAAGCGGTTAAGTTGCAAATTATGTTGCACGCCAGCCAAAGATAACAAAAATGTATGAACAGTTTCCTTTGTAGATCAGGAATGAAGATTTTGACTTTTATTAATTTCACACAAGATATCAATTTGAAGTATTCGTGGTGAAACTGACAAGGATGTATGAATTCTTACACGAAATAAACAGTAGTACAATGTGTACATATTAAATGAATAACTTATTCTTATCTGTATAACTTGTGTCAAACCCCTAAAAGACACACTTATTGCTGGCCAGGTTATTGGTTTGTCAGTGGAATATGCTTGGAGGAGGGGGAGGGGTTAGTCACTGTTATATCCCCAATAAGCTACGCAGAGGAAACTATTATTCTTTCGAAGAAAACGTATTAAATCATACGAATTCTAAATATCAACGTCCTATGAATTATTTAGGTTATAAATGGAAATTATTCGAACTAAATCAACTTAATAATTTTATCGACTTAGGATGGTGAACTCTGTATGCATAAACAATTTATCTGCAATTTCTGAAACCTGATGCCATCTTTATCTGACCGATTTTCTTTTCCCTCAGATTGGGCAAGAGTCCGCGTGTTCGAATAATAAAACGGTGTCTAATAAGACGACATTTGGCCAAATCTATAACGCAATATACAATAGGCTATCTAGTTTCTAAATGTTTGTTAAATGTTGGCAAGAGTCTTAAATTGTTCATCACGGAGTAAACTCGCTGTCTTGAGATTTTAAAGAGAGAGGTTATTACTCCTTTCATCCTTTCACAATTTCTTGATTTGAAACGTTTGAATCATCGACAGTATGGTAAACGTCAACCGAAAATAAAAATTAAGTTGGGAAAAATAAGGGTTTTAACGAAGACTTAAACTCAAATTTCTCAACTGTTAACAATTTCAAGCATTTCTAAATCCTCAAAATCGAAGTTAATTAGCACTAAGGAAGAAAGTCGTCGAGACGCGTTTTTAGGATGCGCTTGTGTAATCAACTTTAATTTTAAGAGCGCAAGAAAACTTCGAGAAAATATTCTTCCCAGCTTCTAGTCTTAGAGAGAAAAAGGCATATTGCATAATTGTAAAATTGATGGTTATAACTCTATTCATTCCCCTGAAATTGTTAATTATACCAGAAGAACCTTTGATGATTTATTGAAGAATCTTGAGCATGTAACAGGAAATATTTCAAATTGATGTAGCTGTTAGAGTTGTACAAAAAACTACATTACAGAATAATAATTCTAAAACATTAACGTGCTCTTTTCAAAATTGTGTATATATCCCTTTGAGCGCCAGGGATATGAAATATGCCTTTTTCATAAAATTTGTGCAGGAGGCGTGAAATTAGCAACGTAACTCTCGTCTGCTTTTAGTAATCTGTATAGAATGGCGGGTACGATGGGTATTGATGCTTAAAGAGGGCCCAGTAAAATAACCTCGCAAATGCCTGCATTGCAAAGAAGTTCCCCCTTTTAACCATTTCAAGTGATCGATACATCAATTGATCATTGGTAAATATAAAACTGCCATAAGCTCAACGACCGACAAAGATGTTATAAAATTCTTGCGAGATTAAAATTTCAGATAGGTATAGCCTCTTTATTCGGTGTCGTGTGAACTCAGATGACCTCTGGTGAGGACAGACAATTTGTGTATTAATCGTCGAGATATCTTTGCGAGTCATTTGTTTAACAGATTTGTTGTGTCACTTTGGCCATTGCAGAGACCGATTTACGGCCAACCGGACCAACCTCCGCTGACAAATACGATAAATTCAAAGAGGGCGAGACGTAAAAGGTTACACAGACAGACCTTGTCTTAATAAAATGTGGGTTTTACTTGTAATTCAAAAACTTTAATGTAGAAATAATTTTATCGGTATTTGTTCTGGGGAGATAAAATGTTTGACATGAAGAAGGAGAAATCTTTATATGTTATTTGAAATACAAAAAAAAATGTGATTGATGACTTTATCTCACCTGTTGATACATTATGTAATGGTTTTATACAAAGATCTGCGTCTTCTGGAAACTTGTCACATCGGACCATATCAGGCCAGCTATAGTTGTAGAAAAGCATCGTCTGCTCGCAGCCCGCCTTGACGGTATTACACAGACTTCGACACGGGTAGATCTTCCTATCCAGACAAACGGGAGTGAAGAGGGAACACAGGAATAACTTGGTATCCGGATGACAGTGCACCCCGAGGAGAGATGTCCAAGATTTGGATTGCTGGATAACTTCATTAATTGTATCATGGTCTAAAAGATTGGGTAGCCTCATTTGGGTATACCCGATGTTCTGACAAAGAGTCAAGTTAGACGGAATGTCGATGCATTTTGGCTGATTAATCCGTCCACTAATTGATGCCCAGTCCGGGTCTATATCCTGGAGAAAGCCTTCCTTGTAATCATAGGAATAGCACTCCGAGAGGCAAAGAAGAACACAAAGCGACAGAATAAACCACATGGTGGCAAAACTTTTAAAGAATTCACAGAATTTCCTATATCACTTGTGTGATGTCATTTCCATATTCACATACTGCAAATGATAAAACTCTATAAATTTTTCGCAGGGTAAAATATCGAACATTCACTAGTTTTATCACATTGTCTCCAAATGAAAAAAAAAACTGTCTGAATTGCGGACCTTTCCTTCCTACACTAAATCCTCTGCGACTTTTTTTTAAAGCCTCACCGATGCGTGCTACTTCTATAGGTTTAAGTCGCGGTGTGGTTATGTTAAATATTTTTAAACAACTTCTAATCAGTCCGATGGGACGTCACCTTGCCTAGGATCCACGTTAAATAGAGAGAAAATCAGACGCGCCAGCGCTTTTACCTTTTACACTAAGCAAGTTCACTCGCCGAAGAAAATGTCTTGTGGAAAATAGGCACCCCTTCTGTGGTTACTCATTACATAATCAGCAAATTACAAAACCCTCCTCTCTCTCCCTCTCTTCTTGGCTTGGGTTCCCAGTTTTTTTTTTTTATCGACAGGTTGTTCCTTTCATTTCAACAACCTGTGAATTATACGAGAGAAGGAAAAAATGTATATTTACTCAGTGCGGAGTGTAGAAATTAATTTTGATAAAACATCATGATCGATTTAAAGACTTTAAAATCCCCAATACATGTTTTAAGCCATTTTCATGTGATTTTTAGATCCTTTTTTCCCTTTGTATTCTGCTTCAAACTATAAACTAAGATGGATAAAAAAAAATTGCAGCGCACTGCGCGCATGATTACGTATGCAAAATTGTTGTCATACCTATAGAGAGAGGATCAAAAGAACCGAGGTCGACCACTCGCGTGCATTTGGGTTTTTTAACATTTCATTTATCATCATCTTCACGTCTGAGAATCTTTACATATCAACATGCCCGTTGATAAATTTTAATGAGGCAAATATAGCGACTAACCCGTGAGCTTTTGGCAAAATTTTTCACCAACTATTGCAATCATGAAAATAGTTCATTGATAAAAAGGTAAATAAAAAATGTTATCAGCTGGAGATTACATTCTTATCTTTAGTGTACAATGTGTACCGAAATAAGTCAACTAAGGAGCGATCTCTTTTTGATTTTTTTTTCAAATTAAAATAGGTGAGGACGAGAAATTGAATACCAAAAAAAAATGTAAAGAATTAAGTATATTATAGAAGAAACGATACATCAAAAGACTGGTTACCTTAAATTGAAAAAAAAAACGAAAATGGATTAAAAAATGCATTTAATGCATGGCTGTTCTCCGAATAAGGAACCTTTTCGAGCATGAATGATGAAATTTATTCTTTATGAAACAGTTTAAAATATCGCAGCATACATACACATGTACATATTCCGACCAATCATAAGAAAGAAAATAATTCTAGTGGTCTTCACTAAATCGCGATATGATCCTTTATTAGCAATGAATTAACGCAGAGTGTAATCGAAATGTTTTATGAATCCATTCTAGCTGTACTCTTGATCTAATAATATGTAGATTAGAGAAGACGATAAATGTGCGCCTTTCCTGATAGTATTTCCTCTAATTAACATAACAACGCGTTAATTCATTATAGACCCACTCTCATATTTCCAGTCAGACGCTACGAAGTGGTTTGAACATTTCTAAAACGTTTTTGTGCCCAGGATATTGATGCATGTTGTATTTTTTTGGGGGGGGTATACGTAATGGTAATGGAAAAAGTATTTTAAGAAACCGTAAACCATCGCTTTCTCTTAAGAGTAACTGGAAGAGTTTAATTCATGCAATTCCTCATGTCAAATGAATGGCTTTTAAAATGTTACAATCTAAGTATTTTTAGATATATTTCATTCGGCGATTGCTTCATTCTAAATAGCTCTATATTCTATCGATAGTATTCATCGTCGTTTGTCCAATAATGATAGCAATATTAGAACAGTGAAATTTGCATTTCTGATATTGAGTTGACAATTTCGAATCACAAAATTAATTAATAAAATATATCAAATTTGATTTTAACGATTATATATATAGTGTACCTTTTACTCCGTTTCGTTAAAAAAAATTGATGTGAATTTAACGGGTGGAAGAAAATGATACTTTTCTATACTCAAGTTTCTGCTTCCACAACTTTTCTTGATATTTCGATAATGATTTATACCTTTGAAAAAAGTCCAGATTATGTGTTTTAAACACCCCCTCTTCCGCTTCGGGTTTCAAACACAACCAAAAATAAAAAGTCTACGGGGATTTTGCATTGCAAACGACATGAAAAGTGTCCTAGTGATAATGTTGAAAAAGTATGCGAGGTATTCCGAGTGACTTCCGAATGAAGAAAAAGATGTCAACATTTCCCATTATAAATCTCCGTAAGAAATCTGTTTTCGTTGCTGTGAATTTTTCTGAGTGAACAATGATAATGTGTCAATGAAGATATCTTGGATATTTTCCCTTCCATCTATTTCAAATGCATTGCTTTCACAGGTATGTGTATTTTTATTAAAAATCGTCCAAATGTGACGGAAACAAAAACTTGGGACATATAATATAGAATTTCAAAAAGGATTATTGAAGGTAGCGAAGATGTCTAGTTCTGACCAATTTGTACATGTTTTTTTTATGGGTCTTTTTCTATATCTAATTATTCTCAATACATATCCTACATTAAACCCATATAAATTATATCTTATAATACAGTTGTGATAGTACTTGGCAAACTGTTTAACTTAATGGAACCGACATATATCTCCGCGCAAAGGGATAAAATTAAACGGCGAAGCAATAGATGGAGCTACACTGTATTTTCCTAATTAAACTATAATTAGGGGGAAAAAGTTTAAAAGAAAAGGCATACAGTTTATAGGGATACGATCATTCATTAAAAGCTTTGTTCAGCAGGTGTCAAAATCATACCCCATTCCAACCTGTACTTTTGCCTGCAATTACATAAACCTAAACCCAGGACCGACTTAGCATAATAATTCTACATTTTATTAAAACATCCAAACTCTGAGAAAGCGTGAAGGACAGACGATCCTACAGTGTACGGTATTTCGCTGCCTCTTCACGCTTTTTCTGATGTTAATCTGTTTATTTGTCGTCATTACAAATTATATCCCAGCTATTTGACACCTAGGGCTTAATCCGCGGTCTGAACGAGGGGATCGACTTACCAATAGTACACAGGTGAAAGAATGTTATATACAGTCTATCTGCTATTCAAATTAAGGTATTTATAAGTGCAAGCACCTGTTTTTTTCTGTTTCTGATGTCTTCACAGTGAATTATCAGGATCATCAGCATTTTGAGGTTTAAATTTTTTTAATAAGTTTCAATAGGTCCACGGTGTATTTTGACAAAGATGCGTTGCATCTCCATAATTTTGCCATCTATTTAAATGTCGCACAGAAGTCTAGATCTCTTGTTTCTTGTTTTTACCGCTCTACCCTCAATGGAAGGATTTTGTAAAAGTTAAATTATGGGTTCCGCAAAACTAGGAATGCGTTTTTTGACTTTTTTCCAGAAACCATTTTTTCACATTGAGTAATAGTCTTTAATAACAAAATAAATTCAACCAAAATTCGCATTTATTTCAAAAATACAATCAAAATTTTTTAACCATTACGCTCGCTATTGTATTTTATTTGGATTAAAGTCATAATGCATATACCTTGACCTATTTAAGTTTATGTACATATGTTCTATTTCACTTCTTAGCTTGTTATGGTGGCTTTTTCGTTTTTTATTACAAAATTAAAACAACTTACAAATTGCAACTAATTGCGTCTCTAAGTAAAATATTCTTTAATGGACATGTAACAGCATCAATTATTACATCTTTAAATTGTATCAAAAATATTCTTAAAAATAAAACTTACTTTTAGCAATTCCAAAACCATATCCATAAAGGCAAAAAAGGATATATAGAAAAATCCCTTGAAATGCATGTAAATAAAGGTGTAAAACTGTTAATCTAGTTCATTCTCGTCGGACACTTGAACAACATTAATCCCGTTTAAGCTTCAGTACTCTTCCAGCTCCATGTATGCTGTTAATACCTACTGGCGGTTTTTTTTTCAAATTTCATTTAAAAGCAATCCTTAATTTATTTCCATTCAAGGATTTCATACCTATATCTATTAAATGAAGTCGTGTTTGCACAAGTAAAAATGTTTTATATATATCCATATGGGGGTAGAGGGAGCGAAGCTCTGGATTGCTGATTTCTTCATTTGAGAGATCTCACCGGAATTCAGTTGTTGAAAAACATAAATGAATATTGAAAATTAACATATATTAAACATTTTGCATGAATATGGTTGGAACATTTTATAGCATCGTTTTAAATAAAAAAAAATTTAATTTCCTTGATACAGAGAAAGGATTGCAAAAACAGTATTTTTGAAAATCCATGTTCTCATTATAAATAATGCAATATCTTTAAAATGTTTTTATTCATGTTTTCAAATCTTAAGTAAAATCTACATAATATCTTTGTACTTCCTTTTTTCATGAGATAAACAACATTGTTTGATGTGCAATGTATAATGCAACTGGATTCTTTTACAGATACTATATCAGATTCCTGGCAACTTTCAGTCAGATTTAAAACATTTGATGATTAAAAATTTACAGATTATATTGTATAAAAGCGAATACAGTATATTTTTAACATCGCAAAGAACGGTTTTGTGCAGATAAGTTGTTTTTCTAAATCGGTGCTATTTTTTGGTCACATGGCTTATGCATCGATAAATATGTTTGAAAAAAGATTTTATGTTGATCTAATAATGAAGTTGAGATGCACGTACATTTTATTTTTAAATATTTGAAAAAAATATAGAAAGAAAATGCAGAAGATTAACAAAGAACACATGCACTTTCTAAGCGCTTCGTGTATTCGCGAGTTCCTGTTTGTGTGCCATGTTCATCAACATGAACGAGTCGAGTGTACCAGTCTAATTATATTGTATATCCAAACAATCAGAAATCAAGTAAGAATTGAAATGAATTTACAACAATTATACCACAACCACATGAATGAACATGTAAACAAAACAAAAAACAAAAAGGCTTGTCGGGATCATCAAGTATTTTTAGACTTAAGTCCAAATTTCAATCATTCATAAAATTATATTATATCATAAAATTACGCTTAAAATTTGTAACTATCAACGTAATATGGAGACACATTTTAAACACATTTGTATTCAATCACAAGACAAAAAGACAGTGTATAAGTTTTGACTTAAGTCGAAGACTGCTTCATGATCCAGGATAATGTTAAACAGTGCAAAAAGCCACGTAAATTATGTGTAATTTTTAAGCATAAAAATGCCTAAAAAATGTTCAAAGTAAATCACCGTACATAAAGGGGGAGTAAATGAAACGAAACATGAAAAAGATTGATATAATAAAATTAATATACTATGGTTTCATCAGTATTCGTTGAATACAAATTTCGTGGATTTTGTTGTTAAGTTGGTCCACAAAATTAAATGTTCATTGAAATGCAATTTCTACTAATATTTTGTATTGATATGATCATTTCACGAATTTACATATCCTTGAAACTGTGATTTTTCACTTTATCCTTGAAAATTGATACCCTTGAATATTAATGAAACCACAGTATATGAAAACAAACCAACATATTTTCTAGGATGAATGTGTAAAAAATGCAGTTATAGATGCACCGGAGATTCTACTTTGTGAAACAGCCTCGGCGGGACTTTAAACCTGTAGCAGTTGCAATCATATTCTATTTGAGAAACGATTGAACGGTTAAAAATTCATATAAAACCAGTTTTCAAATGTTCAACTTTTTATATTAAAAATTAAAATATTACTTGTTATCATTCTACTTTAAAATGTTTGGTTATAATAAGTATTAAAATGTTTGATTAATGTGTGTACATGCTCTTCAGTAATCAGATTTAATGTCTTTGGACATTTGAATTTAAAAATGGGGATATTTATTATCAATAATAATAATCCTGGTTGTAACGCGGCATTTGATTGGATAGAATATTGGATAGAAAATTTAGTTCAATTTGTATAACTTGGTTTGCACGTCACAAGACATGTCACAGTGCAACATCGTCAAAAACGTACTAATCCGCTTGACGTTACGTTTGATTTTGAACAGATACAATATCATTTTTAAAAGTAAAACTCAATCAATTTGCACAGCAAAATACAGAAATCAAATTATAAGAAATGAACTACACAAGTTATACACGTATAACCTGAGTTGGAGCAATTTACGCTTTTTTTATAACCCGTTTCGCTGATTATAAAGCGTAAATTGCCCCAACCCAGATTATACTCTTTTTGCCTTGTGATTGAATACAGATAACAAAATAATATTTTAATTTTTAATATAAAAAGTTGAACACAATGTAAATTCTTAAACAACGTTTACAGCCACGAAATATTTTAAACTCATGACCTGTTACATCATGTCAAAATAATAGTAAAATAGTAAAAAAATAAATTGTATGATATTGTTTAAAAGTCTGATTGGTTGCTTTTTGCCACGTGTTTTAAAATTATTGACTTAAACGACCATTCAAGGTGTATATATTTTATTGAAATGATGCAAATTCAATTACAATTACTTTGCTTCTTCCTTGTTTCTAACAGAAAAAAATATAACAATTCTAGTCCATCGACATACTAGTATTCTTGATCGACCATCAAGCTTTTCTGTGAAACAGTATCTCTATTAATAGAACCCATAAATGGCTGTATGTGTATAGTATTTCAAATTCAGTAAACATACACGTATCATCAGAATTTTTTATGTGCAAGATAAGAACAAATATGAATGATCTTGCTAAAGCACTTTTTAATTTCTTATTTACACGGTACCGAGAATTCAAAAAGATTTATTTTCAAAAAATAATTTATAATACATTAGTACATGTCTTTATGCCAGTTTTAAAGATTAAATTCATGCTTAATTTTTTTGAAGACAGCTTTAGTACTTTTTATGTATGGAACAAATAACTAAATAGTGCATTAATTAAAAGGAAAGAAAAAATATATATATATTCTGAAACCAAACTGGCCTAGCTGGTATTTTTGTTAATTGTTCTAATGTATATTTATTAACATTCTGTATTTTCTGATAATTTTAGGAAGTTTTTGTTACACTTACTCAGTTAAATTTAAATGAAAACAAAATGTTAGAATTGACGGATAAATCAATCAAAAAGGTTATTCAAGCACATTTTTCTTTTAGACACAAATTATGGTTTATCTCAATTTCAAACTTTTTATTTTTTAATTAATAAAAAGTTTAAAAAACAGCATGCCTCATGGCATGTGCAATCTAACTTTGGTCTACATATGGTTTGTGTTAGTTTTTGGACAGACTACCGGGGGGAAACCAGCAAATTTCTTAATTACAATAGCAATCATTTACTTTGTTGAAGAGCCTTTTATTTAAAACAAATTCAAAACCAAACACATTTCATCCACTTTTATATAATAAAATACACCATTTTAAATTATCTTAAATGAAATAGATAATCATTACGTGCTCTTTCCTTTAGTTCATTCGAGGGTTTTTATTCATAAAATTGTTTTGGGATTTGATATAAAAAAAAATAATTCATGATATTACGTGCATTTTAAAGTTCTCTTTGTGTGGTTCGTTGCAAAACAAATGCAGGAAGAAGTCCAGCGAAACATTTCAAAAATACATAGTAATAAACATTACTTTTTTCCGAAGCCAACAAACTATTAGTATGTATTCCAGTTCAACTGTGTAAGAATTCAACAATCAAGAAAATGTTATTGATTTTGTCGCATCAAGAATATTCACTCGAATACAGCGTTATCAAACGAAATACATATCTTTACATTAGCTTTAGATTTATTTCAACTAATTGTGTAAAATTCAACGGAAATCCATTGGGATTCGTACCTATGACCAATACCGATAGAATCCGGACAAATACCATCCGCTCAACTACTGAGATATTCATTGTACGATATAATCGCTCAAATTACTATCAGCAACATGTTTCCAATATTATACAAAACGATTATTAATAAAACACAATTATTTTTACGTTCAAAGTTTGTATAACACAGTCCGTGAATATTGAGTATAGTTTACAGCAATGGAGAGAAGGTCATAAAAGTATTGCTTTGAGGATTGTTCGATATTTTTTCATCATTTATTCATCATATTGCTATAAAAAGATTTTTCAAAAATTGTGCTCTTAGATATGGTGTCTCCATTTTTTAAAATGGCGTTCCACCTTTTTATTGTCCTCGCTTATTATTAACACCAGACGAGTAAATTTAAGACAACGAGAAAATGGATTCCGAGAAAAGGAAGAGACATTATGGAAGACAATAGGAAGGATGCACTGCAATATACAGCAAGGCTTCTATACCCATCTCGTGAATTCCTGGCGCGGTTTAAGGTTAACCAAGAAATTATGACGAAAATATTAGCACGAAGAGATTCCTGGCCAGACACGAGCCATATATCAGGTGGCTGGAAGCTGTCGTAGAAACTCGTGTTTTATTGCCTCAGAAATAAACACCCCGGGAGGGATTTCAGGCTGAAACAGACATTTCCTTGTAGCTTTCTGCAGCAGACGATAGATCACATGACTAAAATTCGCGGTGGTTTGATAATTATGTTTGTAATTTATGTACACTTTTCCCGTCTAAAATTTCGGAGATTGATTTAAATAAAGGCAACGTGAAAGTATAAATTTAAAGTATTTACAAGGGAAGCGCACAATCTTTCTTTTCGAAGCTTTAATTCATCTAATTAATTGTGGCCAATTACTCAACGGTAAAACATGCTAGAAAAAGTACTAGTAATCCTTATCTAAACCTAATGAAACCATTGATCTCATCAAATACCTACATAAAAAAGGAGATTAATTAAAATCACAACAAAATCCAAAAATATAAGATACTAGTATATCGAAATTAGTTAAGGGCTTTATGATAGATTTGACCACGCTCCGATCGAAATTATCACCTCATAATATTCAAAGAATGATTCCTTGTTACTTATATGTATTTATATTATTTCCAATTTGTACACTTTAAAACAATATTTTAAAACCAGTATTTTTTTTCATGTAGCACATGCTACATTTTATGAAGTTATTGGGCTATATAGGGTTCAAAATTGATTTGTAATGTTATCACAGACAAAGACAGTTGAAAATGTAAATATTTATGTTTATATGTGTTATATAAAGAAATAAAGTCATTGTATTAAGCTGATAACTGGGATCGAAAAGAATTCAGCGAATCGCGCCTGCAATTAAGAAAGCTTAGAAGATATTTTAACAATTTTCAAATAGTCTAGATCACACCTATTCCATTTAATATTACATCCTTTGAATGTATACATAATTACCCTATGCACTGACTTGCTCCCTTGAACTAGGAGTGCATATAGGGCAGCAGATTAAACATCAAATACTGTCACACTGCAACTCTAAGACGGCTTTATCCTTTAATAAGAAGGATGATTGCAATTTCATTTTCGAATCAAGCCTTGCAAAAGTCCTCTTCAACTTTGCAAAGTTATAATTAAACGGATTATTACATCATTTCTCTTCCACAACAAGCAAGTATCTCCGTTTCCACAGGATATCCGATGTCTCGGGATTTTGTGGGGGTTTTAATGGCTGGAAGAACACGCCATTTGTGGTCCTGCAGACAACACGTTCAATCCTAAAACAATTCTAATTGTTTGGCAAAACACAAAATAGACGTGACTTACATGTATAAACCCCATTTCCTAATTTATGCTTATTTGTTTTGATGAAAGTTTCCCTTCTATAACAATCTATTTCGAACATGCAGCGAAATTTGGTTAAAGTCCTGAACCTATCTGACATTAATTCTTTAAAAGTGAATTTTAATCAATTTTTTATTATAAGACCGATACGTTATATTTTGTAACGTCTTTAAATAAGTGAAATACTCCCGATGGGACGTAAAATAAACACAAAAAAACACAGTCAAACATTTGTACAGCCTGTCTGATAAGAATGATGGTTTCACTCAGCCTTAGGGCCAATAAACACGATAAGGCTTGGCTAACAATTGTTTATACACCCTTAATGCAAGATTGTTGTGCCTTACTTGCATGCAAAGTCAGATTTACAACAAATAGAGCATAACCATTGCTCTATTTTCTATATAAGACTTGGATAACCATTTCAATTTCGCAAATGAAAACCATTCACAACTACTTATCAAACAATCACATGAATAGATGTGGAAGTGGTTAGATGGTCATCGTTATATTTTATGGATAATATATTCCCTTTCACGAAGATAAATCTATATTCGATCATTTTTAAAGTATTATTACTTACATTGTCCTGCAAAGATCGTCTTCCATTTTGAATGCAATGTGTACATGAGGTATTTATGTAAATTATGCTAATGATATTATTGCAAGGCTTGCCGTACCTTGTGTACCGGAAAACTTTTATAAATGTATGATTTAAGATTAAAAACGCAAGCCTTATATACTATGAGGACCAACCCTTACATTTGCTGAGAAATTAGCTGATCCCAACAAGTTTCAACCACTCAGTGGATCGTCTTGTAGTTTGTTAATAACCATGAAACCCGAGCAATTCCGTGTAGTAGACATTGTTGGCACGATAAAGACCGTAAATTGTTATCTAGCGACTATATAGACCAACGTTCGCTGTTATATTCGTGGGGCGCAATTTTAGTGGTAACTGTCGTGTTATTTGGAAAGGTATGCTAACGCAAAGTTCGATGAGCTAAAAATGTAAGTCAAGGTTAAAATTACATTTAGTCCACAAAAGTCACGAGCAACATTAGGCATACAGTAGAACAGTATAGAATTTGCTCAGTGAATTCAACCTTGAACGCGATGAGACAAGATGTACGGTACGAAAAACAAATTGATAATTGTTATTTTGAAGAAAAAAGCAAACAAAACTGTGCCAAAATCATTTAGTTCATAACTTTTCAGACAACTTTGGGAAACTTAAGAAAATAATATATTCTCACCTAATTTTTTTTGTAACGTTGCTAAGACTAATGGGTTAGATACTAGTTTACATGTATGTTCTAATCATCTTCATTAAAATACCCCTTGTATACATGTACAGTATAATGGATTAAGGAGTCTGAATTTGGTTTTTTGTGTAACAACTATACTAGCAAAGACTTTTATTTTACAAAACGATGGCTAATCAATTTTACTTTAGTGCACCTAAGTCTCTTGTAAATCTATAGTCTATACTGAGATATTTAAGGTGCCGTCTCATTTTCTGAAGGATAAAGTAAGTATTTTGGCACTTTTAAAAAAGCAAATATTAATTATAAACTATTAAAATATTCTTTTGGGGTATTTTTCTTAAATTGTAATAAGTAATGAGTAATTAATATATATGTATTATATTATATTCAAGAATCAAAACCATTTAGTTTCAAAATAGGACAGGATGTTTTAAATTCTCCTCAAGTTTAAATTTTTTTTTCTACTTTTACGAAGATCAACAAAAGATAATTGAAGTACAAAAGTTGATTCGTACAGAATACAAAAACAACTCCAAGATGTGCATATTCTTTCCTCAAACTTCAAAAAAATGTATCAATTTTATATTAAAGTTCTATACAACCTCCTATAAAGGGTTTCAGTTTAACATATAACGTCATAAAGACAATGACGATGTTCACTTGCTAATTAGTTAGAAAAGTATATCATAGAACACCATATTTTTTTTAATGTGTTCCCTATCTGTTGTTTACTGATTTTATTAATATTTAGTATATGTATTACCG
This sequence comes from Magallana ariakensis, assembly GCA_020458035.1. Lineage (NCBI taxonomy): Eukaryota > Metazoa > Mollusca > Bivalvia > Ostreida > Ostreidae > Magallana > Magallana ariakensis. The sequence goes on along the minus strand of CM035818.1, from coordinate 16,844,857 downwards.
GTATGTTACTCTGATAAACCAGTTGAGTTTGGGAATAAAGAAACTGCAAACGCATCAAAATGCTTCTATTCTAAACAAACTCAAAGCCTAATAGAATATTTTTTTATGATCGTTTTAAATCGGGTTTGTCAATTGTCTATCACGAATGGCTTACTGAATAATGTTATTTCCCCGTATTGGCATTATCCCCCCCCCCCCCCCAAAAAAAAGGAATCCCTCAAATGTTACGCTTATAATCCTTACTAACAGGGATATATCGAACACCAAACTAAGTTGATGATTTTCAATTTTTTTTTTCACCCAACCCCGGCTGAAGTATCAAAAGGTGCTGCAAATAATCCCGGTCACTTGTTCCAATTACTGTTTGCCTTCAATATTTTTACTTTATTGTATGCAATTTATCTTGGTTTTTTATTCACTGAATTTGATGTAAAGAAAATGTGTATTTATAATACTATATTAAAGGAATTTCCTAATAGGTTTTATGATCTTTTAACATGGTTGTTATGAAACATTCCTGTTGTTGAATCACAAAGGCCAAAAGATAGCTGAACCCGTTAAATGCAAGGTGTAGCATTCACGTTTAATGTGGCTCAAAAAGGAACTTATTTTGTACTTGCATTAAGGACATACTTTCCTCCTTTATCTTAACCACGATCTAAGTTACCTCGTACAACATGCCCGAAAATAAAACATTCTTATTATTAGGCTGTGAAGAGAAAAGATACGGGTGCAGTGAAAACATATCTTCCGTGGGAAATACGAACTAGATACCTGGGCAAAGACCTGTGTCTCACCTTGCAAACTCGCACCTGATCAGAGCAACCTACATGTTTATCATTTCACAAGAAACCCTGACATTACCTGGGGAGGTTTTTTACCCATAATGATTTAAATAATACATTAAAACAGACGGTTATGGCAGTTTTCAATTGCTTTATAATGCATATCTGCATGCATCTCTGTTTAAATCTCCCTTTGCATGCACTTTAATTGAAATCTGGATTACATTTCAAAGGTATTGTTGCCTTTGATCATTCAATATCATCAGTTTATTGAAAGTGAAATTGAAAGCGATAGAATGTAAACACTAGGAACCCCTTAGTGATTGAAGGACAAATGTCTTTAGTATATAAAATATTCTTTCAGACTTTCAAGGGTTCTAACTAGAGAGGAGTAGTTTCGCGGATCAAGAAGTTTAACATGACTTCTTTGGGTTCGCAAATATTTGTTTTTCCACTGAATATCTTTGCCTTACCGAGAATGCAACAGAAAACAAAGGTACAAAGTGTAAACTAAATTAAAGCATAAATTAACCAACCTCAAAAACGGAACACTTGCAATATCATATAAATATTTCGCAGGTATTAATTCTTAATATATATGGATGTATTTTATACCTCCTTAAATGCGAAAGAGTTATTTTCTATTCCATCAACCATACGTATGATTATTCATAAATGCTTCAATCAAGAAATACAGTTTTACAACTGGGTTTATATATATTTTTTTATATTTATTTATCTATTATTTTTTTTTGGAGTGCATGGTACAAGTTTTATCGATTTAGAAGAGAAAGAAACACGTACACATTTTTTATAGCAGCTGTGTACATGTATTTTCTTATAAATGTTCCTTTTAAAATCAGAATATTTTCTGAACATTCAACAGAAAAACAAATTGAACTTGAATTATTTGCCCACGTTTACCGTCAATAAAATACTAAACCAAATACTTTGCGAGCAAGACTATAAACCCCTACCTTTACCTTTTTATAACACGAACTAGTAACTCAGGAATTTTTTAAACTTTAAATCTTTACTCTTATAATTGATGAACTAATACTAGCGATGCGCAATTTGACCTAGAAACTGACCAGTTTTCATAACTTCTTCGAATTTCTCTAACACGAACTGTCTATAAAATGTAGTAATTTGAAACAAATTTAGTAGTTGAAATATTCAAAATGAGTTAAAATATTTGATTTAGGAATCATATTTAAATATATATATATATTTATCCTGCTAACTTTATTAAACAAAATTAATGTTTTGTAGACTTACTTAATTTAAAATTCCTGAACTATTTAGCTTAAATTTAGGTCAACAAGTGCCTTAATACATTTTTTGTGCACACATAAGGAAGATTTATTTTAAAAATTATTCTGAAGAAAGGGATTTTTTTTCTCTCTATGCATTAAAATGCTTTTCAGCCCCTGAGTACTTATCTTTGACATCTAAATACTTCATAGATTCATGAAGCTTGCTTTTATATCATTCACCGGGAGTTTTACGAAGGAGAGTTTAATCTCTTTAGACATCTTTACTACCCAAAAACATTAATCACATCTCATCTAATTACGTTACGTTCCTCGACTAACACTAATTATAAGAATGATTCGACAGGTTTCAAAAGAACCATATAAATATACATTCACAAATGTTGATCGCGCAAAAACATTATTTAAAAATTCTGTTAAAAGAATTATAAAATTTAAAGATGTAAATATCACAAATACGATCTGCTTTTCGAGATATCAAAGAGTTTATAAAAACAAATTTGTTCGTTTTCTTATAGTTTACTTTTTGTATAGTGTTATGCATATTCTGGCATTGCGTTTTCAAATAGTTCAAGATTTGCATTGATCGATCAACATGCTTGCCTTGGATACCGTCAATGTTTTGGGTTTTTGGGGTTTTTATTTTTACAGAAATGGAAACTATTGTTTAACATGTAAAACTCTGCTGCAGAATATTTGCAATATTCATTATGAAATCCAGACGAAATGGCTGAAAAATAATTTGCAAGAAACAAAAGAAATATCAATAATTGAGAGTTTCGAGGACGAACTTGAACTTTAATCAAATAGGTAAAGAATAATTATTGAAGTTTCAATGTCTCGGCTGCGAATACGGATTGCTTTGATGTTATAGGCATTTCTGATAATCTCTGGAGATTTGTTTCACAGAACCGAGGGTGTTTTTTAACATTACACCGACGGAGAGGATATGATTCATGTAATGACAGGCCTCTTCCATTGAGATGGATATAATTACCCTATATTACTGAGTGAATCATTCGGCTTATCTATATACCTAAGGAGCTTTCGAAATATGTAGCAAGAAAGACAGAGAGAGAGAGAGACAAAATAAAGACACAATGCGATCATCTTTATTCCTGTCGGGATTGCACTTGTCAGATTAACTTACTGTATTTTCATAAAGATTTATAAAGCAATTACGATATCACAATCGCGTCATATGTGCGATTAAGTCTAAACAGTGCAATTCCATTGTGTCTCTATGAGAATCGATACTTTTCTACCTTATTGATGATATGCCAGTAACTTGTTATACAGCTTTAAAATTGCATTCATTCCTTTGATGGTCGTGGCCATTTTAAATCTATATTTACCTCCTTTAGATGTAGAACTTTGTATATACTACATGTAGATATATATAGGAAAATGTTCAATTTTAAAAAAAACTTAAATATTTGGAATTTTTTCTTGACTAAATGAAAGTTAACGGCCAAAAATATCATGTTAAAGGTTTAAGGCAAATCTTATGGTTAATTTGCTGACCATCTGGCCTCCATAAAACTTCTTTACTAATAAAAGTATTATATATTGTATTAAACACTTTTTTGTTCATTGCACGATTTGTTTCACAGGATCCGATACGTGCTTTGTACTTAAGCTTACAATTTGACATATTAGATGTGAGCCATTTACATACTCATCAAAAAGACATAGTTTGATACATGTACTTATAACTTAAAGGGGCATGGTCACGATTTTGGTCAAAAATTATTTTCCCGATTTTAATGTTTACCATGCTTTAGTAAGGCATTTTTAATAGGCAACCAAAATTTAAGTGTCATTCCTTGAGTTATAAGCGAGTTACAGGGCTTACAATTCTTTGCTATGTAAACAAAGCTTTTGTTTACATTTTGAACGTTGACGTGAAAACTCCAGATTTAGACCAAAAATGAATGTAGTAAACGTTAAGATCTGTTTATTTATGCTTAAAATGAATAAGAAGATGGAAATTCAGCTTGAAAAAGATCTTTTACCGGTATATTGAACTAATGTAAACAAAAACATGGCACGAGCCTTGTTTACATGACAAAGAATTGTGAGCCCTGTATCTTGCTTATAACTTCACTACTGACTCTCAAATTTCATTTGGTCATTGGAAATGCATTCCTAAAGCATTGTCAATAATAAAAACAGAAAAATAGAATTTGACCAAAATCGTGACCATGCCCCTTTAACCTTAGAACCATTAATGATCTTCCTGACATACATGTTACATTAAAAGTTTAAAATTTATCAATTCAAACTTAACTATAACAAGTTAAGTTTGAATTGATAAATTTTAAACTTTTAATGTAACATACATACTGTTTTAAAATCATAAATATTCGTGATGGTTTGATTTCCATGGATTTTGTGGGTATACCTCTTACCAAAGAATAAACAGCCTAAACGATTAATGGAACGCGTTCAGTCCTTATATATTATATATACAATTGATAGAAACAAATCCTAGAAATTACAACCCAATGTAACTTTGAAAAATAAGAAATCAAAATTACTGGATCAGAACAAGAATCAAACGAAGAGCGAAAAATCGGGATTGATATTTTAACCAAACTTAATCTTACCCTGCATTCTTCATGATTCTTGCGTTTTCGTTATTTACCCCCATTGTCCTATACTTCAGAAGTTAATGTGAAAATGGTAATTTGGTTTCATTGGAACCTTTTTATTTATAAAATCATCGACACCAAACATCACCGACATCTTGAAACTAAAAAAAAAATCATTGCACTTATTCTTTTTAAAAATTATTGATTTTATTCAAATACTGTATAGTTACTGTAACTCTTTTTGTGAGAAGGTAGAAAAATGCTATAAAAGGGCCAGGGCCATCGTGCCTCTTTAAGTTTTGGTTTCTACATTTTAAAAATATTTCATTCTTGCATGACTGTATGGACGTTAAGGTATGTCAAACCAAAATAAAATGTAAACTAAGATCGGATAATTTTAACGAACATCCTATACCGTAATACATTAAATTAATACTTATTTATATAGATAGTAGCTCTTAAGGTGTTACACTGCAGATGGTTTATAAAGGAACTGATTATACATTACTTTGAGTAAAGATTGCAAGATCAAACTTTAAAATCGGAACTTATCAGAGTTTATTTTTTACATACAAGACTTGTCAAAACAGCTAAAAATTCCATTTACATGATGATAAAGACTCTTAAAACAGAAATCTTTGCATGAAATAAGAGAAACTTACCTCTAAGTGTACCTGTCTTAAACCAATGATGACAAATAATGAAGTATATATTTTTCACGTAATGTGGAACTGGTACCAGGTCTTAAAACAAACTCCTTGGAGCTAATGTAAATTTGAATAATACATTTAAAGTGTCGTGTGTTGATGAATAACTGTGAAGTGTATTCAACAATCATGTAAACAATATTTCCTCGTGGCATGAATTCGATAAGAGCGCCATGTGCCTGTCAATCAGTGTCATACAGAGGTATTTATCTAACTGTTTGTGAATTAAGGATGCAAGAGCATGCTTGATTTAGATTCTGTGTAACTAGTATTTACAGTGAGGCCATTATCTTAAGCATGTTTAGATTCTCCAATGCATTAAAAGTGGCAAGATGTGGCGCTTTTCTTAATCCATTGTAGAACTCCGATCATGAGAATTTTCCGAGGACGATTAAATTCTAACATATCATATAAAATCAAATTAATACATGTAAATGCAGCAAAATTAAAAGGTTCATGCTCTCGTGGAAGGAGGGAAGGGGATGCGGGGAGGGTATAACTCACATCGCCTTCTCAAATTTCCGTGGTCACAAACCCAATTTAATAACTACGACCTGGTTTGTCAAAGAAATGATTGTGAAATGTTCTTCCTCGGAAAGACAGGTATTTCAGGTGTTTGTCTGGTGTATCATCTTGCTGGTACAGAACGATCGGTAATAAATTGCCTTGTTGTCTGATCCCACGCACCATTCACCGTAAACCGGCACGTCCACGGCTCTTGTTCACAAATTTGTCCTTACACCAATTTCAACAAATGTCATTAATTTAACCAATTTTTCTTTTGAACGCCCATGAAGTTCGTCCGAAATATGTCCCTACTGGCTTAGTGCAAAACAATCTCATTTTTTTTTTTTTGGAGAGAAAAAAAACTTACATCAAAATCATCCTAAATGTACAGTGTTTTTTTAAAAACTATTTAAAAAAGGAAAAGAAAACCAAACCTAAAGGCCCATTGGTTTTAAGTCCATTAAATAGCCTCCCCAAGGTAAACTGGGGACCAGGGCCTTAAAATGTTACCATTGGCCTTTTGCATCGGAAAACATTTCTGTCTTCGGTCCCAATAATTGTATACATACCAGTAATAACAGTCAACAACTGTATGACAAATATGGTAAATAGTGACAAGAATACATGTATAAGAATCAAATAGTGATGATGCATCCATCAGTTGTGCTCGAATCAATTTCCTCTTTTATTGGGTTTTTTGTTGTTGTTTTTTTTTTTTGGTAAAGCGCGTTGATACAGTTATCTACCAGAAATTATGACAACAGATTATTTATGCCTTTTGAATGGTACAAATTGATTTAACTATCTGATTTTTAAGTAAACCTGTAAATTATTTATTGCAGGTATAAGCTGTCATATCAGTTTTCCGTGTGTGACCTTGACAATTATCCATTAATGATTTGACCTTACTTGGCGTCTGTCTTGTTAAGGTTAATACATGTCTCGTCTTATTGTTAAAGGTACAAGTCTCATGCAACAACCAAATGTTCTCTTCGTCTGCCAATATAATCACAGTCATTTAACAAGTTAAATTGTAATGTATCTGGCATAATCTTGTAATTAAATTGTCGAAAATTGTCAAAATTTGACATTTTCTAACCTGCTTATTTAGGGGTTATGGGATATAGACTTAGACAATTTAAACAGAAAGATGTGAATTCTTCACCAACATTCATCTAACATGACATCTCGACAAAGCATGGAAATTAACGTGAAAATTACACAGACGTCATGTGTGGCAGCTGATGTTGATGTCTTAGCTGTCAGAAACAAAATCTACATGCACAAGTAACATACGTGCTCCATTTCTTTTCTGATAACTTTTAAAGTAGGTACATGTACGAGCAAAAGTCTGAATATGTGACATTTTGGGGCTATTAGACCTATCTAGATAGGTATTTTAGTGAAGGAGAAATGTACATTGTATGTAGAAAATTTCTTTACTTTTTCGTGGTGTTTTTAGGCATTTAATTTTGAAACATTCTTTTTTTTAAAGAATATTTACACTTGAATGGTGACGTCATAAAACATGAATGATATATGCCGCGTAGATGTAATAAAATATTATTTTCGTAGTCGATGTTTCTAATATACATTGTATTCTATAGAACTGTTTTATAGAATATATATGCTTTTGTGTGGTTCATACGGGCAAGAAATTAGCTGACATTGCAGAAGAAGCTTGCTGCAGGTCCTCACCTCCCGGTTTGAAAAAAAGATGTATAGACGACCTGGGTCGACCGGGACCGGAAGCTACAGACCAAACATAAAATGTAACCCATGACAGCGTTAGCAACATTAAAAACATCGGACTGTACGGCCTAGTTGTTCCGCCTTTGACACTGATCAGTTATATTTTTATGTGCAACCACTTTAACACATTCTATATGAATAATTATAAAACAAAAATATCAAAGTATATAAATGTTTTCTTTGGTCGTTCAAACGGGTTATGAAGGTAGCATCACAATGTATCCAAATCGCAAAGCCTGATATGTATGCAAACTTTAATGATTTTAAGTGCTATATACTCCCAACAAGTTGCGAGAAGGGATGATAGTTTAATTTTGAATCGCAATACAGACCTTTAAATTTTACTGTTTATATGCCGTTAAGTGTTTTAAACTCGGCACGTTGACGGACAAATATAGCAGGTATCCAAAGTTTTAAAGCTGCTTGGTCCGATTTTATGTCAAATTTTGTGTACGCTTATAAACGATGGTTATGCTAAGTATGTGTATAATAAAAGACATTGCAGTAGTTTTCCCGGTCAATTAAGCCAAATTTCAATAGAAAAAAACATATGTACAAAATTTGTTAACAAAACAAACGACATAAAAGGGTAGCGCGTTATTTTGCCTCATGTTAAAATTCGTCCCTGACGTCGAGACCGGTATGGTTGTATTACGACTTTGACACCGCTTTGAATAAAGGTCGTAATGTTCAGGCAAATTAAAATTAACCTGTGTACATTTTGTTCGCTAATATTTATGAAGTTTGCTTTGTTTACAATCGATGCATATCATGCGGATTGAATAAACCCAATCATTCGGGGGACGAAACCAAACGGTTCCCTTTTCTAAACATTCCCATGATGCATTTTGGTTTGTTTTTTCGTTTGCCCAAAAAGAAATTATTTTATTTAGACCTACTTCTCACTTAAAGGAGGCCGATTCTGCTGGTGTAAATAGGAGAAAACCCATAACTTTCTACATGTAACATAATTGGTTTGTATGAAAACTTGACCAAGCAGCTTAAAATAGATTTTCAAAGCAGTCAGTCTTTTAATCAATGAAGCACACACCTTAGCTTTTTGGCTTCGTTTATTATACATGTAGATTACAAATACATATCTAGATGAACTACATAAGGATGATGATGGAAATGTAATAATGATAATGATTATGTACACATGAACTGAACACTGAATTCTCCTTGTTCAACAAGGTCAACTGATGACGTCAATTAGGGACACTTCCTTTCCACACAACCTTTTCCACCTTCATCATACTCCTGTTTAGAGATCCACATTTGCTGGAAAGAACCCTGAAAGTAATTTATACAAAATATTAATATTCGTATGACACACTCTCTCTCTCTCTCTCTCTCTCTCTCTCTCTCTCTCTCTCTCTCTCTCTCTCTCTCAAGTAAAGAAACTTTATCTTCATTCTTTCCACACGCAATTATATCGTTTTAGTTCCCACAGATTACATAATGAACACGATTTTTGTGGTTTTCACAACCGATTCTCGCAGTTAGTTCGTACGATGTTGTAACCTTGCCAATTTCAGGAAAACACGTCTGCTGTACGGGTGAACGATTTCTTGTCACTTACCAATGAGGCGAGGATGGATCCGCCAATCCAACTGCTGAACCTGCGCTCTGCACTTCCGGTAGCAGAAATAATCTTTAACCTCATACTCTGCAAGAAATAAAACAGATATTGGTGCCTGGGGTGTCTTATAAAGAACAGATACTGTTCACACCTTTCATTTGCAGTTTGTGTGAATCTAAATGAGCCATGATGTTTGTGTTCAGTAGATATAAAAATGTATAATTTTTAGCACTGCGGTTGATGGCTTGATCTAAACAATCTCGAAAGGATATAAAATGTATATATAGGAACTGTTTGCTTCACATTTTTTTTTTACCAGTATGATCTTTACAGATCTGAAATAGGTTTCAACAACACGTGTTATCGTCATTTTAGATAATTGACCAAAAACCCCTGGGCGCAATATTATGACGAATTCTGTACTAGGGACAACAGTTGAAAGCTTAATAAAACATTATATACAAGTATAATTTTTGGTGGTATTATAGGAATTTCGAAAGGAATGTACAGAGATTACGCCATTTAAGTCGTATACAGGGAAAAACCCCAAATTATCAAAGTCGGGAATGACAAGGCGACTGTACTTTGAGGAAAACATGTTAAATTAATGAATCGTTAATGTGAGGATTTAATGGTTAAACATCTGACCAAACATTTGAAAAAGACGATTGCAAAACTCGAGCAAGGTTATCTTGGCACTGTGTGTCTACGCATATGAACGAAATTTCATAGAAAAAAAATGACTTCAATATAATTACACAAATGACTAAGTAATTGATAAAATTGTTTGATGTTCATCTCTTTTCAAAAGAGAAGAAAAATGGGGCTTCATTGGGCCAGAGAGCCTATAAGCTCTCTCACAAATGTCGTCTGTCGAAGTTCATCCTTCAAAGCCGATTTCTGATAAATAAAATCACGAAAACGCCGGGTTTTTGTCTAGATACACCGAATCACCGGGAAAATATTTCCCTGCTTACCACGCCCCCGATTAACCCCGCCAAAAAAACCACAACATGCATTAAAACTTCGAACAAATTACGCAACAACACCGCTTGTCCCCCTGTAAAGTAGTTCCTGCACTCGCAGAAACAATGTTATAACACGAGCTTCATGTTGACTTTGGACGGGCCTAACATGGCGCAAAGGCAAGGGTAAATAATCACAGGGAATTGTTTCCGAGATTCTCCTCATTTCCCCCCCTAAAAACTGGTAGAGGGATAGCGGACGCTTGGTGTGAAAGTAAACATACGGGAAAGATGCTAGACATGATAAGAACGCAATAGTAGAGAGTGTCAAACTTTTTTTCAAATTCTGAATTAAAAGTTTATCTACTAATGAGCTCTTAATTAGACCGGTGCATAATGATGGTCTATGACATCTCTTGAACAACAACAATTTTTGTTTCTTTGAGTTGTTAGTGTTGGGACTTATGCGCAGCGAGTTGGGCTCGCTCGGTGCAGTAATGTATGAATAGACGCAAGGCAACGGACTGATTCGTGATTCCGATTTGCATCTGACGTCGCATTCTCCGATAGTTTCTCCCTTTGAGTGATATGGTATCAATTAAGCGCCAATAAATCAAGATAACTACTCATCCTTTTCAATGTTTCAGCGACCATATCCTGTATCATTTTTAGGTGTCTGTCTTTTATTATTCGGGAGTAGAACATGGAGAAAGAAAAAAAAAACCGCAAACTTCGTTTATGCTATTAGTCACCCCACTGATGCAAATACTTGAAGTTATCTACAGATTTGGATGCGTACATGTTCATCTACATCCCTATGAATAGTAATCCATCACTTTGTCTACCAAACTACATAAATCAGTACTTGTACAATAATGTCTGCATGCTCTGTATCTATGTAGATCATTACTATATGTTATTTACAGGATAAATTCATTTCTTTACGTTTTTAACTTCGTTAATTTCCGATAGTTTCCGTATTATCTGGTTTACTTCAAGACTGGTTATTTCATGCACGAGCGCTTTCGCGCCCAGTATAAATAGATTTACCGGGGAGTATTGGATTAGTGCGTTAAAAAGCATTACAGGTTGTGTCTTTGGCTTTCCCTACCCGCCCTGACCCAAACATTTTTTTTTAAGATTAACTAATAGTAATTTAATTTCATATGTAACAAGCATTTTGATTGGCTAAACACACAGAAAAAAAACCCATTTATTTGTATAACCTGGTTATTCACGCGCGTGTTGCAGTTTTTTATGTTAATTCAAATTTTAGGCAAAAATAAATAATTTCTTTCTTTAATAATTGATTCTTTTTATCTTTTAATTAAATTATAAGGAATATTTTCAAAGCGTGCACTGTCCCAAACCTGGTTTTATCGGATAATCTGGGCAAAAAATAAAAACATTCCTTAATTGAACTGCTGTTAAATTCTTTTTTGTGTTGTCTTTTATTTGTATGTTAATTAAATGAATATTATAATAAAATGTGTTTGTAACGAAGCACCAATCCAAAAAATCTGTTTTATTTTTCAATTTCAAGGAAGAAAGTTTAAGTATTAACCCATGTTATGATTTTAAAAACCTTTAGACATAATAAAGTTTATGTGTGATAGATCCACACAGGATATCACGTGAAGCAAGCCAAGGGAGAGAACTTACTGGCGGTGTTTTAGCACTCAGATCTCTGTTCAGCCTATCTGTGAATCCCTGCATCAGAGAGTTACCGCCAACTACGATCACACTGTTGTATAAACTCTGCAATAAAAAAAAATGGTATTCTGAAGACATTTCTTTTTTCAGAATACAGTATAAAAGCACCCACAATATGTTTTCCTGACCTGTATTTATCAACAAGCATATTTAAACACATGCTTTTCTGCCAAAGGGAAATAAGACCATTCTTAGCTTTTGCTTCTTTCTTTTCTTATGTTACATTTGTTTATTTTATTTTCTTTAAAAAAATAAACTGGTATGCATTAATTTTCTATTTATTCAGAAACAGAGGGCTATAAATATAAGACTTATCGCGTGAATTTTTGCTTTCATTTCCAAACAAATTCAAAAATTTTACACAACACATAGCTGAGAGTATTTTTTTTTAACTTAATGACAACAACAAATATTTTGAACCCATCGTCATCATTTTGAATCCATGCATGATGAAAATGCATAATTAAGAATATCTTACAGGTCTGATGTCAATATCACACATTCCCACACTGGTGGTGACTGTGTGTCCCACACTCAACATGCTGTTTCCACTTGGGAGATCCTAAACAGAAAATAGGTCTATCATTAGTCATGAAATACAATAACTGAACGTAGCTACATTTGGTTCTTATTAAAATCATTTCTCAAAAATTGTTTAATCATACGATTAAAGGTGTATAATGCCTGATGAAAAATTAATCTTTAATGTAAACTTCTAATTAATTTTAAAGTGTGTAAAATGCAGATAAATTTCAGGCTACACGTCTCATAATTCAATTATCCTCTGTTTTTTAGGGAGATAACTCATATTCCCTATTTATCAAAAGAGAGTATTAAATGGAACCAAAATAAACTTTAAACATGTCTCAGGTTTTTAAAAAAATGATCTATGATTCAATTTAAATGATGTGTTTTGTGGTATTTTTTGAATTCTTAAAAATCATAAATAGAAAGGAATTACAAGTGTATTTGTATCTGTTCTAAAAAGAAAGTTTTTATTTTAATAGTTGATCTTTTTCCTGTAGAAACTGTTATGTACCTTAATAACAGATGGGTCAAAGAGCCCTTCACAGGTACGAAACCTCTCTGCACCAAAGTCCCTGTTATAACCATTGGGGAACTCATAATGCACAGTGGGCATCGTTTCTGCCTGACTAAAAAGTAAAACAAACCCATTGGTCACACTAAAACTGTAGATTTGGAGTACAAATCTTTATAAGATTTAACAAATTAAAATCAACAGTCATTTTTTTATATACTTATTTCAACATTTTGACAACTGCTGGACAAGTTACCAGCTAGCATCAGTTTCTGGATATACAGTGATCATACATTATTGTGGCACCATTTACTCTGAATTCTATTGGAGTCAACCACCATTGTAGCAAAGTGTTGGGGACAATCAATTTTAAAGGATTTACAATTATGGGAATAAACAAACTTTGCTGTAACCATGAATTCATTGTTCTTGTATCCATGTTTGACTGTAATGCATATATATCAACTTACATATAGCAAACTGTGAGTGTAAGTTGCAAATCCTTTGCTAGCATTAATGAGATTAAAATTTATTAAAAATAAACTTACGCTTGTTCATATGGCTGATCCATAACTTGAAGAACTGAAGAAGCAAAGTCTTGTAACACATCCTACAAAATCAATACAGATATCCAATAATTTTTATGAGAAATATGTATTATTAAAGGACAATAAAAATATTTTGAATCATCAATAAATGATTCTGGGTAGTAAAATATCACGGTAAAACTTGGGTATTGATAATTGCTTGGAAAACCTACATGTATGTTTATTCAGTAGTTATCAATAAAAGATGTTTTACTTCCATACAAAGTTAATTTCAATTAATCAAATCCGAGTAATTCCATTTTTTTTTTTACAGTATGTGAATGTACCGGTACCAGTACCACTACAAGGTGTGGTCGACCTAATTAAACGCGAGTAATTAATATACGCATAAAATCACGAGAAGCATATCTCGCGAATTTTTAAACCTTGCTTTTATTTTTTAGAAATATGTAAACAACATGAAAATATAAAAAAAAATATGACATTGGCGATTTTTTGTTCCAGCGATTTGACGGAAAACGGTTGAATCACGGAATTAAGTACTGGTACTTAAAATAAGGAATCTACAGTATTTTACTATTTAATATGAATGGTTTAATGAATCTAGGAGAAGACAATGAAACACTTTAAAAAGATTAACTTACCTTGACCATGTAGTTATGAAATGATTTAGTGACCTCTGGCAGATCTTTCTTGGTCCATTTAGGAGGGTCCATGAAATTCACGGGCTCCTTTAACAATTTTATTTAAAAATCATTGAATGACCCAAATCCATGGTGGGATGCAGTTATGAAGATGTAGACAAAATATATATTATTTTCATTTTAGAAAATACTGGTAAATGTACCTTGCTTTTAATCATGTATGGTGGAATGACCTCAATTTTTTGGTCTTCCATGAGTTTTTTGCATTCCATTGTGATAAAATCCCCAGCTAGAGGAGACTTCACTATGGCTGAAGAAAAAAAAATTAAATTCTTTGCAAAACATTTCTTGCTTGATAAAGGTGTTTGTATCACAATGCATGCAGCTTTGCTTACAACACTATAAAATATTCTTATCAGCAGATAGAAAATGTCTCTTTATGAACTGCTTTTGTATTGAATTTCATTCAGGAAAGGTTTCATTGGGTTTTTTTTTTTTACCTTGATCTTAATTTAACAATGCATGCTCAGAGCAATAATACACGATTAATAAAAAAAAAAATAATAAAACAGAGACACTTGAAATGGAGGCTGACATTTGTACATAGTTCTAGTGTTTTTACTGCTGTGTGGAGTAATGGAGGAATTACCTTGTTGGATGACATAGCCATCATACACAGGTACAGCTGTGGTATGGGAGGCTCCAGAGTCTAAAACCAAACCTGTGGATCGACCATTGGCAAAGCTAATCCACTGATTAAGGAGTGGTTTTAGAGAGGAATAGCATAACAAATACACACATATATATTTTCTATAGAAAATACGATTTTAAAATTTAAATGACTATATTTCCTCTGCATTAACATTACTTTGCTGCTTTCACAGAGCTATTGTTCAAAACTATCATAAAAATTAGATTCATTTTAGAAGACTGAATTACGGCTTATCCGGCTATTTAGATGAACACAGATGTTCACAAGCATATTATCATGTTTCAAAGGATACGCAGAAAGCACAGCATTTTTACATAAAAAGAATGCTGGGACATTGTACTTTTCAAACATCAATTCAGTAATTTTCTCCCTCTTTGCTTTGCTGTTCCACTGAAAATATTACATGTACATTGACTAAATACTGCATTTTGACATTTCAAATCAATGCCCTTCCTAAAATTGGTAACAAAACAGTTTTGAAAAAGTTTTTTTTTTCTTCAAACTAATGATAAATTCTTTAAAAAAGTCAATATTATATCAACACTTCGATTAATACAACAGTATGTTACTCGGCTCTGAATATAAACCTTTGTGTGTGTGTGTATGTTTGTTTGTATGGAGAGAGAGAGAGAGAGAGAGAGAGAGAGAGAGAGAGAGAGAGAGCTATTGTATTTTAGTGGAGTGAACATTGCTTTGGACTACTGTAAAAGTGGTTATTTTCGCTGGTGTTAAGTATGCGCTTTCTATGGTCAAACCATGCGCATGGGTGTTAAATACACAGATGCGTGATTTACCACTCTAAATTATTTATTATTTTACCATACACGCTGGGGAATTTTACGCAGTTTTAAGCTTACAGCGTAACTAGCGTAAATTTCCCCCACGCGTGAATAACCACTTTTACAGTAATTGGACTACTTACAGCAGGCTCTGACATCATGACAGGATGTAAGTGTGACTCGGATCTGATGTGACGACTGTAGGTGTGGTCCAACACTTTCTCGAACACCTCCCAGTTATCAACTTCAAAAAATAACAAACAGTATACAGAATTAGCTAACACATACACAGGTCTTTCATTTTGATCAAAATTGCTTCATTATACACTTTCAAAAAAATGAGCATTACATATTGTATATGTCTCAATCGGGACTTTTTTTTCCTATGAGCATTAATTAATTATCAGCAAAAATAAGTCCAAAAAAATTTTGAATTTCGTATAAGCATATTTTCTCACAGACTAGAAAGCCCATACATTTCTGTGGTTTCATCAATATTTAAGTCGATCAATGTAATCAAATATTCATTGAAGATAAAAATGCCCTTGAATATCAATGAAATCACAGTAATATGTCAAAAGACAAGCATTCGTCTGTTAAAAAAAACCCCAAAAAAACAAAAAACACCACCTTTATTAAGTAAACAAGTATAATAAATCTACTGGTGTTCAGTTTGATAAATAATATTGTATATTTAAACTGTTTTACTCATTCCGTCTTTCAGAAATGTGTTGATTTCCATTCCTTTGCGGGGTACTTTGATGGAGTTGGTGTCCAGGAAGAAGCTCCTCTCTGGCTGTGCAGTCTTGTCGTCGGTTTCCATTGCTGTATCTCCCTCTTCCACTACCCCAATGTGAGTAGGTAACTCTGCCTATATAAATCAAAGTACAAGAATCAGAGTACTGAGAGTGAAGGTCTGTGTCAAACATGTGGTAATTATATTACTTCACAATTTGTGCTACACAAGATAAAGCAATTAGAGGTCTTCATTATGGCATACATGTTCTTAATTAATACATGTAGTTGTGACATTGCAGAAACAGTATATAGTCAGCCAGTCATGTCAATTTATTCCTGCACTGATTAAACTTTTTTAACTTGTATAATCTTACAAAATTACACATAAGCCATGCACATTCAACCTTTGACGATTCTCCACATGAGTTAATAGAATTTTTTCTATGCAGTTGGCTTATTTACTTGTAATTTTATCTAGTTTAAATGGCTTCTATCTAGTGACACACATGCCTTATTTCCATTACAGCATGACATCAGCTGGATTTTCTTACAAATTTTAAATCTTTTTATAAATGAAAGTATTGCCGATATTGATTGTGACACAAATGGTAAGAAAAAATTCTCTGATTATCATAAGTAGGATGGACAAGAAATTGTTGCATGATTATATATTCCCAATAAAGATATGGACACAAACATTAATGGTATTTAACTCGATATAAACAAACAAAAAACATACAATCTTGGTCTTTCAACATCAATTATTGAATAGTTGAAGGCCAGAAAAATATGATAAAGCAAAGTAAATTTAGTAGGGGGGGGGTGCGGGGGAAGCAGCAGATTTTTTATATATCTAAGGTCTGGGGCACATGGATAGAACACAGACCTTATACAGTACATGCACCATGTATTAAAAACTACCTTAGGAGAGTCCTCCCCAGCATAACCAGCTCTGAAGGAATATGAACCCACATCAAAGACAAGAGCTCCAACTTCATCTGCAAATAGAATTTTGACATACCGGTACTTATAAGTATCACACACACAATTTGAGGAAGTTAGGTTTAGTGTTTCTGTATAAACTGGTCTTCTCAAATTAAAAACTGTACTGCTGTGTGGCATATTCCTCTAAGATTGTCAACTATGCTAATTAAATCTGTGTTACCTGGTGTTTTTTTTAATTTTGAAATGTCTGTATTATATCAATTTGAAAGTAAAAATGATATAAAATATGCAAACAGATAACATCTTCAGAATAATAACACTACTTTGTCAAGAAAAGCATAATCAAAGCTAACATGGCTAAGGAATATGACTGATGTCACAATGAAAACTTGTTTTCTTACATTAAAATGAAAAGGAGTATAAAGTATTTGTGATACATATAAAAACTGCAGTTATTATGAAACTTGCTGTTTAGGTGCTTTTAAAATAAGACAATCTCCTGACCTCATCTAAATCTTAACAGACAGAGTCTAGTCTCTATATCATTCAAAATTTTGTTACATTGACATTGATCGAAACTTACCCAAAAATCAACTATAGTTGCTGATTTGTATTTTTTTTTTTATAAACTATTTAACAAAGTAAGGCAATATCTGTTCTATTGTTAAACATGTTAAGGTCTTTCGATTGTCGCATGACGTCATTGTGAGCATTCTGGAATATTTTACCGTAATCGGTTATAATATTAGTGTTATGTGATGCATGGTTTTGGCAATATTTCTTGATTTATACTAGTGTTTAACACATTTTAAGCTATGTAAAGTGATATGACACCAATGTTTACCAATTTATAGAGAGTAGTATGAGTTGAAATCGCTGAATTTAATGAAAAACTGATGAAAACTTACATTGGCAAACTTGACAGAGACTTCAATTCATAATTTTTTACCTGGCAAGGTAAACATTTCTTTGCAGATTTCAATAGGATATATAATGAATTACAAATGTACCAATTTTTAGTGAGTTTGAACCATTATTTCAAAAGTTATAGACTGTTTATGTTGCTAAACTGTACCTATTCATGGTTGGAAAATTGTATTAAAATGCACTGTAAATGTGATAGCTTTCATACTGGCAGGTTGAAATGGCCTTAAAATTTTAAAATACATAAAATAAAGGATTGGGATTAATCTCTTTAAAAAAAAATGCTTTATTATATAGAAATCAGTAAAAAAAAATGTGATGTTGGATTGGAGAGCAGTCTTCGCTATAATTGCCATCATAGTGTACCTGTGTTAGCTCCTACAGCATGAACAAAATATTTGCAACATACCAATATTTAAGTTCAGTTTGAATGTTTACATATTAATCTTCAAATTTAAACAAAAATTACATGGATTAAACCATAAAAACATCGAGGGTGGAGAAACCTTAAATCGTAAAAGTGCTTTTTAGAATTTCTGCATTGCAAACTTCTGAGTGTGACATCACAATCAGAAACATACTATTTGAGGTTTGGATACGATGAAATGTCAAAGACTAGCACCAAGTTCTGGTAACAAGATTTTCTATGACTGGAGCCAGACTCATGCTGATTGAGTATATAACAAGTTGTAGTCAGAAAGGTTTACGTGTCTCTATCGTAGAATATTTGACTTCTTAGTGAATAGCAATATATCATTTTAATTAATAAGTTTCGGAAACTTTTATGTTGCCAACATAATTTTTTATGTTTACCACATTTGATGCAGCTGCTATCTTGGTAGCATTAAAAACAATACCAGATTCACATCATTTTACTTTTCACGCAGAATATTTCTGAAAAGTGAAAGTCTATTTTCTCCAATAATACTTCAAACACACAAAAGCAAATCAAAACATTTTGAAACTAACTTACCCCCTCCATAAACACCACCACTCATTTTTACTAAATATCGTGTTGATAGAAAGAAAACCCCTAAGTTTTATATTTTCAATGCAAAACAAAGCACCAAAGCCGGCGGAAGTTATTTTAGTTAGCTTGTACTGTGTTTATTAACATGGTAATTGGTCGCTTGGTTATAATTCTTTACTTTTATTATTCATCCTTTTAATATCGTGAAAAACAAACTTAAAAATACAAGATATTTAATGTTTTAAGAACGTTTTGATAGCAAGTATTTAAAAAACACAGTTTCCGAATAATTAAATGTACAACTTGTTATAAGAATGTAATAACCAAAACCGTACCTTGCATCAATCCGGATTTTGGGTTGTTTTTCGACGGTATGATAAAGAAATTGTGTATTCAATATGACACTAACATTATTGTCGGAGTTTTTCCCCCACAAAAAAAGAGCCCTAAGCATTATTCATGGGCATATGATTTACTTATTATATATAACGATGGTTAGGTTATCAGTTATGCAGAGACATTGTCTCTGGGTTATGTTGATTTGATCAGTTGATGGAAATTAATTAGTTATGCTTGATATTTATATGACACCTGGTTCAGTGGTTCACAATTCAAAGTACCCAAATAATTTCATTTTTTTATGCTTTTTGTATTGATAGACCACTATGTTATTTCCAGATACCTTCCACTATGTCAACAACAGAAAAAGAGACTCCTTTTGAGCTAAAGACGGAAAACAACATTCAGTTTTCCAGCAAGTGTAAAGACATTTTTGGAAATCTAGAAAAGCTTGAAAAGAAGCATGAAGAAAACACAAAGTCTCGAACAGATGATGATGTGGATATTCAGAAATCGGATCCACTGGATGTTGACACAGAGACGATAACTTCAGCCTTCAAAACTCCCCAGCTAGGTAGAGGTTCAAAAAGAGAGGGAGGTGGACCTTTGAGGCATAGAACACAACACAGGGATGGGGGTCCCCCGCCTTGGAGGGAGCACTGTGATAGGGGAGAGGAGAGGTCAGCTGACAGAGGGACCAGCAGCATTCAGAGGGAACTTCAGCCGAAGCAGTTTGGGGGAAGAAGAGGAGGGCATCCTTATTATAACAGCAGAGGTAATAGGAGACAAAGGACTCCTGATTATAAGATGAACCCTGAGAAGTGGACAAAATATTCTTTGGAGGATGTTGATAATGAGGACATGACTGAATCATCCAATACAAGGGCAGCTTTTGCTTTCTTGGAGGAGCGTAGGAAATTGCGAGAAGGCGAGATGAAGGTTGAGGCAGTAAATACAGATGGCACATCATGTTCGAAAGGAATCTTTACTTTTAAGAAACCAGTGAAAAATGAAGATAAAAAGAACAAAAGTTCAGTGTCTTCGAAAATTAGTAACCAGTTATTGGATTCCAAAGAGGATGATATAAGTGCTGGTGTACAAGAAGAGGAGGATAACAAGGTGGAAGAAAAGACAGAAAAAGTGCAAGAAGAGAAAGTGACATTTAAGTCTCTTAAAAAGTCCAAGAGAAGCATAAGAAGCCGTGATACAGAAGATGACTGATACACTTACACTGGATTAATGCAAACTTTTAAATTCTCTTGAGTTCAACCTACCAGTATCAGTACATGTTTGAATATTTTAGTATGATTTTAGTTTTTTTTTAACATTTTAAATTGTGAATTTAGTTTTACATATAAAAATTGAATGTATTACTTGTGAATTCATGCAATTATTGTATATTGATCATTAAATGAGGTGATAAAGGAGAAAGTAAGATAAGCCGCTCATTCTAATGTGGCTCATTGCCAATTCAGACTTTGTTGCTTCTTACCAGACATGGAAAGTTGCTTAGTTGAAAGCATCAATTTAACCCAATGCTCGGAAGTTGAAATGTGTTGGCAAAAGTACACTTTTATATCAATTGAAAAACTTGTTTTATAAAGGTTCATCATCCATCCATATGTTCACTTGGTTAATATACCGGTATTACAATCATACATCTTAAAGCTGAACACAGCTCCTAAATAGGCACTGTCA
This sequence comes from Magallana ariakensis, assembly GCA_020458035.1. NCBI lineage: Eukaryota > Metazoa > Mollusca > Bivalvia > Ostreida > Ostreidae > Magallana > Magallana ariakensis. The sequence continues at coordinate 16,823,642 of CM035818.1, read as the reverse complement.
CATAGGTACGTGTACCTGGTATATAAACTCTTCAATTTTGTTACACCCGATTGCACACATGAAACTCGTGGCCGCCATGTAGTATTCCTTTTGTGGTCATTGGATTTTATGCATTTAATTCTTATTTTATGTGCATATTCTGTTTGTAAATTATTTTTTGACCGGTTTATTTGATGTTAGTATTCTCCTGGCTTGAAAAAAGTGCGCAAAACTTGATTATTTCATTGCGACCGAGTAACACGGCAAGGCAAGATGCAAGTCCACACAGGTGAGACCTCTACAGCGAAATACTTTAAACTGCTAAGAGGTCTGCAGCTTATATAGGGGTTGAAGAGATAACGGTGGTGAGAGAGAAATATGGCGGACAGTGCTTATTTACAAGCGGTGTTCAGCTTTAAGTGCAGGGATCTCATTCATTGTACATTTTGGTACTGGGAGTGGGGCATTGGTACTGGGAGTGGGGCATAGCTCTCTCCTACCTGTGTCTGCTTTAACACATAATTAAAGATTTAAGGTAAATATTCATCATCAGTTATGTCACATCTAAAATCTGTTTCTATTGAACAACCAATGCCCTGTGACTGCATCACCAGTAAACAACATATTTTATAAATGGTAAACAGTACAGGATAATGTTAGGTGACATCATTTAAACAATAAAATGCTTTCTTTGGCGATTCATGCGGGATATGAAGGTGGCAATTTACAATTACAAAAATCAAGATTTCAGTTGCCAAAATCAAAACCTTTTATGAGTTGGGAGCAGTGCTGTTCAACAGTCAGTTATGGACAATTAAAAGAGTTCCAGTAGTGACGATGATGTGTTCTTCCAAAAAAATTTCATAAAACTGTAATTTCATCACACTTGGAGTGTGCACGGCAAACTGAGATAGTTTTATTTATCCCAGCGAGAGTCATCTCTCTTCTGAAGGTCAATGCTCTTGAATATTTATTTATTTACTCTCTTTTTTTTACCCGAGAATCATCAAGGTGATTCTTGTACTCAGTTGATATATTGTCCCTTCATCTTATTTAGACTTGATCTGTTCATAACCTTTATCTCTTGTAGTTTCAAGATCTTTCTGTCAAAAATTGATGGCATGATAAAAGAGGGATGTTTGGTACAGACCACTGGTATATTCCTGTTCAGGCAAATTTCCAATGGAAATTTTCCATTTGATATGTTCAGTAGACCATGCATTTAACTCCCACACATGGAAAACTCTTCTTTTGATATGAAAGAGAATGGCTGCACGAACCATGAAGTACTCGTTACATTATTGAACTTGTCAATATTTGCTACAGTTGAATGCCGAGTTTATTTTCATACAACAAACATTTAGAGGGCGAAGATATCACAATAAATCTACTGTTAAAGTATCGTATTGATTTCCTATTTCACTGATTGCACCAGAAAAACCAAGAACATTGCTTGTTTTTAAAATTTCCAAAGATGCAAGTTGTCTTCTGCCAAATTATGGCTATTAGACTCAAATGAACACAAACTCGGAGCTTCTTATTTTGTTATGTTTTATTGGTTTTTTACGGTATTTTTATGTGGCTAAATTTCTACCTAGCCTTTCAAGTAAAGTCAAGAGTCATAATCTGTGAAGCTTTTATACAGAGCAACATCTAAGGCACAAACATGAAGCTACAGAAATGATTTGTACAGTAACATATCGATGTGAGAGGAACCCTACAGTGAAACACAGTTACACAGAACCTCGTTATATTGAACACATGAAAACCAGATTTTGTTGAAATAGAATATTGTACCTATATGGGCTTATTAACTTTTTACGGATCTGATATAAAAAAAATCATATCTTTCTTTGAAACTACATGTTCAATACAAGAAAGCTCAGAACAAGTGTGGTTTGCTGTAGAGAGGAACAGTTACACATAAAACATCAATAAACAAATGATTCTAAGTGCCATTTCAAGTTTCATTCTCAATTAATTTTTTAATTCATTTTCATAAGCATATCATACTCTGAATGTATGTAAAGAACTAATCATTAAACCCAGTCTTATTTTGTTCACTGAATTAAGTACCTTGTTAAATATATATAATTACAATAGATGTATACAAGTACATACAAAAATCTTTAATAAAACAAGATGCTTTATATGAAAATTATCATAACTGTCCAAAACAATTTATGCAACCAAAATATCTTAAATATCACTTATTCTTATTTAAGAGCATATCAAATCAAAATACAACCTAGCGTTTCTAAAATATTATGTAAAATTTTACCAAACATTAACAAAAAGTGTAAAATTAATACCACAATAACTTTACAATTAGGAAGAATGAAGCGAAATAAATGTAGCACTATGACAGCCTTACGAAGATTTATTATTTTGGTAGAAGAATTCACATGCACATTGGCTTATTTTCACAGTTCTAAAGTAATCAATTTCTGCTGTACGGTTTTCTTGGAAGACAAATTAAACTGAGTTGTGTGAATTTACATGCCATATATACCTGGCATTCCTATGCACATATATATATATATATATATATATATATATATATATATTACCTGATAATAAAATCTGTATGTGAGAATAACAGCAATTCTTTATAGAGTTTAAAATGAAATAAAAGTTTTACATTTTAAACACGATTGGCTAAAGAATCTTATTAAAATGGAAAAAAATAAAAATTAACAAATATTAAATAAAATTTTCAGCATGCATCAAATGAAGAAATAAATATCACAACTCTATTTATGTCTGTCAAACAGACTTTAAGCACATATTTGTTTTTCCTTCGGTAAAAAAAGTACATCAGCAGCACTACAGAACTTAAAAACACAGTAATAAAAATCAAACTGTAGTAAACATCACAAAACACAAACATCACTATATGTATCAAATTCTATAGACACAGGGAGTCCCTCTCAATCATGTCATAAATACACAGATATAATTTTACATAGATTGCATGTACGAAATTCATTCCATTGCTGCCTCTGACATTAGCAAATATATATATACTTATATATTCTGAAACAATGATGTCTGAGAGTTCTTGTCCATGACAGACAAAACAAACTTCAAAAAGAACGAAGACAGAGAATTTCCATCCAACCTTGAATGTCTTTGCCTGCTGTAGGATTGTACATGGTATTTTTTTTTTAATCATAAATTTACCCTTTTACATCTCTCTGAAATTTCGTAAGTGTAGTTCTCTTGCTCATTTGATAAAAATATGGCACAGGAAATCGTATGTACATAACACAATAACATTGATTTCAATATAAAAAAAACACACACTACAGTTTATACAAAATCACACTGTACATCAATCTGTTGGTCACTATACTTGTACTTGTTATACAACATGTACTAACGTTTTGCAATTTATATCGCAGAATATTTGGTAATGTGATTTTTTATATTTTTTTTCGGAGTGAAAATTTATCCAAGAGAGGCAAACAAAACCTCATTTCATAAATATTACAAAGATTATGAAACCTTGAGCATATTTCACATAATAAAATTTTTAGGTTCAAAGATGTCATTCATAAGAACAAATTCTGATGTGCCCGTTTATAAAATTTTATAATGAGTGTATAAAACCCCAGTCTTTGTAAAAAATTGACAAATTAAAGCATTTAATAAAAATTGGATCCCAGTGTGGGTGAGGGTACACAGAGGGTGGTGAGGGGGCAGTGACCAACAGATTGTTACTGACCGCCACAAAGGACTGCTCCGCCCCCAGAGGTAGAAATAAAAACAAATATTACCGTGAACACATCAGCCGCAGCCTCCTGGAACTGAACTCAGCGAAGCACCTCTTTATACAAACACCAGGATTTCCATACAGTCAGAAATATACAACCTTGTTCACACACTATGGGTCATCTCAAAACATCTTTTTTTCCCCTTAATTGATAGTCGAGATGTTCATGTCCAAATGGTTTTTTTTTTGTGAATTAATATGCGACTCTAAATCAAATTTGTGACTTTGTCTTTTTAATTTTTGCAATTATATTGTAAATGATATTCAATTTGATTTAATGAACATACAAACTTCAGGATTATTAGTAATGATATAAAAAAAATCTTTTTGAGAGAACCCATAGCATGCTAAATAAGTTTACATAGATATGTACAACTATGCATTAAAATTGAGGATGATAAAATACATAACAATTTCCATCTTGATGAATTAAATGAAATGCCCAAGCTAATCTGATAAAGATGTCTGCATTCAGATAACCAGCTGATGATGAAGATATAATTGCTACACGGATAATAATAACAAGTGCCCATTTTTTGTTTTCTATAAATAGAAAGAGAATCTACTAGTAGAAGATACATAGAGTTATATGGATCATACAATGCTGATTCTTATTTCATATGTGTATAAATACTGTCAAACAATAACAAAGAAAATATGTATATAAAATTCATTTTGTCATATCACACATCTCAAAGTACTAGCACTCAATATAAAAAAAAAATCACATTTGACACAATGAAGTTTTTGTATAAAAATTAATAGAACATGCATACACTAACAGTCTGAACTCTCGGCCACAGGTGAGGGAGGTGGGGGGTATGGATTAAAGAAACTCCTCTCGGTTGATGGGGGTGAAGGGGGACCACTCATATCATCTGAAAAATAGGGGGTGGGTAAAGGAGGGTAGGGATCATATGAATACAGTTCTGATATAGACTGATGATAGTATTTTTTGGTACAGTAAGGTTCACTCTCCTCACAAACGTCCGTGCTACATGGGGTGGTGGGAGGAGGGGGGATATTGTGTATTCTGAGTTTGTACGGTCGGTACGACCTGACCGTGGATGGACTGTTGGAGGAGTACCCAGAGTACGCCCCTGCATACACAGACCGGTCAGTGACGGGACTAGGTGGGGGATTCAGCGTCTCCTTGGGGTATTGAGTCACTGTACTACTGCTGGAGGAAGCCCCTGTCACATGATTTCTATCATACAAGGGCATTGACACAGAGGATAACCCTGTCTCGTGAGATTTACCCCCATGTGAGGACAAGGTATTTAGAGTTGTTTCTCCCGTTGGCAAAGAATTCAACGGTTTCAATTGACTCATGTCACTGCGGTCTTCATATATTATCCGTGGAGTCCTGCGGCGACATGCAAACACAAACACAAACACTAGCACAATGGCAAGTAGCCCCACCACTATGACAATGGTCCATGTCGCCACAACTTTGCTGGGCGACGACTTGGCTTCTGTGGCAGGGCAGTGATCATCCTTACAGTTAGTAGTAGTTTCACCATGAGGGTCACAGTTGGATTCATCAGTCTGATCCAAGCACTGAGCCACCCCATCACACACATGCTTGATGCTGATGCAGTTATCAATGTCACACTTGAACTCATCGTGCGCATGACAAATGGGACAGCCTTTCTCGTCTGACCCATCCGCACATTCTTCTGTCTCATCACACCTCCACACTGTAGGGATACAGTGCAGCTCTCCACTCTCACACGTAAACTGCTCTGGGGAGCAGGTCGGTGGATCAGCACAAGTCTTGTCATCTAGTTTTAGCATCAGGTCCAATGGACATGAACATCTTGCCTTCCCGGCACTGTCAGGTACACAGATGTGTGAGCATTCACCTTTATTTTTGGCACAAGGGTGGTTGAGATCTTCAGACACCAAATCTCGGGCCACCAGAAGATCACTCAAGTTCTCCAGTCTTCCCTGGATGAAAGAACGATTTTTCCCTGTGGTTTTTTCAACTCTACTGATCACATGCTGTTGCTTATCAATCCAGTACAGAAAGTTGCCAAAAATGGCCATACCCCGCGGATTGGACACATCCTGGTCTACTAAATTTTTTCTGTTTCCACCAGACAAGTCTGAACACTCAATGCGATTTAGGCGAGAATCAGCCCAGTACAACTTATTGCCCTCAATATCAATAGCTAGGGGTCCAGGACGATCCAGCTCAGAGTCAAACAACTTCATACGTGCTGTACCATCCATAGATGCTCTTATAATGGAAGGATGGCTTCCCATGTCTGTCCAGTACATATGCCTGAAACAAAGGGGTAAATTGAGGAATTTGAGAAAATTTTGCATCAAATATTTTTTTGAGCAAAAAAGGTCACTTTATAAAATGACATAAAATTACTCTAATTATAAAGAGAAGATCATAACCTATTGCTTTAAACAATAATTTCACCAATCAACCAAAAACTTCATGAAGTATCAAATAACTTAAAAGCAATAGGTTTTGAAAGCCCACCCCTCCCCCCAACAACCCAACAACTTTTACATACCCTCCCAAAGGATTGAGCACAATGTATCTAGGTACATAATGATCCCCCTCTACGATGACCCCTACTGGGGTGCCATTCAGATGTGTGATGTTGATGGTGTTCTTCTTGGCACAAGTCCAGTAAAGAACACGGGAGTAGGGGTCAACAGCAATGTCAAAAGGTCGGTGCTCTCCATTCTGATTGGGCACAACAGTAGAGACCTAGGTAAAAACAGGAAATATTAAGAAATGACAACACTTCAACTCATACAAATAAATAAATAAAACTAAATATATCTACAATAAGCTGAAAATCTAGACCCTTTTCTAGCTGCACAAAATTTGATTTCTGACAAGTTTATGGGTAGGTGATAAATTTGAGTGACTAGCTACATACCAGAGTCCCATTATCTGCAGCTTTCTTGATGACCATGTTTTTGCCTTCGATCCAATACAGGAAGTGCTCGACTGGGTCGTAACTGAGGGCTTTGATGTTCTTCAGCTGTGGGATGGGCAGGACGACCTCTGGAGTGTCCGGATCGAAATCGTCGTTGTTGATCACCAGACGACTGATGGTATTCTTCTGACTGAACAACAGGAACGTCTTGGGAGCTAACAAAAAAATCAGTGGTTTATGATTAAATACATAATGACAGTTGATATGATACTTTCAATCAAAGCTCTAATACATTGTTTACCACTCAATGAAAAATTCTTCGGAAAGAAGTTTTACTTTTATGTTCTTTTGCAATAATCAAATCTGGTTTTTGGACTCTTTTTGTAGCTTCAGTGTCTTTTACTTTGCCAACCTTATTATTCGCACCCATTTAAAAACTTCTTAATACACCTGTGCTTACCTGAGCATGTCTTATTATCCACGTTGAGCCGAAAGTGTGTGGGACACGCGCAGTGATGAGTGGTTCCAGAGGAGTGGTTGACTGGGTGGGCCAGACACAGGTGTGAGCACCCCCCATTGTTGTCCTTACAGCTGTTAATCCCTATAAATGTACAAGCAAGACTATCAATCACATGTACACATACACTGGATATGTAGACAAGATTTAAACTTCAGAGAATTAAGTACATGACTTTCATTTCTATAATTTAGAAACTAACATGATTCATATACTAAGTAACTGAGAGTCAATGTTCCTCCTACTAAAGTCTTGTACTAGTTTTATTGATGGATGTGAAAATAAAGAGAAAATGCATATCAAAATGTGCAATGAGGATTGCTGATGTAATGGCTGCCACTAACCAGACTGTCTGGAGGAGTGGAAGACCAGAATATCTCGGACATTGTCCACACTGCTCTGTATGGTGGTACGATTGGTTCCCGAGGACTTGTTGGCCCGCTCAATGGTCTGTCTCTGCCAGTCCGCCCAAAATATGAAGTCGTGGTACAGGGTCAGACCCATGGGCTGGGGGACCTGGTCTGTAATCACATGCACCATGTCCTGTCCTGTGCACACAAACAAAAATGATAAGTTAACACTCTATCACATACACTGCATAATTTAACAATCCGTCCTTGGTTTACCAAATAACAAATCATATTGTTTTGCCATTTCAACAACCACAATTAATTAATCTGCAGTAATGAAAAAATAGATGTTTAATAGCAGATATGCTTGTATAGAAATTCAGTATTCTAACTACCATTCAGATCAGAGGAGGCGATGACTTTCTGGTCTATACTGGTCCAGTACAGTCTCTTTTCTCCATAATCAATGGTCAAGCCATGGACTTGTCCAATCTCTGTCCTAATGGTTTCCCTCATGGTTCCATCCAAAGCTGCTCTCTCTAGTTTCTGTGTAGACCAGTCTGTCCAGTAGATGTAGCTGCAAACAAATTAAGCAAATAAAAATAAAATTTGAAGAAATTTTAATTCTACACAGCAAATTAAGTAAATTAGTAAATATATGATATTTGGTTTAGTTAACTATAATGTACATGAGAAAAATAGCTTTAGTTAAAAAAAACTGCATATTTTGATAAATGTTGTATTCTGAAAACATTAAATATGTGGCGGTCAACATTCGTTTTTTGCCAATCTTTCACAGGTTCATGGGGACATAATTTCAGGGATAAGTTTCTAAAAAGTAACAAATGACTGCGTTGATAATTCACTGAGGATGTAAGTTCATTAGTAAAGGGTAACTCATGAAATTTAGGAAAATTCCACAATACTAGTTAAACTTAACCAACTGTCATCTGTGATAAAATGGCTATATAGTATCCTACCCATCAGGTGGATTGACAGCCAACGCCCTTGGTGACTCCAGATCTTTCCATATGATCACTCGTCGCGAGGACCCGTCTAGTCGAGCCACCTCAATCCGTCGTTTCATGCCTGTATCAATCCAGTAGATATTTTTAGCCACCCAGTCAACAGCTATTCCTTCTGGATAAGTCAGACCATACTGAACAATGGGCTCCAATGCACTGCCATTGAGAAAAGCCCTGCTGATTCTCTGTAAAAACAAAATGTCTTTTTTATTTATTTGAATCCTTTCCTCCTTTTTATTTCATTGCTTTAAAATGCCTGTTTATCTAAAAATTAATAATACATGTTAAAAAAAAACGATATTTTTTTTTTCTTCAGAATTTCAAGGTAAAGTGCAAGAGATGAATTTGTTTAGTGAACCTTTACTCCCCAATTACTTTGATATTGAAATATGCATTAAAAAAAAAAAACGAATTCTTTTTCATCTTTAAAGCCGATCTTAGATTAAGGATAAAAGCCTATATTATATAATGTAAGTCACCAATCTCATTATCAAAGGTATTATAAGCCTTTGATATCTGACATGGATCTGTCTTTCGCATGTCACTGCCTATTAAAACACAAGAGTTAGGAGGAAAAAAACCCTCCTCTCCTAAGACAGGAAAATCAAAGAAAATGCAGGTCCTAGAATTCCATTAATATTAGATAAGTGAATCATGCAATCAATGTCTGATCATCTTGCCTTCAGATCTCCATCCGTCCAATAGATCCTGTCGTCAGCAATGTGGAAATCTATCGCAAGTGCAGTTTTGACCCCTTTGATTGGAATGGGACGAATTCGGTGATTGGTTTCTAACGACATGCGCTTAATGTCATGGTGACTTGTAAACAGAAGGAACGCCTCGGGGACAATACAGGTTTTCCCGTTACTGACGAGCTCCAATCCCATCGGACATGCACACACGACTCCTTGGTCGGCCGTGTACAGACAAAGGTGACTGCATCCCCCATTGTAGTGAGCGCACGGATTGGTACCTGCTCAATGAAATACAAAAGCTCGTCTTTTATTCATGAAAATGGAACAACAGCAATTGTTTTGCAATTAATTCAACATCTCATAAATGATGCCCTCTGAACTAATAGAATAAACACAACAGCTGAGCAAATCACTAAAAACGCAGGTCTTTGGCATCAAATTCTTGAGAATATTTCCCATGAAGTTACATCATTGATTTTCCAAACACCAAAGGAAAAAAGCTGCCATATTTAGAAAATTTTCATGGTCCTTTAAAAAAAAAACTCCTAATTTTTAATGTTTCAAACTCATAACTGCAGTAGATTTTTGAAGTCACCATCAATATAATTACTTCAGAAGAGTTGGGATGAAAGAGAATTATTCATTGTATATGAGATGTTACATTTTTGTAATTTTGAATAATATGCATGAGATGATAACATCAAATCCCAAATATGTTATTGGAGTCATTCATCCATTGCGGCAAGTTTTCAGATCCTTGGCCTTTGAAGCCCACTATTAATTGATTCGAGCTGTAGTGTATACTGCTACCTCACCGACCCCACCATAGACATGTCCTCTCTTGTCACCCCCCCCCCCCAATTCTTGTCATCTTGTGGATGCCACACTTTTCGTTAAAAGCTTTCCTCAGGTTTTTAAATTGGACTTTAATTTTAATGTTTGTTGATCAATATTAATAGGAAACTCCATAAAAAAATTGTTTTCATTCTGAATTTCTTTTAAATTTAAAAGCCTTTTAGTCAAAACACTTGTGTTCATACTGTTAGTACATGTATCATAATTATCCACACTTATTTGATGTACAACACCTTATAAATTCATATTAATATCCAAATACAGCGTATTTATAAGAAAACAGAAAAACAAGATTCCTAGTAATAAAGTGATACTAGTACTAAAATGCAAGTTATCACATAAAATGATATTACATGTATATTGATCTGTTCTCCAGTTTTATCATGTTTATGTGAATATTTTATATGTTCATTAATAACAAAACAAAGAAACTCTGACAGTATTCTGTCAATAAGTACCGGGTACAATTTTTTCAGATGGGTTCCTCCAGTTTAATTATTTTTAATAATTTTAAAATTGACAGTGAATTTTTTTTTATTAAGCCCCCCCCCAAATCAATACTCAAAAATGGAAGATATGGATTCTTCACATGTCCCTAGGACTTTTTTATAATGACAATGTCTTATTACCTCATATTCAAAATACGATAATGACAGTAAAACTTTAAAATACTTCTAACTGTTCCAGAACCATCCCTATCTCTTAGACCTCTACCGTGACTTCTACCCCACGCCTTTCCCCCGAACTCTAGGTACTTACAGAATACACAACCAATCCACATCCAAACCCCGATCACAACAAAAACATCTGTCCTCGCCATGCATAGTCCACAAAAGTCCTACCCTCTTCTCCAAGTGCAACTGAAGACTGAACTCTTTACAATCATACTCACCGCTTCATCAATTATGTTTATACAGAGCAAAAAAAAAAAAAAACTATCTGCCTCCATTTTCACTGAAGCCTTTGCTATAGGAAAAGATAAAAGTGATACGGTCTGCTGATCAAACTTTCAGGCAACTACGAGAGAGCGATCAAATGTTTTATGCAACAAAAATGGCAAATTAGCTTCTAATTTGTCAGGGATTACTGGCGAAGATTTTGTCGCATTTAGTCATACATCAAAGAGATCATAACCTTCTATGGCTAAGTTTAATCCTAGCATACCTTACAACTGACCCTAATCTATCCTATGCCATCTTTATTCACATTTTATAATAGTTGTATCAAACATCTTCATGTTTTAATATTGTCTTCTTGCTTATGACATAAAAATCAGATAAATTTGAATATTATCTGCAAGCATGATAATGGAAAACAGTTCTCTGACAAAAAAAAAACTTCAAAATTTATGTTCCATTCAATAAAAATTTACTCTTCATGTCTACTATAAAAAATAATAACTGTACAAAACAAAGACTCAGTATAACAGCTTGACTCAATATAACAGCTTTACATGAACCTCGAGGTGATCACATTCGGTTGGGGAACACCGAATTTCACCCCCACCCCGATTCTTCCACCCCCATTTCATTACACACACATACCGGTAATGATGACACAGTCATTGAAACTGAAAGATAGAAGTTAGGAACTGTTTGATGATAAAATCGGATCTGATGACTAACAAATAAATACCAGAGTGTAGTTAACCAGGATGGACACGTACGCCTCCTCTGAAGATTTTTAATTTTTAAAATTACATGTTTATCCTTCATCGTCACAATAAAAAAAAACTATCACATCACTTATTCCCATTCTGATTCAGAGATAACAATTTCAAAAACAATTTGAAGGAGGATAAAGAAATAAAAAGAAGAAGAAAGTGAGAAAAACATCCATGGATTTTAATTTTATGCAGTCATCCAGCAATTTTTGAACACTTAAATCCTATCAGTGAATCGTAAAACTCCCCAATTCACAGGTGATGTTCCAAATCATGAGCCCATTTAACAAACAATGTGACAATAAAAACACTATAATTGTTATAAAATTGGGATCATTTTCCACACATGAATTCCTGTTCAAGAAAAAAATTACTTAGGATGCATACAACCATATCACTCCACTTACTACACATAATCCACATAACTACACACAAAAATTCATTTACCCCAAAAACAAACAAATTAACCTGTTTAACAGAACAGATTTAAGACATAAAAACAATTCTACTTTTTTTTGCTGTCCTGTCTAAGATCCCTAAATGATCATAAGGAAACTTAAAGGAATTCAGACAATAAACCTAAATCTTCACAACAATTTGCGAATCTTGGGGCCATCTTTGAGGGTCTTCTTTTATTACATCTTTGCATTGAATCCTAACGATGGAAAAAAATGATGTATACACACATGGCAAATTCTTTAGGTCACCATGATAGACATTATTTAACAGTGAAGCTACACCCCCCCCCCCATCCCACTGATTGTTTGGCTGTGCTGTTTACCTGAGTAATTGAACACACTGACGGCCTTGAGCCCCATCAGATCTGGGAGTTGATCTACGATGACTTTCCTGTCCGTTCCGTTGTGCTTGTTGACCCTCTCTATAGATCTCCTCTGCCAATCAGTCCAGTAGATGTTATCACCTATTAGTATAGATAAAACCAAAATCATCAATACCATTTAGTTTATAACATCCTAAATGAAAGTGATTGGATCTGCAATCTATTCAAAAAAGATCATATCAATCAAGGATTCATTTTTTTTTTCTTGTAATGTTATGAAAGTTATAAGGTTATTGTTTAATTTCCCTCCAATGAGTCCTATCATAATCACCATAATCACTATACAAAGAGAAATAACTCTTTCCAGAATTCTTTTTCTACTGGTAGACTCCCCCTACATACTGACTTCACTGTAATTTCAATGTTCATTTGCAATAACAAGTCAGAAACAGAAAACTCTTATAGCTAAATGACTTTCCTTGAACTAAACATAACCCTGGGTCAAATTTTTAGGCCGTGACTGCCTAAAAATTTGCATCAATAATAATCAATTAAAATAAAACTTCTGGATTATTCATTTTAATCCCAATCCATGCACTTCTAGAACCCCCACCCCTCTTTGATTTACATGCAATGTCACACAGACTGACTTCACATGATTGTGTCCTGTACCTAATAAACTGAATCCAAACAAATGGGGAATGTTCTGCTTCTCATCCACCAGCACAATTCTGTTGGTCCCATCCACATCCGATACCTCGATCTTGTCATGTTTTGCATCCCCCCAGTAGAGTTTTTTGGGGGTGGCATGGATATCAATGGCCAGTCCATTAGGCCAACCCAGGGAGGAGTTAATGAGGACCTGTCGACTACTTCCATCTAAGTTGGCCACCTCAATCTTTGGCACTTTTCCCCAGTCACTCCAGTACATTAGCCTAATGTTGCAAAAACAAAGACACAAAACATTACTGCTATTGCTATGTCAGAGCAGATTGAAAATGTCTAGACATACCTTTAGAAGGAGGGTACTTAAGCAAGGCTTTCAATAACTTTGAAATGAAGAGGTGAACCACCCATTTAAACAGGCTTTTTTAGAATTATTTTCACTGGTCCTTTTTAGCCAATTATGAAATAATAAGCAGCTAATTCTGATGAATGAGACAGTAAAAATTCACCTCCTGCCTCTCCTTTTATAAAGCCCTGCTTTACATCATAACAAACAATCATAAAACTTGCAGTGTAAAATCACTTTAACACCATTAATGAATAGCCTTCCCCCTTAGTTATTTGATCATTAGAATGTATTCTGAGACAGAGTAGTTAGCCCTCAGTACACACCCCGCGGCTGGATCCAGTGCTATAGCCCGGGGCTCGTCCAGGTCGTCCGAGATCAGCACTCTCCTGGAGGTCCCATTCAGCCTCGCCACTTCAATCCGGTCTGTCCCTGTGTCTGTCCAGTACAAGTTCCGGGCAATCCAGTCCACAGCTATTCCGTCTGGATGATAAACTCCAGTTCGGATAACAACTTCTTCTCCTGCAACAAAGTAATAAAATTTAGGGACATTTTTTTATATGAGTTGTTTGTTTGTTAACATTTGTGTTTACTTCAATTGAAATCAATTCATTTTTGGAAGCGGACTTGCTTTGTGTACTAATATCACCTTGGCATGAGTTTATAGTATTTCACAAATCAAACCTAGATCAAAAGTTAATCAGGGCTCAAAAAAAAAAACATCAGAAAAAATATTTTAAAAATTTAAATACTAGTAATAGATAAATTTCTTCCTCATTCTTGGAGTGACAACTAGCTAAAACATGCTTTTTGATAATCAAATCAACAGGAGTTTCTAAATATTACATAAGAGGAGACTTGTTTCTTGCAGAATATTAAAACAACAGGAATTTATACGCATAACTGAAAATACATACATTTTGAGACACAACAATGTTCTTTAGATTTTTGTTCATCTGATAAGATACAGCCTTATACAATGGCATTTGTAGGTTTTTGTTAGATTTATAAGGTAAACAATTGTCCCTTGCAGCACACTGATCAGCAGGCTCGCACCTATCCACCCCAACAGAAGAAGAAATTTCAGACCGCTTTACAAAACAAGGTGTGCAATAATTGGTGGGCGACACACCATGAGGCCTTAAACAAGCATCAATAAGGTTTTACTTCATGTCTCAACTGTTTTAAAATAGATCTATGACATTAAAGTGCAGGCATTTACATTGTTTTTATCAGATATTATCTTATTATAAATTTCCCGGTATTTCCATTTTTTTTTTTAGGACAGAGAGAATCAATTCCATCCATTGAAAGACAAATTAAAATTTTGAACATCCTATTGTTCATTATACACTGAAACAGACACAAAAAATAAAAAAAAAAAAAATTCATCCTGCTTTACTTGGAGCATTTCTAGCTACTGCTACAAACAATGTTATCACTGAATATTACAAAATTGTCTGGGTGCTTGCTTCCCTGTCTACTGCTCAGCTTTTCCTGTGACATAACACTCTGATTTAATTATGAAAACTCCGAAAGTTACACAAAAACAGACATTAAAAAAACCCATTTCACCCTGCTTTTCTTGAAGCATGTTTACTGGCATACACTTTGTTTTCATTCGCTATTTAAAAAATATCGGAGAATCTTTGCTTTTGTACTGCTTTGCTTTGCTGCAATGACATAACATTCTGCTTTAATAATGAAGAAAACTCTGTCAGTATTTCAAAGCTCTTTAACCTGTTCCATCCAAGTACGCTCTCTTGATGGCCCTGACTTCATCATCCGTCCAGTACACCTGGTCTTCCACTGGGTCGTAGTCGATAGCGATGGCATGCTTGATCTCGTTGAGGGGCAGCACTACATCCGTGTGGTCAGGCATGTCCAGAGAGATTTTACGGATGTCCCGACGTCTGGCCAGCAGCAACAGCTGTTCCACGCCTACAAATTTATTAAAATGTTTAGTATATATGTCTGATGAAACGATAGCATGTCATTTTTCTGACACAAAATTGTCTACATTAATAT
The DNA here is from genome assembly GCA_020458035.1 of Magallana ariakensis. NCBI lineage: Eukaryota > Metazoa > Mollusca > Bivalvia > Ostreida > Ostreidae > Magallana > Magallana ariakensis. The sequence continues at coordinate 16,808,056 of CM035818.1, read as the reverse complement.
AGCATAGGCGGCCCAGTGAGTCATATTTATCTCTTTCCCAAAGGCTGAATTTAATTGAAAAGATGACCTTAGATTCTGTATGTCACACTATATTAGGGTTATACATGTCACACTGCTTTAGGATTAAAAATAACATTTGCAGCCAGATTATACCATAATAACCACAGAATCATTTGCCTCTTCTTGCTAGTTTTATCTCTGGGAAGGATGCAAGTAGCGTAACCAAGGTACTAAAATATCCTTAATTCTGCATCATTATAGTCATTCATCAAATTGTCAAACCCAGATAAAATGTCTGCAGGCTGGGTCCTACCTTTAGCACAGGTGGTTTTGTTCAGGAGCTTGACCCCTGTTGGGCAGGCACAGGCAAAAAATGGCTTTTTGGGCGAGATTAGACAGAGATGAGAACAGCCCCCATTGTTGATTGTACAGGGATGGCGATCTGGCCCTACAACACACAGACAACATCTTATGAATTCAGTATGTATACAAGAGTAGCTTTTCCTTGCTACTGTGAAATAGTATACAACAAGAAGTTATATGAGCATCTAAATTTTTTTGCTATGAAATATATACTTATATACAAGATAATCAATGTAGGCTTTGTCACAAAAAAAAAATTCATTGCCACAAACCAGTTTATCCATGGTAAATTGTGAAATAAAGTTGTCATCACGGGTAAAAGTGGTGAACAGCAATGCTTTGCAAAAAAAGCATGCTCTGATATTCTACTTATAATTGAAATTACCAATTATCGACAAGGCAATACGCCACAAACACCAATATAACTATAATACCATCATCAATAGAGATTGCGGCAGGACTGTCAATAGATGACGAGTTGTACTTACTACTAGGTTGTCTGCTGGCACTGAACACATGAATGTCCATAGGAGAGTAGATGTTCTCCATGATGGGTCGAATATTGCTGCCGGTGATTTTATCACAGGAGAAGATGGAGCGCTCCTGCCAGTCCGTCCAAAACAGGGTTCTATCACTCAGGGTCAGCGCAAACGGGTGGGACAGAATCTTCTCCCCTGCCACTACCTCCCTATGGTTTTTGCCGTCATAATCACAGCTAGCAATGTACTTGACTTTGGCATCAGCCCAGTAAATTTTGTTGTCAGCATAGTCGATGGTCAGACCGTTGGGCCAGTGAATATTTTTGTCGATGATAATGGACCGAGTCTTTCGATCTCCATCCATACCTGCACGCTCGATCTTTGGCACTTCGCCCCAGTCTGTCCAAAACATCCATCTAAAAATGCAAAATGTGATTATTAAAAATTGTAACTTTAAACCTTGACATATCACACTGACCTTTATCTAGTAAATAGCATTAAAACACTCAAACTTTAAGGTCAAGGTCTAGTAAAAGGTGAAAGGTGCCTTCAGGTTTATGAAATTCAAGATATAAATTCTTTCAATGATGTTCATAACAATAGCTTTGTTTAATAGGATTATTGGAGCTTAAATATTTGGTAAACAAAATGAAAAATCATGTTTTAAACTATCATTTTCTATGAAATATGAAGAAAATAAGTAACAAATCTAAAGAGTTTTGTCCGTTTTTGACTAATGAAATCAGTATATCTAGAATGCCTACAGTCCTTATAAAAATGACATTAAACAAGTGCTTCACCTCCTCTTTAAAATGATGTCAAATTGAATATAGGTATTGGGAATACTTTTCCCCATGATTTCATATAGAATGGCAAGAAATTGATTAATTTTTTACATTTATTCCTTTGAAGCCGTAAAGTATGGGACAAGGATTCATTAAATCAATTATGATGTCATAATGGTTCTCGCACGAAATAGAAACTTCGGAATCATTTACTAAATCTGATTTTAATCATTAAAAAAATCCTTTGAAAAGTCTGAATTCATTAAATAAATGATCATTATATTAAAGCATGTAAACTAAAAGAATAGCAATACAACACCACTTAATTTCATTGTAACGATCGAAGCAAGCCAACTTTTATATATGCCAACCACATTTTTTTAATATGAAATAATAAAAGTTCCAAGAGATTACTACATGTACTATGAGAAAACACTTATCAATGAGAAGAGGCTGTGGTCATTTTAAAGTAATTTAATAGCTGCAGTAAAAAAATCTCACAGAATAAAATGATTTTAAGCTAGTGCACAAAGATGTCAAAAGTCAGTATAAAATGTTGTCCACCCAGCTAACTTACCACTTCATAAAAAACTTGTCATGGTTAACACATTCTTTTAATAATCATTTAGCATGTACAGCAACATTAATAATTAGTGGTACATGTGTCCACTCAGTAACTTGACACATTTCTTGAGAATGGGAGTACATATTGCGTGTACCATTTATGACTACTCAGGTGTTTAATGGTCATCTACGGGCAGTTGAACCTTGTCCTTGAAACACTTCAGGGCCACACAATCACAAAATGGGGCCGTCAAGACAATGATTGGCCTGTCATGAAAGACCCATAAACCCCCTGGAGAGCCTCAGTAGTTGGGCCTGCCCAGCTACTTAGTACAGGTAAATGACTAGAGCTGTCATGCTGGCAGGCCCATGGACATTTATAAATTCTATGTCAACAGTAAATATTTTAAAATCTTAATTCACCCTGCATTTTGCAGTGCTTTTGTTACGTAGGCTAAAAGGGACACCTGCCAAAATACTAGAACAGCTTCCTGATGCATCTATATATTAATTCACCTCAAACTTTCATAATTTGAATAATGAAAAGGCCTGGAATGTCAGATTTTTTTCCCATTCCTTAGAATGTTGTTTAAAAAGTTGTAAACAAATACACTGCTGTGAATGACAGGCAACATTGCCTCTGAATGGCCTAACAAACAAGCAGGCATTATGACACGATCATTCAAACAAATGTAAAGTAAATGTCTCTGCAAATTGACTGACAGGCTATGTACAAGAACACACATATTAAATATACAAGTACTATTAGAAATGACATTTAATCCTTCAATTGGAAGGTCTCCCAAAGTCAGGCAGATTGTCTTAATGGCAGTGAAAAATGAAGCTTAAGAGCGCCATTTCTCCTACAAGGGTGCACTGCACTTGTGTTTTGACACTTGTCATTAAAAAGCCTATTTAGAGGCAGGTTGGTGGTATAATATTGTCACCGCCAACAATCATCAATTTAGGCACACCTCGTAAGTTCGCGGGCCGCGGAGGTTTTTTCCTACTCCAAGCACTGGTGACACCTGCTTCGTCATTGTATTTGACTGGTGTATCTATTTATTATTTGATGCTATACAGTCACTCAGGTGTAGTTACAAATTACCCAATTTAGTTTCAGATTGTAGACAGTGTGACAATAATAAGATCACTACACAATCCACAGATATGTGCGGTTCAATTAGCCTCATTTCAACCCATGCACATCTTTGCTTACACTGAATGTGTCATTTATTCATCTGTTCAAACAGCCCCCAAAAACCTACCACACATTTCACATTCAATAAATGAGAGGAGCTTTTCCCTTAGTCATCCTCACATCAACAGTACTAATGTATTTTGTATATGGGGTTTTTCTCCAATTTCTAAGCTTTTATTAAACGTTCTTAAACTTTGTACATTAACCCTAATAAACATTGTAATAAGTACCACACTTACAGACCTCATCCTAACACTTGATTAATAAGTCAAGTTTTTATCAAGAGAACAGTAAAAATCGCACAATGCCTACTTCAAACTTTATTGTTCCTTATTAATTTAACAAAAACCTCTTTAGTTTTTCCCCTTACTAAAAAGCTTTAAACATCCTCTCTCTCAAGACTTAGTTGACAGTCTGTAAACTGGCAAATCTCAGTACAATTAGTGTCACCAAAAATAGCCCCTATTCCCTCCATTAAATCGCAGTCCACTTTTCTCTCTATTCATTCAGAGTTCACTTTAGCCTTCATTTCATCAACTGTCCCTAATCATTTCGGGCTCTTTGATGTTGACAGAGTAACCCCCTTTTCACAGCAAGACCAAGAAAAAAAAAAAGAATCTCCAAATTCTCTCAATTCAGCTATGTGAAGTATTTCTCCAATCAATGACCCTTTGCCAGGCTGACAAAAATCATTATTCATGCACACATTGTTGGAGGTTGAAATATATGGCATGCTGTAAATTTCAAAGATAACATTCCTGTCAGAGAGTGAAAAAAAAAAAGAAAAATCTCTCAATAATCAGAATACACACTGCAGGTGTTTGATGTTGATTTTTCAACAATTTTTTATCCCATTTTATTAACAAGAAATAATTCAATTTATTCAACCATACTGGATCATAAGTCCCAATTTGGCCCATTGTAAGGCTGATGACTTTGGTTAAACAAAAATATATACAAAATAATCTGTTTACACAGAAGACATACACAAATCTCCCATATGAGTAGGTATACAAGGAAAAATCCACTTTGAAAATTCCCAACGTTGATGCAAATGATAACAGGTTTTAGTCCTGAGGCCTAAAACAAAGATCGCTTTTTTTTCGCGGTCGACCTAACCTATAACCTGATTGCACCGATTACAGTTTCCAGTAAGCAATACAGAGATCAAAAAGCACTTTCCATCTTTGCTTATCAGTTTTAACCTTGAATGCAGGCTTACTTAATCCCTCATTACTATACATTAAGCAGGTACATGTATACACATGGATAGGCCATATATTTACTTTGTCAGAAATTTTTCTACTTAATGATTCAAAAATAGGTAGCTATACCCCTCACAGATCCTATACCCCAAATCCCTGCCACTGCTTGCCAACTTTCCTGAATATATAATATAATTTAATAAACTAAAAGCAAGAAAAATTTAGACCGCTAGCTTACCCCTTGAGTGGATCCAGGGCTATGGCACGGGGTTGGTCCAACTCTTCCCAAAACAGTACACTGCGAAAACTTCCATTCAGGTTGCTCACTTCGAGCCGATTTGTTTCGGAGTCAGCCCAGTACAGCTTCTCTGCAATCCAATCACAGGCGAGACCGTCGGGCGACACTAGCCCCGAGACGATGATATCCTCCGCGTTCTTGGGTCTCTCTATCCATGTCCTCTTGATCTTGGCTAGACTGACATCTGTCCAGAACACTGATTTGTCCTCGTAGTAGAAGTCTAGGGCGGCCGCATCTTCCAGACCATTCTGGACGATGGTGGAGTTAGCGCTATAGGCGGCATCAATAAGTTGTACGTCTAGACGATTTGCCAGTAATAAATATGGTTTAGCTAAAGAAAAAATAATGATGAAAATTTTAATTCACTGAATATGTTCATGAGTTTTTATAAAAAAAATAAAACATCATGTAAATAAAGCAAATAAATTATACACAGTATCATTTTAAAGCAATATTCTTTTTTCTTACAACACCTAATTCAACTTTTGTATCTCAAACATTGATATTTTGAATACTGTGCATATCATTATAAAACTGAGTTGGAAGAAACAATATGTTTCTTTTACCCCAAGTATATAAAAACTTTTATTATCTCAGATTATTTTTTTTTTTATAACAGACCTATTAAGTTTTGACTATATTCATTGGACACTATATGCACGAAAAGAGCCAAAACTCAAGGTAATCTCTTCATGGACTAAATCTGGGCAAAATATATTTGTTCACTACAAATCCTAAATGTAAGAAAAAGTTTTCAAAAGGCATCCCCCTCCCCTATTGTTCCTTTAATTGACCTCTGACCAAGAAGTTGCACAAGTATCAATAACTGTGAGCAAATATACGTAAATATTGAGTCATCAACAACACAACTAAAAATTCTTCAGTTAATAAAAAAATAACATTGCGAAGACAGCAGTCACATCATGCTTTCTAATATTTTGACTGGAGTATTAAGGTGGAGCTAAAATCTTTAATAAAATCATAAAGACATAATAAGTTTGGGATATAATACTGTGCATCTACGTGCAGAAACCAATCTCATTTTCAGACATGCTGGTGGTAAGAGGAGGAAAGAAGACAATTTTTTATCTAGTTTTCTGAAATAAAACCATTTCAGACTTTCAGACATTTATCATGTCAGATATCCAACTTTTTTGATGATTAACGAGATTGAATTTTTTTGGATCATGTACAAAATGTTCTGGATTTTTTGTTACATAATTCTGTGCACTATAGCATCACATCTCAACAGGAGCCTTACAGTTACCATCTCTCGAATTGTCAAGAGCATGAAATAAGACTGAGAGATTTCTCCCTCTCTCATCCTTTCTCTCACTCATCCCTCTTCCCCTTTATCTTTTCTCTCTATCCAAACAATAAATCACATAATTAAAAACAGTCAGTTTTGTGGGAAGCCACTAATAACAAGGGTAATTCTATTATCAATCAGGAGTTATTTTTGACCATTTCTTTACTTATGTTTTTTGTAACTCTGACATGTCTTGCGTAACAGCTGTCAGAAGCAATCTACAAGAAGGAGTACCCCCTCCCCTTGTATGATTTCTAATGGTTTCTGAAATCCGGGGGGGAAAAATCCGTAACATCTGCTTTGAGAGGAAGAAATCCTATTAGGACTGCTACATGTATAAACATATTTCAGATGTTCTTCATAATTAGCCAACTGCCAAAACTCTCCATGTTTTACAGAATACATGGTATTATGAATAAAGATAAGCCAGACAAGTAGATTTGGGATGCCTAACCTTTCTAACAAAGATACACTGCCACTAAAATTTAACATACATAAATAAAATTACTTATCATGGGAAATTGTGTTGAGAACAAACAATAACAAACAACCTCATATCCTTTATAGGAATTTTTATAGGAGTTTAATTTCAAAATATTTATCACTTAATGTTGTTTCATCCCCTCCCAATATAAATGCTCTATAGGTCACAGTTTTTTATATACCTGGATCTATCAAGAGATCCCAAAAGACCTTATTATGTCATGACAGCGCCTGACACTAAGTTATGGCACGGCTCAAATACTGGGACCTTTTGTACGCACTGCTAATCTGATTTGTGTCAAAACACCTTTCAAAATCAATAAAGAGGTGTTTTTCTTCATTTGTTTGTCTATATTTGTGTACACTCCACAGTAAATGAATTTTTCCTCTTTTACCTCTCTGTGTTATTGGCTTGTCCTTTCATCTTTATGGTTTTAATGATCTGTACTAATGGTATGTGACTGATATTTTTTTGGGGGGGGGGTGTCCTAATGCACAATGGGAAGGACAATACTTATTTATTCAAGTAAAATCATATATTGTTTACAACACCATTTAGTTGTCTTTATCATCAAGGTAATCAATCAAGCACAAGATTTTTCAATGAAAATTGAATTATGCAATGAAGAGCTTTCCACGTGTTTTCAAAAAGTAGTGATGTTAGATATTGGGTTCATTTTACATAAACAATTCCAAAAGTTGTGTGTTTTCATTTAAAAGCAGACTGCATGTCCCAGATATAATATGCCTTAACCATTCTACCACATGCTCTTAAACATCTCTTACATATTATCCTTAAGAAATAAAAAAAAAAATGTCAATTACTTTACATTGAAAAGAGGAAACCACCTTTGACAAATAGACCAAATAAGGTTCACCTTACAAACACCCTTAACTCTTCTTCAAAATACAAACAAACATGATAAATAATATATATTTAAGCATATTAAACTATATGCGTATTACTAAAACTTAAAAACAAATGCCCGAGTGAATTAGAAATTGTCTGAATTGAATAATTCACATGTAACGATTCAACGAAGTAACTATGATCCATTAATTTAACATCTTTACCAATAGAAAGTACCTAAAAGTAAAACAGTTCACTTTCAACACCAAGCGTATCATTAAATGCCAATAGTTATTATGAGACTTAATTTAACTGCATGCTCTTAATCATAAAAGTACTATTTAGCTCTGCCGTACACAAATGTTTAAAATGTGCAAAGCAAAAGAACAGACTGAATTTTTTTACTGCCAACTGATGTTGGTATTTAACTTGATTGAACCCCCAATGGCCAAGTTTTTCTCCTCCCACATTGATACAATAATAACATTAAAAAGTGTATTTTGTACATGGGACTGCATGTTATAAAATATTCATATTTGAATAGTGTCTCTTTATGAAAAAAGAAATATAATTTCTTTGCACTGTAATAAATAACAATTAGCCAACTTGATTTACAAATTTAGATCAATTTAATATTCATAGTTCCTCGATCAGGCACCTAAATTCAATGGAAGGGGGGAACTTGATGAAACTATGGAAAATTTAGTTCTCTGTGACAGGTCAGACATTGAAGTTGAGAACCTCAACCCCTCCCCCCTTTTACAATCTTTTCCTGAAAAGACAATACACATGTAGTGCACTGTTAATTTCTAATCATTTCAACGTCAATATATTTATGGAATTTCACACATGACATGACAGACCTTTTACATATTAATAGTTAATGTAGGCATGCAAAACATCCATGGACAGACACATGAACAAAGTGTACCCATCTCATCATTATCAAAATCAACTATAATTCATTATAATCATCTACTTATTAGCCTGTAAAAGTAGATTAACAATTGTACAATATATACAAGTGGTACAATGAATGTTTATAAAATAATACACAAACTAATGATAATTCAACCCAAACTCCCACAGCACCCCCAAAGTTCCCCATCATCAACAATAATTAAAATGTGCTCATGACAGAGAAAATTCGAAATATTTTCTCCATCCTTCTGTCTTCAAATCATAAATGTACCTTTCAAAGGTGTGTATTGACAGCGTAACTTTTTGATTTGTCATTTAAATTACGATTAAGAAGCAAATGTAATGTGTTGGTCATTCTCAACAAAGATTTGGGTCATATTCCATCACAATAACTCTTTCAACATGGCGGACCATTATCCTTAAATAAAAAACATGCTTTTGTATTTTTTGCGTTTTCCAAATATTGGACGAATTGACTTGAAATCAAATATTAATGACTTCAGCAGGTTGATTCAGAATAACATTTTTAACACAATAAATAAAATTCATTTATCAAGCATGTGCTAATTTTCACTAGCCCTATCATACAACTCAAACACTGTATCTAGGTCAAGTTAGAGACTCACCTGAACTCGTGTAAATTACTCCAAGAAAGACTAATATAAATAACATTTTTTGAAGCCCTATCGGCAGACCAATGTCTGACAGTCCAGTATTGAATTGAAGCAGACATCAATGAGCTTCGGATAAAGTGACAAATGTTGTTGTCTTTCGTGGCCCTTACATATTTTGCGTTCAATCAACCCGGCCATTACAAAAAACTAGATCTTCAGGGACTATTTTTCAGAATTATTACTACGCATGACAGGTAGGGCTCGTGATTCGGTCAAGATTAATTTGTTTACATTTCGAAAACAATCTTAACACAGTGAACAGCAAAGAATCGGAGATTGATTTATCATTAATATCCAAACTGAAAGTATTTATAATCAACTTTTTAGGAATTAATGCATCTACATTTTGAAATGCAACATCGAGGGAAAACAGAGTGTTTAATTTTTCAGGCGGAATACCTCTTGACCTTTATAGGATAAAATTTAGGCAATATACCTCAACTAACTGTCAAACAAAATTTATTAGAAAATTGATCTCTCTCTCTCTCTCTCTCTCTCTCTCTCTCTCTCTCTCTCTCTCTCTCTCTCTCTCTCTAATGCTAGAGACCCCCCCCCCAAAAAAAAAACAGATGTAATAATTGTTTTAAGTTATGAAAACTGTCACATAACGTTATATCTCGAATATCTTATAAATTGAAAACTTCTTTTTAATCATACGAAATTTTCATCGTTTTTTTTTTCTTGGGTTTAAATAAAGGGGCTTAGTTATTATTTTGTGGGAAAAGTTCTCAGCTTCGCTAATTTAATTTAGTATACTAACGTTATATTTGTTTGAGAAAAAACACACAAATAAAACAGAATATAACACAACAGAAAAAGGGGAGAAATTAAAGTGCTATTTACAAATGGAAAACTTATTTAGATTTTGAAACAAGGGTTGCAAATTTAACACGTACGCCTGACCAGTTATGTAAAAACATGTCTAACAATTTGGTGATCTCCTTGAACATTTCTCATTCATTTCAAATAACGACATGTTTTGTTGGGTTTTGGTGGGGTTTTTTTTTGGGGGGGGGGGTAATTTTACTAAAAAGTAATTACATGTGTATATAATATCATAGAGTCAGATAATTAAGTTGGTATTCTTTGGTTGGAAAACAAGAACTTATCATTTATATTATATATATGTACATGTATATATATAATTGTATATACCTTTTTTCGATACATACATGTATTATGTAGTTTAGACATTCTATATACTTGGTGCATTTATTGAAATTTATTAATACACACCTGCTGCTAAAGGGAAGTAAACTATCTATGTACACATAGAGTTTTTAGGGGGGAGGGGTAATGTGGGAGGGGGTGGGTGGGTGACTGTTTTAAATCCTTTTTATTTCTTTCAGTTTAGGGATTTTTTTTTATTTGTTAGTTGTTTGGTTTTTGCTTTGTTTTTTTTGTTTGTTTGTTGTTGTTTTTTTTTTTTTTGTTTCTTTGTTTGTTTGTTTTGTGTGTGTGGTTTTTTTATTGAGTTTTTTTGCATATATGACTAAAACCACTGGCATTTTAATTTAAAACATTTATTTTTAGAGATACATGTATATATATAGCTTCCTGTACCGTATAATAATATTATCATGATAACATTTACTGGATTGGGAAACTTTCTATAAATGAAATATTTTAGGGTCAGATGAGTTTTTTTGCATATATGACTAAAACCACAGGCATTTTAATTTAAAACATTTATTTTTAGAGATACATGTATATAGCTTCCTGTACCGTATATATATATATATATATATATATATATATATATATATATATATATATATATATATATATATATATATATATATATATATATATATATATATATATCCGCGCCTCTACCTCAGTATAACTCCTTTGAATATATATTACATATGCCTATTGAATATTTTTTGAATAATAATGCGTTTTTCCCGAACTAATCAAGAAACATTACGTAGAAATTTCCTAAGTACAAGTACAAATGCATATCAAAATTCAAATCAAACTTCATTTAATTTTATACACACGGGTAAACCTACCAATCCAGGGGTTTTATAACACTTGCTGTACGTCCTCTAGAGTTATCGTCCTTTGTGACCATTATACATGTACTTACTGTTTCGTGGAGATACCTTTTAGTGTAAGCTTTTACAAAGACATATATTCATTATGTTTATTTACCTTAGTTTTGAATATTTATTTTAAGTTTCAAACTTCATCTTGCATGCCAAGTACAAGACTTGTCACTATAATTGTGAATGGAGCAAACAACTATAGTAATTAATTGAACGATTCAAAAGATATTTCACTCGGAATACAAGGAAAAAACAATTTATTACAGAACTAAAAATCACAACAAATAAATCGGTACATATTTCATATAAAATATATTTTCACTGATTTCACTACATAAAAATGATTTATTAAATCTCTCAAAACAATATCATAAACTGATTTCACTACATAAAAATGATTTATTAAATCTCTCAAAACAATATCATAAACTAATCAACAGCACCTTTGGTCACATTATTCTGACAAACGTTCTGATCGAATGCATCGATCTCTCACAATAATGCGGCATCAATGTCCATCTGTAGCTTTGAAGGTACGGGGAAACAGATTGTTGATGCCCAATATTTTCTTTTGCCGCCATTATACCATGTTGCCCACATCATTGGAACGACAGGATTTGCACGCCAATAGAATTCCCAGAAGCTTTGGAGTTAAAAAAAAAACGAGAAAAGAATGAAGTATTCACTTAAAAAATATATCGTCAGTCAATGTATGCTATAATGTTGAAATACATACTGTGGAATCATTGTTGTTCGTGGAGGACCAATGTTCATGACTTTCGTGGGTAATCCTAGCCCACGAATTTACATTCCCACAAACATATATACAAGCATTGTTTAATATTCATTAAAGTTGTCCCGATTACACTACCAACGAAATAACGTCCCCATGAACCAGGAAAATTTTGGCTGTCCACGAACATTGACCCCCAGTGGCCACGAATAAAAATGATTCCACAGTATGTCACATATACCTGTATCATTGCGATTCCAATCGCCACCCCAATAATAATTGACAGGTTGCTTTTCAGCTGATCTTGCAGACTATTCAAACACGCCTGAAAGAAACATATAAAAGAACTCATCTAAAGCTAGGCCAAATCACGACTCGGGGGATAACGCTAACGCCGCTCAGCAGACGACACAATTCTCAATCCGTTCGCGGTTCGTCTCCGTTTGCATGCGTATCTTGTCATTTTCTCATTCAGTGAATATACTCAATGTCCGGGGAGGTCCGGTAAAGTCATTTTTTTTCTGGAAGAAAATATTGAGCATATTCACAACTTTGACGGACACTACCGACTATCGTGTGGTAGCCATGTGGTGATGCGTTTTTTGTACATAATCCATGCTGCTCTATAAATAACTAGTCTGCTTCTGCTATTGTCCCTTGGTTTGACTTTCCTTTGGAACCAACTCACAGCCGTATTCTACTATAGTACATGTACTGACCTTAAAAAGGATAAACTACACTTGCTTGATTTATATTCGTTTTGTTATTCATTGATCGTTATGATCGGTTCACATTTGTATAAGTCTTCCATTCGAAGACCATTTGGGCAGTTTCTTATGCGTTGCACATTCGTAAACCTGGACCCGTTTGTGAAGCTCCTTCGTCCGTTGCTTGTACATAACATGAATATATATATATATGATAATTCATGCGCGGATCTAGAGGGGGTTGGGGTGAGGGTTCCGATCCCCCCCTTTCCATGAAAATGAAAATTTATTAAATTTACATAGTAGAATTATCGCAAATATGCCTCGGACCCCCCCCCTCCCCATGGGTAACACAATTATCATTCGGACACCCCCCCCCCCCGGGAAAATTTTCTGGTTGTTATCCATTTTATACACTTCAACCTCTGATCGAAAGCTTAAAACAGCGATGAAAAACGACTTTCATCACAGTATTGTAATGGATTGCGGTTTTGCCGGTTTTTTTTTTTGGTTTTTTTTTAGTCCGTCCGTTATCGTTATCCTGTGACGTGTGACTGGGGCAAACGATACATTCGACCTGAAAACACTTTAGAATGTCTTATAGAATATGGTAAGATATTATTTATTACGTGCGCAGTGTCATATGAAACTTTATAACTATTGTAACATACGATTTGATGTCGGTAATTTGATATATAAGTATACATTAAGAAATGATTTACATCTTTTAAAGTCACCTAACTATCATACTGGCATATATCTGTGAGATCGAGTTATCTACCTTTTGAGAGGGATATTTTAAACACTTGATTTTCAGCTTAAAATAAATGAAAAACATACCTCACTGTACAAACTTTTATAACTCTTGGTACTATTGTCACGCGCCTCCGTTTCACAAAGACTATAAGTGCCATGGCAACAGGAATTTGGAACTGGCTGTAATTTCAATCACGTTTAATAAAATGAGTAAAGCTAAAGAAAATTTAATTTACTGAAAGGAAGGTATAGGTCAATAAAATCACAGGCACCTGTACTTTTATCAATCAGTCGCTCAATAAGGTAAATATAACAAAAAATTCTACCTCCTCTATGTATTTATATATAGAGGAGGTAGAATTTTTTTTTATATTTACCTTATTGAGCGACTGATTGATAAACATTCAGGTGCCTGTGATAAAATGAACGCTTATAGGTAACAGTTTCTATAATTGTTAACAATCTTTGTTTTGCAATGCCATTGTTTAACTATTCCATTATGTATTTGAGAGTGAGGAGAATGAGGGAACAGAATGAGAGAGATATATATACCACAGTTGAGTTGAAATGGGCGTAGATCTTATAATCCCTGTATGATGTTACTCCACAACAGTGAATCTGAAAAACAACAAGAGGTTCATGGGCCACATCGCTCACATGAGTACAATTCTTAACTGTAAATGAATCTTCAAAAATATGTACATACCGGTATATTAATACTCTGAACTCAGAGAGGTGGAACTAGGCGGAGGATACACAATGCAATTAAAAAAAGAATTGTCTCCACTTAATATGAAAGTCAGAATCCTTGCACATAATAAGCATTGAAGCATTGTAGTTCTTGAGATAAGTTTAGAGAATTTTCTAAAGATATTCATCTTAAAAAAAGAACCCCTCCCGATACGTATTGTACATGGTCCATTGGTCACAGTTTGAAAAATCATATTAATATATTTACATCTACCGAGTATGATTCCCTCTATTTCTTACGGAAACTTAAAGTTAATTCATAGTTCTATAGAAAAGCTGTTGAAACTGACAGGACTGAAATATACACGCCCCGTTTATCGATTGGTCGAAACCTACAGCGACCTAAGAAAAATTACGGACTGCACGAAATAATCATGATGATGCCAGACTAAAATTCCCATAGGAGACGATTTGGCTGTTTCTTTAAGCTTACGTACTGATGTACATTAACAGTCATTTAGTGAATTTTACTTGCTTTTTACAATCAATTTATTAATTTGTTAAAAGAAAGATGTAAATATAAACAATAAAATGCTTTCTTTAATTATTCATGCGGGTTATGAAGGTAGCGATCATTGCAGATAAAAAATACATATCCCGCTAACGAGAGAGAGAGAGAGAGAGAGAGAGAGAGATTGTGCCACACAACAATATGCACAATGACACATCAAAATCAAATGAGCCCGGATTTCAGTACCTCCGTACTCATCTACGCTAGCCAAGGGTTTACGATTTAGATGGTGGGATGTTACTATCTAGTTTGTTCATCAAAACAAGCTTTCAAATAATTGACCTCCTTTCTTCTAATTCGCTAAGAGAAGCTCATTAATATTCAAAGACTGTCAAAACCGGAAAGTTGTTTGCAAAGATCTGCTCTGCTGTGTGAAATTGACGCTGTTTCAGCGAAATATACATCCCTGGATGAAGTCGGACGAGTGTCATTGCATTCAATGTATTCATATCTATTAGCCAATGACTGGGCAATTAACCACGAGTAGACCCCGTCTTCATCAAATCGGAGTTTGTCACGTACTACCCAAAGTCCAAGCTCTTGTTAAAACGGTTCTACTCTGCTCCTCTACAACGGAGCAGAGTGGATCGTAAACCCTTGGCTAGTATGGAACGCCTGGACTGTCTTATCATGGCAAAACTAAATTCGTTATGTGCTTATATTATTATGTAGCGTGCTTTAATCGTTATGTGATGTCCTTGTATCATTATGTGGTGTGCTTTTTTCATTATGTGGTGTACTCCTTTAATTATGTGATGTGCATTCATTATTATGGCATGTGCATTTGGTATTATGTGATGTGCATTTGGCATTATGTGATGTACATTTGGCATTATGAGATGTGTATTCATCCTTATGTGGTGTGCAGTTATCAATGTGCATTCATCATTATGGCGTGTGCTTTTCTAATTATGTGATGTGATTCCGTCTTTACATTATGTGTTTTAAACATCATTACGCGATGTGCTTTTTTGTTCATTACGTCATGTACACACATCTTTATGTTATGTACAAACTTCATTATGTGGTGTGCAAACTTCGTTATGATGATGGTCAAAGTCACGTGACAATATTTAAAGTTAAAAGTTGGCGGGTTTAGATACAGTGGCAAAATTCAAAACTGATACTGCAAAACTGATATGTAAAGCACGCTACATAATAATATAAGCACATAACGAATTTAGTTTTGCCATGATAAGACAGTTCCATAGGCGTTCCATAGGCGTTCCATAGGCTAGCGTAGATGCTCCGTACTTTGATGTTGTTGTTGCATGTATTCAACATACTATAATCAACAACAGTAAATTATCCATCATTCCTCGCTTTATATGGAAAATCGGAGAATAATTTAATGCCAATTTTTTTTCATTATCTGTAATAGGTGAATGCTCTAGAAGGGAAAAACCGCCCCATCATCTTCGTGTTCATAAAACAAGGAAACTTCATTACAAATTGTACGCATTAGAGTAGAATAAAAACCATAGGAACGGTTAACTTACAGTTTTCTGTACTGCATCCCATGCCTCTCTTATGATGGAACTGTTCGTGTACTCAGCTATAGACTTTTTAAGCGTTGTTCCTAGTTCGTCGGTCACCTGTAAGAGTATTCAAAAATTACAATTTTGCGTGACCTCAGTCATGGATTCATATTGGGTTGGAATATGTACTTAGTCAACATTTGCATTTTACAGGACGCTTGAATCAGGGATTTGCTGGTAAAACATTGAAATCTCACAATGTTTAACAAACGAAACATGTAGGGGAGTAGTCTAGCTACTAGTATTTGCATAATCTTTACTCGATTTAAAGATTTTTTAAAAACATTTGTAGCAAAAACTGAAGAAGATTTCTTTGCATAGAGTACCTTTGATTTGTAAACTGCCGCCATAATTCCTCCTGAGAATTCTCCAAGAAAAATGACAATCAAAAAGAATATGTACTGAAATAAACAATGATTATATTAGAATTTTTATATGACGTGTTTATTACAAGTAAATAATGACTGTGTACGTCTTGCAAAATGCTGTCAAAATATCTTTGTGAACCCACTGGAAAAAAACTCTCAACAAGAAGAAGAAGAAACATATTCAAACCATTCCCAAGGCCCATTTCCATTGCTTAATTCCACCAAGGCATCCAAGAAATCCGACCAGGAAAACAACTCCCCCAAAGCCAATGAGAACGTAGGCCGTGGAAGAGATGGCTGTGTCATGACTGTCGACGGATATCAGTTTTTGGATGTTTACCGAGTTTGGGTCTACTTTAAGCCAAATCCCTGCGCCGAGTATGCCACCACCGGAAAGCTTAAAACAGATATTTCGGATAATATATATAGTGTTGAATTTAACAAGAAGCTCATGGACCACATTGCTAGCCTATGAGTAATAAATTTCGTTTTTCTAACCATCCTAGGCATAAATTCTAAAATATGAAATTTCTGTTGTGGTTATAAACTCTGCCCACGGATCACTGTGGGATTGTATGAATTTATGAGTGTGTGGCTTCTTGAGATCGCAATTATTCCAGATTTTGATGAACACTCCTTTTTAGTCCATGTTATAACCCTGCTTTGTTATTTCACAAATTACATATATTAAAGCAGAGTAAGAAGATTATTTTAATGGCATGCTTTTAAAAGATTTTCTAAGACACATACTAGTATATTTCCAGAACTTTACAAATATAATTCAATATCGCAATAGGTACGTATGACCCTTTGATCGAATAAGCATGAATGTCATTCACCAAGGGGTACTTTGGAATAAGTTTGGTTTACATTGAAATTTTGGTACAATATCAACATTTACAAAGACAAACGGACAAATATAGATCAAATCATTGGCTCGGGTGAGCTGAAAGGCACAGCAGGTTGAAAATAGGTACGTTGATAATTTAATGGGACATCTTCCGCCATAAGCCCATTTTTATCTCATGATTTGATAACGGATTATCATACTATAAAAACAATAAAAGTTATAATGTTGTTAAAAAAGAATGCTTCCTTACCACAAATATTATGTTAAACACCACAAGTATACACCTAGCGAAGCCCGTGCAACATCCATCTCCCATTGTTCTGGTTTTTCTGACTTGACAAAAAAAAAATTCCAACTGAATTATTTGAAAAAGCTATGGTATTTGATGATTAGCTTTGTAATTCTATCGAGTGATCATTTTCATTTTAAAGATAACAAAATGATTTCTTGCAAGTAAATCTAATATTTTAAAACTTTGATAGCTTACACTTGTATAATAAACATTTCAATTGTTAATTGGTAGAGAAATAATATTCGTGTATCATTGTAAAAATGGTGAAAATAACAGAGAGAGAGAGAGAGAGAGAGAGAGAGAGAGAGAGAGAGAGAGAGAGAGAGAGAGAGAGAGAGAGAGAGAGAGAGAGAGAGAAAAATAAAAAAAATAAGAAGTTGCGAATAATTAATTTTTTTATTTTCTTCCTAAAATAAAAACTAGTATAGTTAGCAAATACTTACCAGGTTCCTTAAGACTTTTTAATGAAACGTTCAAGTCTCGATAATTATAAATAATTATAACACTGTACTTATATTCCAATTAATATATAGATATATATATACCCACCGTTCTCCAACAAACTTCCTATTCCAAGTGAATGCGTAGTAATATTAGAAATTGAACTTTGACCGAGGGGAAGAGCATCGTCCTTAGAGCTGCGTTTATATTACGTTCATACATGTTACATTTTTGTAAAATATAAACAAAGTTAATTTACTTTAAGATTTAAATAATAATTGAAAATTAGTGTAATGAACATACCTTTTTTTGTGGGTTTCAATACCAGGTACAGACACTTAAAATTTAGTTGTTTTATGTATGCAAGTAATTATGACTTGAAGGCGAATGGAAGGAAATAGATTCGTTTAATTACTAATTATTTAGCAGTATGTGATAGAATATAAAATCGTTCATAATGACAAATTTTATTTGAAGCAATTTATATAAATTATGTGAACATAAAGTCACATGAAAAGTGTTCATTATGCGAGTTATTTCCACATGACCTTACGGTTATCTAGCGAATGGTATCTTTATGTAAATGCATTGTAGAGATAAAGTGTCCATTATCAGTCGGTTACTATATGAGTCAATTTTACCTCATACATGTAGGGTGATTAAACTGATAAAACTGCGCCTATTGTTACCTCAGTTGCAGATCCAAAATGAGAGGGAGGTGTGGATGCTTGATATTTTAGTTGTATTGGAAGATTCCAAACGCCACAGATTCTAAAACTTACGCGGTAGATAGGAAACTCGGATTATTAATTTCCGTATTTGAAAATAGAATTTTATGAACATGCGGTGATTAAATCCATGGCTTGTAACATTCCGTTTAGTTGCTCACCTCACAACCAATGTCTCGAACAGTGAGTTACTGACGCTTCGTTCGCGTCCTTGCTTATTGAACCTTATAGGACCTCTGATATTTCGTCATTCGTGTAGTGACGCTTCGTTTCATCGTTTAATTCTTGCCGCATAAATGCGCGTCCCTTTTATGTGGGTATCTTCATGTATGATCATAGAGTGTTTTGTTCTATTCATTCCCCGGTATTCATGAAATTGAAAATTATATGTAAAATATCGTAAATAATTTTGCACATATCAGTACACCCATGGATATTTCTTCTATGTAAAATCTATATAAATGTTAAACTGTCTTGCAAATCATATTCCCCTTTACTATTAAAGTTTACAGTGTGAACCAGTATATATAAGTATACATGTACATGTATGGCGGATTTAGTTTCTGAACTTGTGCCTCAGATCTCAGTGGTACATTTGTGCAGAACATCATTCAAATCGCGATCAAATTCCTATCGGCGATTTGAATGATGTTCAAATCGACGATAGCAATTACAAAATTAAAACCTCGTTTCCTACTTTTAATATAAATGACAACACTAACACATTGATACTGACGCTCTGTCCCTTGTTGAATGATATGGAGGGTAATCGTGTTCAAAAATCCAGTCATGTTTTTTTGTAAATTCGATTATGCAATCGTGTTGGTGTGTAAGCCTGAGTATGAATGTGTGTAATTCTGATCGGGTAATCTATAAAAACACTCTAAAGTTGACTCCGGAGACCTTCAATGTAATTCTTCCCACAGATGTACATTTGCAACTTTAAAATGCTGTTTGTCATTTACATGTAACGTGTCACTATACTACACATTTTCCATCGGCAGTCTCTGCATTTATATCTCCGTTTTCCGGAAATAGCACAGTTGACATGTTACAAATCGACAAATGTAAAGTCTACAAGTTTGTCGAATTTTGACATGACCATATATGGAAACAGTGACGTCACAGATAGCTGCAGGAAAATGCCTGCCGTAATCGCCGGAATGGGCACAGAATGAACAAAAAAATATTACATATCATATTATTTCTGGATAACAACATTTTTTTTTAGGAAGTACGGTTTTTCATAGAATAGATTATAGGCTCGGTGTCCATTATATCAAGAGAATCCAAAAAAGATGCGAGCGAAGAATTCAATCGGCATCAGATGTCTTAGATCCGAAAATTTTTAAATATCATGCTCTGTTTAAATGTATACACGCATTTCTAATGTCTTAAATTACATTTAACAAATCGTGTAAGTATACTTAGAGTTCGGCTGAATAAAGAAAATATCACCAAAAGCATCCTTATCGCTACCACAATGTTGAGACAAGAGGCCCCCCAGCCCCCCCCCCCCCCCCACGTAGAAGAAAAAATCATGGGGTGGGGGTGGGGGGTCGGCCTGCTGATTAATTAAAGAACTGAATTATCGATAAGAAAAACTATCTACCTGAATACAGTAGTTTTAAGATTTTGATTTAGATGAGACATGAGTAGCGGCACTCCCTCTCTTTTAAATGAAAAAGCCACTTGTGAACATGTACTGATTACCATAAAGCAGCTACTTTTTTAAAATTACTGTTATTACAGTATATATCAATAAGATTTTAAAATTAAAACTCTACCATTTCATATAGAATCAAATCTGTTTAACCCACCTGTTCCTTAATTTCAGAAATTCGATTTTCGAAAAAAAAAATATAATTATAAAAACATACTAGTATCCCTTATTTATTTCTTCAGAACCTTTCAATTTCTGACAACATTTTGTACTTTAATTAATGATTATGAAACTTCTTTCATAACAGTTTCAGATTGTTTTATTATTCATTTAGTTATTTTTATATTTGAAAAAAATATATAGATACATACATTTTTCCGCGAAAAATAACCAAATTTTTTGCAAGTCGTTTAATTTTAAAGAAATAAGGCATATAAAATTCACTCTCAAAATTCTTAGCATTTAGGTAAGCAATGAAGCTATATGGGCTTCACGGCGGTCTCCAAACCCCATGCTGCACAAAAGATACTCACCCCCTGGGAATTGTTTTTTAAAGTAATTTAAAAAGTTAACCCTTATCGTATATTACATGTACCAGTGTCCATGGTAATTATATTACAGAAACCAGCGCATTCGTCACACCGGCACCGAGTTTTACAAATATTCACCTCTTCTTCTTTGGATACCTCAAATCTTCTTTTGTAAAAAATGAAAAAAAAATATTTTTGATCCAAAGAAAATAGTATTGTTCATTAGAACAGTTTAATTGGTTTGTATGTTTATTTAAGTCCATTCCGGCGATTACGGCATCCCTTTTCCCGCAGCGAGCATTTGCCATATAAGGTCATGTCAAAATTCGACAAACTTGTAGACTTTACATTTGTCGATTTGTAACATGTCAACTGTGCTATATCCGAGGGTGAAGATACAAATGCAGAAACTATGAATTTAAAATGTGCAAAGTTGAAGGTTAAGTTAACAAACAAAAACAATTAAGCAGCAAAATGTGCATCATACGAACGAACTGAGTCAAATCTTAAAGTGTTTATGCTCGAGTTTTTATAGGTTACACGATCAGAATCACATACATTCATACTCAGACTTACACACCAACACGATTGCATATTTGAATTTACAAGTTTACAGGTCTGGATTTTTGAACACGATTACCCTCCATAGAATGATAACACAGCA
The DNA here is from genome assembly GCA_020458035.1 of Magallana ariakensis. Lineage (NCBI taxonomy): Eukaryota > Metazoa > Mollusca > Bivalvia > Ostreida > Ostreidae > Magallana > Magallana ariakensis. The sequence goes on along the minus strand of CM035818.1, from coordinate 16,786,342 downwards.
TTTGATTGACGCTGACGCTCTGTCCTTTGCTGAGCGATAAAATAACATCATATCTATTAACTCTGACGCTTTGTCCCTTGTTGAATGTCAAAACAACGTCTGTTTGACGCTGACGCTCTGTCCTTTGCTAATTGAAAAACATTAACGCTTTGTTTGTTAAATGATATTACAACATCATTATAATTGCTGACGTTCTGTTCTTTGCCAATAATAACACAACAACACTGTCGCTGACGTTCCGTCCTTTGCAGAGTAATAGCACAACAACATTCAGTTTTGTCCTTTGCTGAATGATAACACAGCAACAATAACACTGACGCTCTGTCCTTGGTAGAATGACAACACACCAACATTGACGCTGACGCTCTGTTTGCTGAATAATAACACAGCAACAATAATGCTGACGATATATCCCTTGTTAAATGACAGCACAACAACATTGACGCTGACGCTTTGTCATTTGCTGAATAACAACACACTATCATTATCACTGTACTGCTCTAAACTCAAGAGAACCACCGAAAAATATGAGAAGCATAGATACGTTCCATCGAAAATGCCTTCAGAGAATCTTGAAGATACACTGGCCAGACAAGATATCAGATAAGCAACAAAATGAAAAAATAGCAACGGTCGACTATCAAGATCAATCCAAGGGAGGAGTTGGAAAAGGATAGGCCATGTCTCAGAAGGGATCACAGTTTGAACATCAGAACTGCTCTGTTTAGGGCTCCTGAGGGGAAAAAAGGCGAGAAAGGCCAAAGAGCACATGAAGGCGCACAGTGGAGAAAGAGAAGGAAAAGTTCGAGAGAGGCGCGGGTACTAGTATTTTCAAATTGGAGAAAGAGAAGGAAAAGTTCGAGAGAGGCGCGGGTACTAGTATTTTCAAATTGCCAGCGACTGGCGTTAGTGGCGTCATTTGTTGCACGGCCTCGTGTGTCATCCATGGCACGAAGAGGATAACGTTAAGTGTCAATATTTACTCTGACGTTCTAGCTTCCCTTTACTGAATGATAGAACACAACAACATTCAATTAGACGCTGAGACTTTATTCTTTGTTGAATGTTAATTAAACAATATTACATTCAGTGTATATTTCCCCTTAGAACCATTTTAACAAGACCTTGGACTTTCATTAGGACGTAGCTATCTATTTCTTGCGTCAAAACAAGTTAAAAATGACGCGGTATGCACCGATTGCGTGGTCTTAGCTCAAAAGCCAGACAAAACTTGTTGATTTCAAAGAGCCATGGCTGAGTGGCTAGCAACGAAATAGACATGCCTACGTCACATTGCTGTTTGATACAACTACCCAAAGTCCAAGCTCTTGTTAAAATGGTTCTATGTCAGTTTCCATTGGAAATCTGCGACGTCAGTTTCCTATGAATACACTTGGCTAATTCATGCGCCATGAGCATAAATATAAACGTCACCACGTGTTTTGAGTATATTTATTTTTGTAAGATTAAATAAACGTTCAACCTTACATAACCAATTTGATATGTACTTTTGAAAAATAATCATTAAATTATATCAACTCCTTAATTAAAAAGATTTTTCTCTACAAAGTTTATGGCACAACACTTTTAGCCTTGGAAGCGCACTAAATAACGTGTTGATATAGCTGTTCCATGTATGTTTCATATCCCTGACTGAGAGCGTATGACAGCGATGATACACAAAAATTTCATACAAAAAACATCAGTATGAATATAAATATAAGCATTGAATGCTTATTTTTGGATGTCGTCGGTCCTATGACACAAAAATAAGCATTCAATGCTTAAATAAAATGCTTTCTTTGGTGGTTTATGCGGGATATGAAGGTGGCAACATTGCAGAAAAAATACATAACCCGCGTTAAATTTTTTTCTGCATTGATCGCTTCCTTCATTACCCGCATGAATCATCAAAGAAAGCATTTTATTGTTTATATTTGCATCTTTCTTTTAACTAATTAATAAATTTATTGTAAAAAGTAAGTAAAATTCACTAAATTACTGTTAACGTACATAAGTAAACAGCAAAATCGTCTCCTTTGAGACTTTGAGTCTGACTTCATCATGATTATTTCGTGCAGTCCGTGATTTTTCTTGAGTCGCTGTTTCGGCAATCGATAATAAATAGGGCGTGTTCGATTTCAGTACGCCTGTCAGTTTCCTGTCAGTTTCAGCCGCTGTAGATTTCGACCAATCGATAAACGGGGCGTGTATATTTCTGTCCGGCTGTTTCTATAGAGCTATGAATTAACTATACATAACTCAACGGTTTAAGTATCCGTAAGAAATAGAGGGAATCATACTCAGTAGATGTAAATATCTACGGTGATTTGTATGGCACGCCAAATTTATCAAATGTGAAACTATGTTTAGCTCAATTTTGTGAATTTGGCGTGCCATAGATTTGTTCCACGCTGAAGAATAGTAACAGAACAATATTCATTTGACGTCAGACGAAAATTAATGTGTCACCCCTCCCCTAACACACATACACACTTCAACAGGAAACATATTCTTTGAAGATATTGAATTAAATTAAGACTGCGTTCCGAATATTATGGTGGCATATCTCTGCCCCTTGTGTGCAAGTTATTTTTCTATCAAATATGTCAACATGCAAGATAAATATGTTGACATCCAGGATAATTATGTCAACATGCAACATAACTATGTTGACATGCAAGAAAATTGAAATGAAATAAGAATTATAAAAAATCTCAAAAAATCTCAAATATCGCCTACATGTGACATCCAAGATGCTAGATGCTACCTATTTATGTCGACATGCAACTTATTTATGTTAACATGCAAGATAAATGTGCTGACATGCAACTTATTAATGTCAACATGCAACTTCTCTATGTCGACATGCAACATATTTATGTCAACATGCAACTTACTTATGTTGGCATGCGAGATAAATATGTTGACATGCAACTTAGTTATGTTTACATGCGAGATAAATATGTTGACATGCAACTTATAAGTTGTATGTCAACATAACTAAGTTGCATGTCGACTTAAATATGTTGCATGTCAACATATTTATATTGCATGTTAACATAACTAAGTTGCATGTCAACATAAATAAGTTGCATGTCGACATAAGGAAGTTGCATGTTAACATAAATAAGTTGCATGTCGACATAGAGAATTTGCATGTTGACATAAATAAGTTGCATGTCAGCACATTTATCTTGCATGTTAACATAAATAAGTTGCATGTCGACATAAATAGGTAGCATCTAGCATCTTGATTGTCACATGTTGGCGATATTTGAGGTTTTTATTAAAATTTGTTATAATTCTTATTTGATTGCAGTTTTCTTGCATGTCAACATATATATGTTGCATGTTGACATAACTATCTTGCATGTCAACATATTTATCTTGCATGTCGACATAGTTAATAGAAAAATAACTTGCACACAAGGGGCAGAGATATGCCACCATAGAATATAGAAAGATTTATAGTATAGTTTTTCTTTATAGGAACATCGAACCCTTAGCGTACAGTGTAATTGTTTTATGGAACAATATAAGCGCAATATATAATATAATTATATATATATTAATTTCGCTTTCATTGTATGATAAAATTGTTATTCTAAAAAAGTGAAGACACTTATCCCAATATTTAAATGATTATTAGATTGGGTCCGAAGCCTATTTTCGATTAATTTTACTTTTGAGAAGGGTCTGGTCCCAGAATCGCGCATGCGTCTAACCTTATCTCTAACACATTTTATTTCAGATCCGCACCTTCCTTTCTTTCTTGAGCGTGCGCGCCAAATTATGCGCACTAAATCCCTGTCAGAAAACAAAGATGGCTGCGCCCATGGAACTTTTCTGATAATGAAGAAACTCAATACAATGCACTGAATCTCGATTTTTATTTGTTTATTTGTCAACAGATTGTCTTATTCAGTAAAACCACAGACTTGAGCTGTGAGATTTCATATGTAAGTATTGATAACTCACGTTATTAAAATGGGCGTTTTTTTTTAAACTACATGTATAGGTTACAGTTGATGTTTAGACCTATATTCTTATTTGATCGTCTGAAGCGCTTGGCTATTTTCAAATCCATAGCCTTGACAATATATATTATAATGAAATACAATGTTCTTGAAAATGCAACATGGATTAGATGCATTACATTATAATCAGATAGATTGATAAAAGCAATTCATTATTTATAAATGTCAAAGATAAGTGATTTGATTTAAACATATTTTTATTGTACTTAAATACAATTTGGATAGGGCACAATTTCCATAACTTAGACCGCCCTCTCCCAATACAAAGATATAATACAATTGATGTGTACACAACATAAGTAAAGGTCATTGGATAAAATGGCAGTATACATACATGCAATTGACATGTATATAATTAACAATGGTGTACTATAGTAGTTTTAAGATAAGTATATTACGATGTAAAAATTAGTCAGAACAGAACATGCATGATTGCATTAGATATTGTCACTTTAATCACTAATCAAAACATTAACACACAATTTAAGGAGTTGGCTTGGTAGCTATCCATTTACACAAATTTTCTTACATATCCATTGTAGAAGGGACCCCAATGGCCTCCATTTTGGATCAGTATGAAGAGGAGTCAGCCAGGGCCACCAGCATTTCCTCTGTCACCCCCATCCAAGTCCCAGTAAGTTCAAATTCACTTTACTCACCTCATATTGAATTACATTTACATATATTGAAATTTGAATTATGTTGAAACATACTGATGTACCTATAAAATTACAGAGTTTTTCTGTCTAATCTATATACATGTATATATATTGATTGTCGATTGTTGCTTATGTTTATATGTACATGTATCCATGATCAAATATTTTATTGACAGATTGGCCCAGGGTACATCGATGCAAGAACAGATCTGGATACACCGATATTCAGTAAAAAGAAGATCAACTTTAAGTAAGAACATGTATTACATCAATGTACTATTATGCAGTCATGTCTTTGGATTAAAGAATATTTAATGCATTAAATCTCTTTTATAATACTGTAACGTTTTCACCTGAATGAGTTCATAAGATAGGATAAAATTGATCTGGTCTATTATAATTAAATTCTGGTAGCGAATTTATGCTTGGTAAACCAGGTAGCAGTTATTTTAAAAGAAATCAACAACAAGATAATTAAGGTTTTAAAATTATATTCTGATGATACTTAATTTCAATTAACAAATCAAGAAACAATAAATAACCAGTTATGCAGCGTCACTTGCTAGATTTTATAATAAAACCCCAAAATTCAAATAAAGTTCAATTAGTAAATTTTCCTAAATATAATATCTTAAAATAAATAAATTCAATTACCTTGCCATTGGAATTGTCTGGTAACGACAATAGATGTCTATAAACAGTCTGGTAATGACTTCTAAATAATCTAATTCCAAATCGCCTAAATCTCAAAATAAACTGACTTCCAACTAACTTCCAACTTCCCAACGTGACAACCTAACTTCCAACACTAAAAACTCTAACTCAAAGCTAAACTTCTCAAAAACTAACTTACGTTCAAAATGTTCACGTTTAATATATAAGACGTCAAACAACCTAACGTGACGTTGCGCAACCTATTTGGTCGACTATTCTAGGTAAAAGCTACACATAAATTCCCGCAACAGGAAGTATGAGAAATAAAGCTTAGAAGTATGAAATTATAAAGAATGTTAATGTTTGAATCCTTGTGAGTGTATGTCTGTCCCTTTCAGACCCTCTGACCCGCTCACACATGTAGTGGTGTCCAGTAACTTCCTGGTGATGGCCATGAACAACAACCTTCTCCTGAGACTGGACCTAGAGCACCCCGACCAACAGGAAGGTCTGCCTGTTTATACTCAAATGTGCACTGTATATAATTATTGTTTACTAGTGAAGTTCAACTGTTTTAAAAAATCTACAGTGTGTAGTAAGAAAGCAAATGAACAGATTGATGTACCACAACACATAATGTCTGCTTAACTGTTTGCTTCTGTCAAGAAACAATCCATTTTATTGCTTTAGAATTTACTTGTACGTGTATTTGAAAATCATTTGCTGGGATGGTATTGAAACATTCTTCTTCATATGATAAAAAAAATTACTTACTCAGTTACTGGTATTCTTTGCTGCTGCTGAAATCAGAGGATACATTCTGGTCTTTAAAGTTAGGATTGTTTGTGAAGGGATAAGATTGTTTCTAATGTATGGTGATTTTTCCAGAATTTCATTAGATTACATGTATAATTACATGTATAATTGGAGATTTTTCATAATTGCAGAAATTGAGCTACCAAAGGCCTCAGAGGACAAGGTGTACAGACTGTTTCTGGACCCGACCGGTAAACATCTCATCATTTGTATGGAGTCCACTGAAAACCTGTATTTATCCAGAAACTCCAGAAAACCCAGATCTATTGGTAAACTGAAGGTAAGAGTACAGTGTACTTGTAGCTTGTTTATTTCAGAAGGAGTCAAACCAAATTCGTGTGGCAAAACAAACAATATTTCAGTACCAAACTCTTTCATTTGCACTAGATTAAGTTTTCTATATGTATATATGGGTATTGCTTTATTATATTGCAAACAAAACTTCTGAAACTGGGTTTAAATTTTATGTCTGTTTTTTTCTTTTTTTGTAGGGTCATCTTGTGAATTCAGTTGCTTGGAATCTGCAAAACACAAATGAGAACACAACAGGAGCCATTTTACTTGGAACCAGTAGAGGTGTGTGCATAAATATGGTATTTAATTTGCAAATGTGAATTTTTGACGTCATTAACATGCCTTTTCTGTGTTTACCTCTGTGGAATTAAAGTTTTAAGTGAGTCAAATTAATTAAGAGTTGCATTTTGTGTAATATATGATGATGTAAATGATAGTTAGATTTGCCTACTAATTTGTTTACAAAAATGACTCATAAATGAGTATCTTTGCCAATGAGTATAAATGACCCCTATCTGTGCTTTAGGTACATTTATTAATGAGCTTTGTTTATGTCTTGGATTCAGAAATTGATTCATCTCTCTTCACATTTAGGCCTGATCTTTGAGACAGAATTAACAGACAGTGGTGACAGCAGATTTTTCCAGGGCAGTCTGGACCAGTATTTGAAACAGGTGAGAAATCTAGAGAGGACATGAAACATTTAAATAATGACCATTGGACAAGACAGCAATCTTAAATCTTGTTAGGTACATCTTTCTTTTGAAAGGTTGGTTATTAGACTGAATAAACTGCATCTAAAATTTACTTGCATGTTCCGGTGACATACTTTTGACTGGTATATTTCATTGACTTTTAATCCAGTGATAGTACCCGGTATTTAGATCCAATACTGTAGATGCCTAATTAAATGCGAGGAATTAATATCAGCTAAAATCTAGAGAAATACCTCTCGCGAATTTTAAAATCTCATTTTTATTTTTCAAACAGTTGTAAACTAAATAAAACTATGATCAAAGATTAGGCGTTCACGATTTTATATTCTTGCGATTTGATGCAAATCGGGTAAGTCACAGAATTAAGTACTCGTGTAAAATCAGGAATTTACAGTAGTGAGTGTTTATTGCATAAGTTAATCTTTGTTTTTTGAAGATCTTATTTATTGCCAGTAGATAGGCAAATAGATGAAATGTTTTCATATTCAATAAAAGAGATTTGAAGTTCCTGTTGATGTACCCAGAATGCAATTCTCATGCGTACTCTCTATCTTCTTCTTAAGTTTAAACTGCTGGTCAAATCTGATGAGGTGAGGTATTAAGGAGTGCTGAGTATTATAAAGCTTCATTTTTGTTTCTAACGATGTACTTTTATTGAGCTCTGAGTTGCTGGTGTGCATTTGATGTTCTTTTTTGTCCCTTTTATTCCTGTTTAAGTTATACTGAGTATCATTTTGCACACAACATATACATTATTTTTAGATTTGTTTTAAGTTTTTATTTGGTAATGCTTGTGATGATATTGCTTACCCTTTTGAGGTCACAATGTCAAGGTCAGACTTCTTTGGACTTGAGAAGATATTGCCTTGTGAAAAATGTTTACTCTTTTCAAGGGGAGGGGGTGGGGGTGATTCATGTGTCTTATTTCTGTTACATGTATTACAATAGATATATTGAGTGTTGTGATTCACCTTTTTTATAACATAAGACCTCATATTCTACAGTGTAGCCTAAGTGGCTACCATAATAATACAGTGTCTATTTACTGTCTGTTGTGTTGTGAAGGAGACATGCTTGACAGATAAATGTCTCACTATATATTTATAGTTGTAATTGAGACAAAGTGCTTCTGTCTGTAAAGGATATTTGATCAAATGACTTTTATCTTCTTTTATACAGTGTGTTAAAAACTATTCCTTTTTCTGTTGAAAAAATGTCAACACAAGGCCTAATTTTTCAACAGTTAAATTCTGCTGTCCAAAAAAACCCCCAATCTCAAACCACATTTTAACTAAGCTTTTACATTTGTCCATCTGATTTGTTTTGACAGCTCTTTAACTTGGCCAAAGACAAGATAGTCCCCATCACTGGACTGGAATTTGACAGGATGCCTTCCGACTCCATGACGGAGTACAAATACTACATCCTGGCCACCACTCCAGGGTACGTACAACAGACACACAGACAGACAATCTTTGTTTTTGTCTTGGATTGATTCAATGAAAAGTTTGAATGAGATTTCTGAAACTATGTTGGTATCCGATAGAGAAATAAAAATATATATTGGGGAAAATTTCTGCCAAATATATTCGTGTTTTTTCTTTTATTTGTTGTCACAGTGATAAGAAATTCTTTCCGTGTTTATTCCTTCCTTATGTATGTAATATACTCATTCATTTGCACATGTTTATGTTTAAAAAAATTGTAAGATTTCTGATCTGTTTTGAAGGAGGTTGTATCAGTTTGTTGGAAATGTATCCAAGTCCACAGACCCCCCTCTGTTTCAACAGCTGTTCATGCAGTATGAAAGTGGAGCAGGTAAACAAACAGTGACAAAAATACAACATTAACCATAGAAATAGAGAGAATAGTGATTAAAGGAATGATTTCAACACCAACTTTGATTATATATTTACTAAATAGGTATATACATGTACTACATGTAATGATATTTCATAAAGATTTGTATAACAGTATTTTCACTCTACTAGAATTTCTTCCTAAATCCATTGTTCCATTTCTTTACAGAACAGTTCCTGGAGCTTCCTGGGGAGTTTGGATACAGTGAACTGACCATGTACAGACCCCGCCATGCAAACTGTGTCAAGAGCTTTGCCTGGATGACAGGTGAGAGAGGATGAAACAGCTTAGGAATCAAGACCCACTGGTCTCTGATTGTACAGGGTGATGAATTATCTGTTGGTTTTGTTGCAGATTTTGGTACACAGTGTTATGAATTATCTGTTGTGTTTTGTTGCAGATTTTGGTATACAGTGTTATAAATTATCTGTTGTGTTTTGTCATAGGTCCTGGTATACAGTATTAAAAATCATCTTTTGTATTTTGTTATAGGTCCTGGTAGACAGTGTTATGAATTATCTGTTGTGTTTTGTTATAGGTCCTGGTATACAGTATTATGAATTATCTGTTGTGTTTTGTTATAGGTCCTGGTATACAGTGTTATGAATTATCTGTTGTGTTTTGTTATAGGTCCTGGTATACAGTATTATGAATTATCTGTTGTGTTTTGTTATAGGTCCTGGTATACAGTGTTATGAATTATGTGTTGTGTTTTGTCATAGGTCCTGGTATACAGTATTAAAAATTATCTGTTGTGTTTTGTCATAGGTCCTGGTATACAGTGTTATGAATTATCTGTTGTGTTTTGTTATAGGTCCTGGTATACAGTGTTATGAATTATCTGTTGTGTTTTGTTATAGGTCCTGGTATACAGTGTTATGAATTATCTGTTGTGTTTTGTTATAGGTCCTGGTATACAGTATTATGAATTATCTGTTGTGTTTTGTTATAGGTCCTGGTATACAGTGTTATGAATTATCTGTTGTGTTTTGTTATAGGTCCTGGTATACAGTGTTATGAATTATCTGTTGTTTTGTTATAGGTCCTGGTATACAGTGTTATGAATTATCTGTTGTTTTGTTATAGGTCCTGGTATACAGTGTTATGAATTATCTGTTGTGTTTTGTTATAGGTCCTGGTATACAGTATTATGAATTATCTGTTGTGTTTTGTTATAGGTCCTGGTATACAGTATTATGAATTATCTGTTGTGTTTTGTTATAGGTCATGGTATACAGTATTATGAATTATCTGTTGTGTTTTGTTATAGGTCCTGGTATACAGTATTATGAATTATCTGTTGTGTTTTGTTGCAGATTTTGGTATACAGTATAATGAATTATTTGTTGTGCTTTGTCATAGGTCCCGGTGTATACCATGGTGAGATAGACGTCTCAGGAACAGCTGGACCTCAGTCTGTGACCGTCAACACCAAACTAATCAGGTCAGCATCTGTCTACAGTCTACCACAAAGTCATGAGGAAGGGGGTCAGATGCGTATAGTTTTCTTCTTAAGCATACTGTGGAATCATTTTATTCATGGGGGTCAATCAAAGCATCAAAGATCTTGGATAAATCATTATTATTAAGTACAGTAATATACCTTTTTCAGAGTTTAATGTAGTGGTCTGGAATATTTTTTATGTTTATACATTTGCAGATATCCTCGAGATGGAGATGAAAAATCCCAGAATCCACTTTCCATGGTGATGACTGAATTCCATGTTCTCCTTTTGTTTCCAGACAAGTAATTACAGATCTATCATTGTTTTGATATTGAAATGTAATGATTTTATCAAGTATCAAACAGCCTCATAATGTCTTCAGTGCAAGTTAAGAATCCTGAAACAATTTTTATTCATTCCAGGCTAGGTAATGTGAATCATAAGGTACACCATAAACCATTTGTAATTACATGTACATGTTTGTACTTGATATAATATTGTATTTGATTTCTGTTTGCAGATTAAAGGTGATGTGTGTTTTGAACGAGCAGCTGATTTACGAGGATATCTTTCCAGATGTGAGTTACATATCAAAAGATTGGTATTTATTTATTTAAAGAAGGCTTCAAACCCCATTGTTTTGGACTCCAATGATTGTTTCTCCATTCACATATTTGATATGATTCTAGCTATTTAGGAACAATTTTACCCAAATTTACTTCAGATAAGGCAATGGTCAGTCTTTTATTTTTAAATGAAAGGTAATAAAAATTACAGGTAAATGTATTCAAAATCTAAAATTTAATACTAGCTACTTTTAAAAATTAAATGTAGAAGTAATAAATGGGCTTGCTTTGATTAGTTGTCCTGGAGGAAAAAAAAGAGTTTTAAAAAATCTCAGAAATATCTCTATCATACTGTCTATAAATTTTTTATATGAGTTGTTTTGTTTATGTACAGAGATATGGAAGGTTACTCGGGCTGTGTTCTGACCCAGTGAAGGGAACTATTTGGGCATTTACAGGACAAAGCATCTTCAAGTACAAAGTGACTAGGGAGGCCAGGTATGTACATGTACCAATGCACTGGTCATTAATTGGTCAGGAGGGTAAAGGTGGACATTCAAATCCCAGGGTTTTAATTAAGAATAAATTAATGTAGATAAAGGTGCTGTTGGTATAGGTAATTCATGAGAAAGATCCATTTATTTCCTATTATTGCCTGAATTTTTAGTTAAGTTTGTTGGTTTACTTTTTATTCCAGAGATGTTTGGCAAATGTACCTGGACAAGAATGAATTTGAGCTAGCAAAGGAATATTGCAGAGTAAGGTTTAAATGTAAATTAAGTTCTCCCTATAGATTCGTTTTATTTAGTAGATGTATATGTATACCATAGGAATCTTTTCAAAAAGTCTTATCAAAGCTTTCTCAGCATATGTACTCACACTCAAGAAATTGCTTGTGTATTTTATAAAAAATATTAGGGTTACAATTAATTTTTGTTTATTTCCAAGAAAATACATGCCTAAAGTAGATTTTGCGGCAAAATCTACTTTAGGCATGTATTTTCTAAAATTTTTGCCATTAAATGATGTAAGAACTTAGTTTTAAAATATTCCATGTTTTAGGACAATGCAGCCCAGCTGGACAGAGTGCTGACAAAACAAGCGGAGTACCTGTTCGAAAAAGGAGAGTAAGTGTTGCCTTTACATGGCTTTTAATTAGGCATTTCATACAATATTTTCTATACTGTTGTTTCATTAATTTTTTCATTAATTTTCATAGGCATCAATTTTTTGTGGATTTAGTGAAAATCACAGTTTCAAGGAAACATAAGTTTGTGGACACTGATGTTATCAATACAACATATTATTAGATATTTGCACTTCAGTGAACATAAATAATTTTTTGTATCAACTTAACAACAGAATCCACATAAATTGGTATCCAACGAATAAGTACCGGTAACTCATTTCCATTGCTAATTTTCAAAACTTCATCATCATGCATTATGCTTTTTATCAGCAAGATTGTCGTTATGGTTACCTATTTTATGGTCTACCATCGTAGATATCAGGAGAGTGCCATGATGTATGCTCAGACACAGAACTCGTTTGAGGAGATAGCTCTAAAATTCATCAAGCTGGACGGAAAAGATGCACTCAAGTCCTTTATACAGAAGAAGTTGTCTGCTCTGAGACCTCAGGTTAGTGTTTATTAATTAAGCAAAGTTAGAGATATATAGATGTAGATTGCTTTGTTTAAAATTGCCCAGAGATTAAAAGATTAATATAAGTTACTTAGTCCTTTTTTTCTGCACAAATATTTGCATTTTGATTCCAAAAACTTATTTGCCTTTTGCAACTAAGATAATATAAATAAACCAATTTTAGCAAGTTAATTTTTATTTAAGATGATTTTTGCAAAATTAAGTAGAAAATAACACACCACATTAGGATCTTTGTTGAATGATTCCTTCAAGTACCTGTTAGTTTTATAAAAAAAAACCCACAAAACTGTCCAATGCTTATTTTTAGGAAATTTTTATTCCTGTTTGCAAGAATGTCCACAAAGTTGATGTTAATTCATACTCTTATATGCTCTATTTTAAGGATAAAACCCAGATTACAATGCTGGTGACATGGCTGATAGAGATATTCTTAAACCAGCTAGGAGAGATGAAAGAACAAGGTCAGGATGAGTCCGATGAGTACAGAAAGGTTCAAGAGGAGTTCCGAATGTTTCTAGCTCAGCCCAAAAACAAGGTATCTGCTGTACATTGTCTTGTGTGCTTGGAATTTTATTGTAGATTTTTTTTAATCACTTCTTATTGACTAGTACTGGAAATTGGATGTATAGATTAGTTAAGGTAGAGGCAAGCATCTGTTCTTCACCAGAAAGAAAAATGTGTCAAAAACCCGTAGTGATGTATAATACACAACCCTTTCTTATCGAAATGTTCTAGAAAAAAGTTCCAATTATATTATGCAAAAAACGGTAAGGTAATATAGACAATGGTGCTCTATTTTTTTACTGGACATTTTTTATTCCAGGAATGTGTCAGTAATAACCGAGGGGTCGTATATGACCTGATAGCCAGTCATGGAGATGTGGAGGATATGGTCTTCTTTGCTGTATTAATGCGAGGTAAGAATCATTTTAAAAAATTGCTTTTTCTCATGTAGTTTAGTAAATATTAGCAGTTACTTTTATTGGAGAAAGAGCAAAAATGTAGTATAAAGTATCTTCTGAAATGGTTTGTTTAAATTTATAGATAAATTTTATTTTTTGCTTTGGTTTCAGTTTAAATGCTCAGGGTTGTTTTTTTTTAAAATATTTGTAAAGGTTTCTACAGCTTTATGACATCTCTTGTACAAAAATATTTTCTCTGAGAATACCTTAAGCACACCAAACACTGATGATGATGTTTGTTAATTGTTGACTATATTGTTGCTTTGCTTCTGTCATGTAGATTTTGAGAAAGTGATCACCCATCACATTCAACATGACAACTATAAAGGGGCCCTGGGTCAGCTCTCAAAACAGGTAGGATACAGAATTCCAAATACATATACTATTTAATGCATTAACACCTGTTTTTGATACGCAAGCTAGTTCAATACTACAATTACATTGCATTTGAATCAAGTTAATTAATTTTCAGCTATCAATGACCTTTTATAGGAAGTCAGGTTTTTTTGGAGGGGGGGGGGTATGTTTTAATTGTACAATGAAAATTAAATTCCGAAGTCAATTGATCTCATTTATTACCTCATTAAAATCACAGAAGTAGCCGTTTTCTTTCAAAATATCTAATACCTCTGGACAGGACACTTTTGTATTGAAACTTTTTGCAGACGGACACAGAGTTGGTGTACAAGTTCTCTCCCCTGCTGATGCAGTACATTCCCAAGGAGACGGTCAGTCTCTGGATCAGTCTGAGAGACAGCCTGGAGCCCATGAAACTGATCCCCGCCCTGGTCCAGTACGACCACAACAAGAACCGGGAGCAGGTCAGTAGTCCTGTCTGTAGGTCACATACCCTGAATAGGTCAGAGCTCAGTGTGTATTCTCAACAGTAGGTCAAAGTTCAATAGTATTCTCAAAAGTAGGTTAAAGTTCAATAGTGTTCTTGAGAATAGGTTAAAGTTCAATAGTATTTAGGAGAAGGTCAAGGTTCAATAGTATTTTCAAAAGTATCTTAAAATGCATTTCTATTATTGAGAGTAGCTGAAAGTTGAAATGTATCATTGTATGTTTTGTAAAGGTAGAGAACAATAAATATAGAGAGAACAGTCAAACCAATCAAATGTCTTGGAATGTTGAACAATGCCATACTGTAAACGTTTTTCTTCTACAGGGAAATGAGGCCATTAAATACCTGGAGTTCTGTATAGAACAGCTGGATAACAAAGACCAGGCTATACATAACTATCTATTGTCTCTGTATGCCAAACTCAGACCAGACCAACTCATGACATACCTCAACATACAGGGAACGGTCAGACTCCTTCATATTTGTTGTCATTTACGATTTGGCAATTCATATGTAAAGAAGTTTTTGAACTGGATATATTTCAGTTGGTTTTAATTTTAAAATTAGCATGTAAACATTTGTAATTATGTTCTGAGTCAACAAACACCTAATTATATATACATGTATATACATATAATTATATATATACATACCAGTTCTTGTTCTTTAAATTGAAAAATTGAGGTCCTAAAAAAAAGAAAGTTACAAATATCATACAATTTGTTTAGTTATTTAAAAAAGAAACTTCACCTCCCCCTCCCCAACTTGCATAAAAGTTATAAAAAATTACATTAACATCTATTGGCTGTTACGTAGGATGAAGATACGATATGCTACGATCTGAAGTACGCCCTGAGGCTGTGTGCTGAGCATGGACATAAGAAGGCCTGTGTCCACATCTACTCCCTGATGGGACTGTATGAGGAGGCTGTAGATCTAGCCCTCCAGGTACGTATTAAAACTTTGGACAGTTACCAGAAATAAACACTAGGTGGATATATGACCTACATGTGTATAATGTCTACTATGCCAGGAATGTACTATGGAAATGTCATTGTTCTTAATGGCTTAATGTTCCTGGATCTTGTAGATACATGTATCTTTAATTCATGAATTTTCATCCGATCAGATAGAACTTCCTTTTAACATTTGGACAGCATTTTAATCATGAAATTACATCCCAAAGAACAAGTGGTTCTTTGAATGCACACAAAAATCCCCCCTTGCTGTAAATGCACTCATTGCAGAAACAAAAATATAAAAAATTGAAATTTTATTAAAGAGGGCATTGATGACTTGACTATTATGATGCATAAAGCTTACTGTGGGCAGGCTTTACTCATAACTATGTAAAAGACACTTTGTCTCTAATTGATGATGTCATGTAATAATGATATCATTATCTCTGTAGGTGGATGTTGAGTTGGCCAAACAACAAGCGGACAAACCCGATGAAGATGACAATGATCTCAGGAAAAAACTCTGGCTAAGAATCGGTAAAACAATAAACTGTCAGGCTCATATACATTAACTTGTTCTGAAAGACGCATTATTCAATAGAAATTTGAGTGTCAACATGACATCAGTAAATTGGACATTGGTACATGTATATTGCTTTCAGGGATGCAAAAATAGTTACATCTATACATACATGTATTTTTACAACTGAAAATAGATAAGATATGAACACCTTAATATACAGAAAATGTGGTGAGTTTACAAAAAAAAACCCAAAACCCTGAATTTTCTGTGTAGCCCGCCATGTTGTGGAAGAAGAGAAAGACGTGAAACGAGCCATGGAGTTCCTGCATGACTGTGAACTGCTCAAGATAGAGGACATTCTGCCATTCTTCCCTGACTTTGTCACCATTGACCACTTCAAGGTGGGTTTTCTGGTGTAGTAATTTAAGAGAGAAACACAGAGAGAAACAGACAGGCAGAGAGAGAGAGAGAGAGATATGCCAGTATTATTCCTTATGTTTATAGATCCCTGATTTGGTACATTGTATTATACAATTATTACAGGATGCCATAGTAACATCTCTGCAAGAGTACAACCACCACATTGAACAGCTTAAGGAAGAGATGGATGATGCCACTAAAAGTGCAGAGGAAATCCGAAAGGAAATCCAGAGCTTTAGAAACAAGTAAAATTTTGTCACATTGCCTACATTCAGTTCATAAACTAGTGTTCCTGTCCCAATCATTATTTTTTAGAACAATTGAAAATGTAAAAACACTTTATGTAGAGCCTCTTGCATGTGCAATAAGTATTTGGACATGCACTTGAACATATGACCTGATCATTATAAAAATTTATTCAGTGGTTGTTCTATTTCAGATATGCCTTTGTGAGTGCTATAGACAAATGTGCTGCCTGTAACTTTCCTCTGATGGCCAGAAGCTTTTATTTATTTCCATGTCATCACAAGTTTCACAGTGACTGTTTGATAGGAGAGGTAACTCAATTTTTTTTTATTTTAAAGGTATTGCAACTAATCAAACAGTACTGAAGAGAAAGTAAAACCAATTTGATAACAACAAACAAGAACAAAATAATAATTCTATACTATAAAGTCTGACTGCACTCAAATACATTGTTTTGTTAATATAGGTGCTGCCAAACTTGACCAGTAAAAAGCGACAGAGAGTTGAGGAGCTACAAAGAAAAGTCGCTGAAAATGAAGACTCGAGAGCCTTGTCTGTCGGTGTAAGAGGAGACAACTCCACAGACAAATCAAAAGACACAAAGGTAATGTAGCAGGCTAAAGGAAGCCAGAACTAGCGGTAAATGAGTAAATCATAAAGAGAGCTATATTAAAACTATGACAAGGATATATCATTTTTGTTATCTTTTGTGTTATCTATACATAGGCAGAACTTAATTTATTCATAAACTGTAGATAATTTTCAAGGAGCAATATTTTGCAATTTTTCAAACAAGACAGTGTTTTTATGGATAAATATTTTGTGAAAGTAAAGAACATTGAAAACAGTATTTTTCCGATCAATTCAAGTTAAAAGTAGTTTTCCGTCTTTGTACATAAGATTTTCTTTCTTATTAAAATTTCATTGTACATTTTATAAATATGTTTGCTGTTTTCATAGAGTAAAGATTTGGTGATCATGCATTCAAACTACCTTCATTGTTTAATTGACAGGCTGAGTTAGATGATCTAGTGGCATCAGAATGCATTTATTGTGGAGACCTAATGGTCAGGTAATGAGAAAAAAATCCGTCTGTTTGGTGGTTGAAGAGGTTTGAAAAGCCCATTTTCTTCTGAAAACTTGTTATTAGTTCCTTACTGGTGAAACCAGAGTGAATTATATGTTTTATCTGTTTGTTACTCCGACTCCATTTGCAATGCACTTTTCAAAAAAAAAAAATAAGAAGCGAGTTGCAAATTACTGGGTAGTTTCTCAGTGGGAGCTTCAGTTTAATTTAGACTTTTGTTACAATCATCTTAGCTAGCCAAGGAATTTTGGTCCACTCCGCTCTGTTTATGGGGAGTGGAGTGAACCAAAAATCTTTGGCTAGCAAAGACATGTTACAATGGGATCATAAAATTAAGATACAATTAGAATGTCTATGTTAAAATATGTAAAAAAAAAACTTATCTTCATGATTAGACCATAATATATAAAAAAAAAAAAAACACGCTACATTCCCATGTAATAATGTTTATAATAGCATGTTCACTTTGTTTTACAGGAGCATAGATCAACCGTTTCTGGATGAAGGGGATGAGGACCTTGTTCTCAGTGGCTGGCTTTGAATCAAGTTTCCGGGATCGCTATCTAGACTTAATATTTAGTGAAAACAAACTTCAAGTGCTTACTGTTAACTTGAAAACCTGTTGTTGCTTTGTTTTTGTAAGAAAGTCATATTTCTTGATGTGCAATATTACATGTATGGTATTAAAATGTACCAAAATAAATTTTATATTTATAATTATGTTGAATGATAGTCATTTTTTGAATACCAATGGAATTATTCAGATTATATGCTGGAATAGAAAATTTCCTCAAATTAAAAAGGATATGCAGTCTAGGGCGAGACTCAACACAATCAAAAAATTACAAGTAATGTGAATAATAATTATAATTTACAGAGTAATTAAATTTATGGCTTTGAATTTTCATTCATTTATTTCAATCTCAACACCATTGTACAATGGTACACAGAGATAATAATAATACAATATGTGATATTTCTTACTAATTAACAACGCATGCGTAAGAGAGAGAGAGAGAGAGAGAAAATAAAAAATAAAACATGTACAAGATCCACGCTGACTCGTCAATACAAATGTGAAGTATGGGGGTTCTAACCTGGGGAGAATTTTTTATTTATTTTTCTAATAAAAGCACATAATTTCCTTAAAGAACAGTGTTTTGTACTAGACATTATAAATTTAAAACTAATAGCATTTTTTATTTTGATATTTGATAAACATTGACTGCGTTCTTGCTGCAACGAGTTACAGCTAAGTATGTAATGGAATTCATCTCTTATTTCGCACTTATTGCAATGAGCACAGAATCTTTCGTGTCTAGGGATATTTGCCCAACGTCCACTTTCAATGGGTAGATGGTGATTACATGTTCGGAATCTACAAAAAGTAATTGCATCTTTTTTTGATAATGTATCAAAATAATGTTCAAATTTTAATTCTTCCTTAAAAATTCTATAATTTAGAGCTTTTGCGGATGATTGCAGAATAGATTGCCAATTTTGCTTAAATTGGTCTATTAACGTAAGTTTTATTTTTGCCTTTAGCCATTTTGAGTTATGTATAGTTTGATCAATCCAGATATTAGATAAATCGCAGATATTTAGAATATGTTTGATGATTTCATACCAAAGCATTTTCCCCCCAATTTCGTGATTCATACAGATTCCTAGATCATATATTAATTTTGCAATTTTTGTATCTTTTCCGGTAAGTATTCTTGACCAATAAGAAATAATGCGTGTTTTAATTTGAATTTAAAGTGGGTATCAACCAAGTTCACCATATATCATGAAATCTGGAGTTGATTGTTTTAAATGGAGTAGAAGTTTACAAAATTTGAGATGAACTCTTTCTATAATTGCAATATTTGAAAAACCCCAGACTTCACATCCATATAACAGTATAGGTTGGACAATTTTGTCAAATAAATCTAGTTGACACTGTATTGATAGGTTATGTAATCTCCCATTTTTTAACACTTCATATAATGCTTTTGTAGCTTTTTCGGCTAATTTCTGTATTGCTAATTTAAAAGATCCTGATCTGCTTAATACTATTCCCAAATAGTTAAAATCAGTAACAACTTCAATAAGCTTATCATTATATTTTATCTGTATGTTTTCTTTCCGCCTACCTTTGCTAAATACAATTATTTTAGATTTATCGATATTCATTTTCAGGTTCCATTTTATGCAATAAGTATGAAAGCAGTCTATCTGTCTTTGCAATTCTTCAGGTGATTCTGCTTACAGTACAGTGTCGTCTGCATATAATATAGCAAATAATTTGAAAAAAATATTCAACTTATTTTCAAACATGTGAGTAACAGTTGGTAAACCTTGAATATCAGACTCATTTAAAAAGTCATGTAAATCATTAAGGTACATGGAGAATAAGAAAGCTGACATATTTTCGCCTTGCCTCACTCCGTTTTCACAATGAAAAAAAGTAGAGGTTTCATTATTATATACAATTCTTGACTTGATATGACTGTACATATTGAAAATAATATTAAAATATTGAATGAACTAACAATAACTTTATAATTTTCATCTTCAGATTACGAATATCTAATGGGTTATCTCTGTTGGTTTAATGTTTATATAAATTGAATATGCTGTTCTTTCATCCATATTACATGTACCAGTAATGTGTAAAAATGTCTTGTACATGTACCACTATCATTTAAAGCTAAAACATTTCGGGTATGTAAAAGAAAAAAAGCCTTTTTGATTATATTTAATTTATTACACATACCCTGTATGGTTTCCATTTTATTAAACAATGTATCAAATAAATGAAATCTATAAAAAAATATTATTTAAACAAAGTGATTGTTCAGGTTTAACCTTAGATTTTAAGCATGATGTTGTATGAGATCCTTGGAGTATACTTGAACAATATACTTGTTCCTTTATATGAATAAAAATCTTTAAACTGCATGGATCTCTGAAACAAGATTTATGGATTCTCATCCATGTCATAATGATCTAAATCTTGACAATTTTCAAGCTGATCTTGACTTTCATCATCATTTTCATTTGTATCCATGGAAACACTTAAATCTTCAAATCCCTGAGCAACATTGTCCGACAAGTTCAATACTTCCCCATTGGGATCTTCATTGATAGATGTCTCTGAGGAAATTGTACAACTGTCATTTCCTTGATGTTCCTGTGATCCGGATTTATGATTCATACAACCTGGATTATGTTCCTGGTGATCCATATTACCCGGATGATTCTGCTGATGCTTTTTTCTTTCATCAAAAAGCTTATGATGTTCACTTGTTCTGGCACAAATGTCTTCAGCAGTTTCACCCAAACTGTTCTTTAACTCTGTATTGAGGTTGCAGTTGGATAAAAGCAGTGAAATTGTTTCTCCATTTTCTTTCTCTGAGGCTGCCAGATGCAGTGGGGTCTGTCCACTGTTGGTCCTGGCATTGATATCAGCACCATGTTCCAGCAAAATAGATATCACCTGAGCCTGATTCCACCTGGCCGCACTGTGTATGGGATACCAGCCATCCTCCGTCCTCGCTGCAATGTCAGCATTGTGATTTAAGAGAAACTGAGGAAGAGAAAATGATAGTGTTAATATTTGAATATTTAGTTTATATGGAATTAATATACCTACATGATTTCTTGCCAGTAAAGACAGAACTACTCAGATGTTGGGTACTGAAAAGCAAATGTAGGCCAGGATATCTCAAACTCTTTTAAAAAAATTTTAAGGCATGGTAATTGAAGCTGCATGCTTCTAACTACAAGAAGATTAATATACATGTACCTTCACCATATCTGCATGTCCATTATAACAGGCTCTGTGTAAAGGGGTGTACAAGTCACTGTCTCGACTGTTCACTAGTGACGGGTCTTCATCCAGTGAACTCTTGGCGATGTCCATGTAGTTATTCTCTGCAGCCCATAAAATCTTCTTTTTCGGATCCTCTAAAGTCATTAATAAAAATAAAATAGATGTTATTTGAATTCAGATTTGGTTATCTCTCATTAATTTCATCATTTATTCAACTTCAAGCAGAGAAAAACAAAAACCACTTCAATACTTAGTATCTCCTCCTCAGATTCTTCTTCCACCCCTTGTTCATCCAACTCCCAGAAACTTTGAAACATCCCAGGGTTGTTCATTCTGGCAATCATTAGCTATCAATGGAAAAAAATTATGAGTGAAGAAAATGGGCATTGTGCCTCCATACTTCTGAGTATAAACCATCTTAAAACTACTGCTAATAAAGTCGTTTAGCTCAAACAACATGAACAATAGTGCCAAAGAGAAACCAAGATATGCTAGATGTAACTTAGTATGGAGAAAATCTGAAAGACCAGTCAAGAATGCTTTCTAAGAGCCCAATGAATTACAATACAGTAGTTCAACCGACACATTGGACACAATCAAACCCATCTTACCATCAAATTCCCATACCTCCCTCCCTACCCATCAAATCATTTAAGTTTCAGAAGAAAAGCAATCCTTATCTGTTTTCAACCAATTCCACTGAAAGAAAAATAACCTGTTTATTTGTTAGTGTGTGACTGGTTCATTATAAGTACCAAGAAATACTGAGAACCTTGATGAATCACATTATAGAGGTTTTAGAAATCAGATTAAAAGGTCGCCTTGATCACAGGGTTCTGAGACAATATGTACAAAAAATTCGTATTTATACTATATGTAAGACTTATTTTCGTTTGGACATTTGTGTCAAATATGCAAAATCCTATGGCCTGATTATAGTTGACAAAAGCAGGGACGTATATACTGACGTATATTAGTAGATACGTCCCTGACAAAAGGGAGTCAAAATGTATCGATTTTAGTTCATACATACAGCCTCTAATAGTTCTGGATCAAGCGGATTCATTGTTGGTTCTTTTATATGTGTCAACCGTTTGGCAATTGTTTTATAACAAAATCTTTTAATCCTTTAGGTTCTTTGGTAGCTGTGCTTGTTGTTTACCATCGCCATAGTAGAATGCCGAACCCGACGGATAAAAGAATTCCCGGGAAAAGATAACAGTTGGACAAGATACACGGGGATGGTAGTACATGTGCTGTATGTAGTTCATTTACTGAATATCAACTTTGACAATTGTGGATGAAGATATAACGCAATCGTGAACAAATATACATGTTACAAATGTATATATTGATGTCACTGAAAATTGCACATGTTGTATTTTAATTTTAACGTTAACAATTATTCTGCATATAATAACTATCCACAGAATATTTCTTCTTTGGTTAGGGTAGGCTCAAACTTCACCCGTAGTTTACATGCATGGGTATACGACCTTGAATGGAGTTACAAAACTCAAGGTCAAGGTCAGAAAAACTGTTAAAAATGCCCTTTGCCAAATATGGGAGGTGAGGGGCCTTTTGAGATGGCCACCATTAAACCGTGTTTAGATCAAATGTGTGATGACTGCCAAATTCGAGACTGAATTGATAATATAACTTAACAGATTTAGTACTCAGTATGAAAATGATCTGTTTGTGATGATTGTCAAATATTGATTTAATTTGTTATTCATAAAAAATAATTTCATTTTTTTAGAAGGTTGTCAGCTTTGTGTAGCAAAGATATTTTCCATCTGAATATGCATGGGGTCAGCATGAGCATGACTTTGAATGTGTATTGCAGATAACACCCACACCTCAAGTCAATCCTATTAGTGTCCAGTTCCCAGAGACGTGAGTTCACTGTTCAGTTTTGTCAAAACTATTATTGGTGATTATAGCTCCTCCTTGCTTTATTATATCACTTGATCTAAATTTTCATAATATAAGCAATCACCATAACCCCCCCCCCCCAAAAAAAAAAATAATAAAAAAAAAATTGATTCAATATTGTGTTCTTAATTTTACAATCAATGAATGGAAAGAAATTTCCATAACTTGTTAAAATGGAATATGTGTAAATTGTATGTTATATTTTAATGAATGTGAGTCCCTTTTATCTTATAGTGCATACTCTTTAGAATTTGTGAACTAATTAAATAATTTGATTTATCAAAATCTGCAATAATTTTTATAGACAGTAATTTTAGAATTAGCAGAAGTCTTTCAACATTATATAAGTAAATCAACTATAAACACAATTGAGTATACTATTAAATGTTCAAAGTCCTTGTTTTCTATCATGATTTCAAACTACATTGTATGGATGAGTAATATTTTTGCTCTGCTCTGAGATCTGCAGTATGCATGTAGCCTGAGGAAAGTATGACCGCATGTTTGAGAATCTATGTAATTTACATGCCTAAAGAAATTTTTTAAGGTGATGACTAAGATTCTTTGCTTTTTGATTTGATTGTTTTTTTGGCTTTCTGTAAGTAAAATGAAAAACTTCGAAGCAAATATATTCACACGTACATGTATTAATATTTTTTCCTGCTGCAAACAAAAAAAAAATATTTCATTGATATATACTTTATATATATTAATGAAATCATTTTTTTTCCCTAGAAAAAAATTAAAGTAAATATGACGTGCACTCAATCACTCAATATGCTCCAATCAAAGTTTATTCGGTTAATGACAGTTTTATTGAATAACAGAAAAAAAATTATACACGTATAGCAGTAATTTTCCAAAAGGTTTATGAATAACCAAATCGAACTTCAGTTGGAAGCTGTAAATCACGATGATCTCAATAGGAAATGCAAATTTATTGTGACACATGTGTAACATAAGATGTCTGGTGTTATAGTTCCGAGTCTGTGGCATTTTGTTGCCAAAGTCTGATCTGTGGTTTAATAACTATTAATCACCAAACGAACTCCCGTGTTATTCTTTCTCCCCTGTATGTTGCATGCTATTTCTGTCCCTAGCATCGAGAGCTGTTCATTCACTAAGGACAGGGTCTTTACAGAGGCTCAGGTAAAAATCTGTTTATTTATTCCGCCAGGTACAGTAAGCGATTAGTGAAGACCCAGACCAGAAGAATGCAGGGACCAAGTTGGCTAGCAGGTGATGTGTCGTCTGGTCTGGTCAGCTGTCTCATGGTCATCTCCAGTCATGCGTGACTGAACGGCAGGTAACAAAATACCGAATTAGCATCAATACACATGAAGGCAGCGCTTTAATATCTGACAGGAATTTGACTGTGCACGCCTCCCTTCTTTTCATAAATTGAATTCCTGGCCACTTTTTGGAGAGAGAAAAAAAGAGGAAAAGCTGAAATTTATGTTTTGGATAGATGCTTCAGATATTGCAGTGGCTTATCAGGTCTGTTTTTATTTTTGAAATTGTTTCAACTTACAAATTTTTAAACTGAGATATATTTAAAAAAAATTTAATACATATATCAATTTGAATTTAAAAGAAAGTTATTTTTATGCTACGATTTCATAGTCTGAAATTGTTTAGTATTATATTACCTTAAGTTCTATCAATGCTTTAGTATTGAAAAAAAAACCTACATGTATAATAAAGATCATGAAAAATGCATATCAATAATAATTTTAAAAAAAATTTGAGCAAAAATTGCAATTGATAAAAATGAAATGTAAAGGAGATAAGTACACTAAATGTACATGTAGTATTGCAGTTTTAAAAATGAAAAAGTCACAGTATTCTGTCAGTTATTAACATAACTGGTGATTATGCACTAAGAAGAAAGAAAAGAAAGAGAGAGAGGAGGAGGAGAGAGAAATAAGAACTGTAGCCTGAAGGGTTGTCTATATTGTGAAGTTAAATACTTTTAATTTGTGAATGAAATGGCATTTTTTAACCGATAGGAATGTAAAGGGTGCTTATACATGTCAGGGGACAGGTGTTTCTGTTGATCCAAGAAATGTACCCCACATTTCTTTTTTGGTTTAAAAGTAATCTGACACATTTATCTGACAAATAGTGGTGTTAGCCACTTATGTGGTACAGACTAAAGACTAAAAAGCCTTACAAATGACACAGGGAACTCGATCGGAGAGTCTTTCTGCTCCTTCCAAATCCCCCCAAATTAATCTTGATGGGCTGAAGCGATGAGTTATAATGCTAAAACTGATTGCAATCTATCAGAACCAGTTAAAAGATAATGACTTTATGTTCTTGATGGACCAAATTAAAAGTGCAGAAACTTCATTATCGTCACCTGTATCGTAATGGATCTGACAGCTAATGATATGGGTATTTAAGCTATCTCAATATGACAGCATTCGCTGACACTACTGTAAGGATCAAGATTTAAATTATTTAATGATAGATATTTTATTTGAAGGAGACAGGTGTATAAATGCTATTGTGTCAACCGCTTGCTACTTCGGCCTTCCTTTTAACCTAATTAGGGTGTGACAGATTAGAAAAATATTCATCTTAAAATATTTTTAATGTTTCAATCCCATACAAACATGTATCTGACTGGGGCATGGATTAAAGTGTTAAGACGATTCTAACACCAGGTATTGTTAATTGTGCTTTGCCTTTGCTCATATATCCATGGTACTTTAAATATGCCACAAATATTAACTGTTGATGAAAATTCCTGGACAGGTACAACATATTGCCTCCATCCCGCCTGTGTTAGCATGAAAAGCAGACTGCATGCATAAATACCAGTACTTCTCTAGTATCTGGTTTGCACATGCACAAACTTTCTCTATCTCTCTGTGTGTCTCTCTTATATTATTTCTTGGTGATATCACTGATATGCTAAAATCTTCTTTAGTAAGATATGTACCAGTCTTAAATCATCTTTATTCAAATTACATGTATTTATTCATAATGTGTATAAAGTGTTCATTGACAATCATTGATCATGCCTTTCAATTGTTTCAACTTTGTGAGGTCACCATAACACTGACACCCATTTCCCCTCTCTCTCTCTCTCTCTCTCTCTCTCTCTCTCTCTCTCTCTCTCTCTCTTCTGTCTTTGTCTTTCTGTCTCTTTTTTCTTTTCTCTCTCTTTTTTCTCTCTGTCTGTCTCTCTCTCTATTTATCTCAAGAACACCTCATTTTGAAATAATAAAATGCTGATAATTATTCTCTCTCTCTCTCTCTCTCTCTCTCTCTCTCTCTCAAGAACCCTTCATGGGGATCACTAAACACCTCTCCCCAGAACTAATGTTTCCTGCCTTCCTTTAATCAGATTACACAAAGGGTAGTAACTTCTAATCCACCCCTCTCCATTCTCTCAATCGTTAAAACATTACAAAGGTCAATCGCTTTTTAATCCATCTTGTGAAATCTGCATGCAGATTTAATAAAGGCTTATAAAGTTCATTTTAAGAAAGTCTTATGTCAAATCGGTACATGATTAATCGTTCAGGTAATTAAAATGTTAGTAATGAAGGTATAATGTTTAGATTGCGGGATAAGGGAGCATGTTTTAATGACCCAGGTGATTCTAAGCCCGGCTTTCTTTCTTCTTTTTTACCCAAAGCTATCAAGGTGTGTATGTATATACATGACAGATACGGAACGGAACGTTCAATTCCTTCACTGGCATCAGTGTTTTAAAATTGGCCGGAAATTCTGGTCGTTATTTGAAAGGCGTGGAATTAATTCTTGTTCATCTGTGTTTGAATACAGGTAGGCTTTAATGAAACTGCGTGTGTTTATATCTTAGATTCAATTAGGCAAACCCTTTTAAGGAACAATAAAAAAAAAAAATTCTTTTTTATGTATTTTTTTTTGGTAAGGTGATATATTGTTCCATTATGACTTC
The DNA here is from genome assembly GCA_020458035.1 of Magallana ariakensis. Classification (NCBI taxonomy): domain Eukaryota; kingdom Metazoa; phylum Mollusca; class Bivalvia; order Ostreida; family Ostreidae; genus Magallana; species Magallana ariakensis. The sequence goes on along the minus strand of CM035818.1, from coordinate 16,758,901 downwards.
ATTTGCAATGAACACTTTTTCATATATGCTAATGAAATCAGAATTTATTTCTAGCTTTATGCAATAATGTTGTCAAAATTTGATTGCTTGGGGAATGATCTGAAATGTTATGATCACTGATTTAATTAAGAGGTCTTTGGGTGTGAAGAGAAATAAGATTTTAATATTTGTGTGTTTGTATATTCTTATCGTTTCGAGAAATTGACCTTGTGTGTTCTTGTTGATAGTAATGATAATAAGTTTGGGGTGTTAGGTAATGAATCACTAGGTTCATTTGGACTCCATACTGAGGAAGGCTTTGGACCGCTGTTTGCAGATAGATAATCCGGACTGATAAAGGCATTGGAGGGGACCTCTGTGCTTCCTAATCATTGCGAGGGTCGCAAAGTTTAAGGAGCTACAACTTGCATGATCGATTTCTAATATTAAAAGGTATCGAATCTAATTGATTTCATAAAATGTGCAGTTCTATGCATTTATTGTATTGGTGCACATTGGTTTTAGACGTGCATGTGTAATTTGAAGTGTGGAGGCATTGCATCTATGTACACTCCTGCTTGGTTAATTTTTTTTTTTGTATCAGCTACTGCAACAGAGTTGGATTAACTCAGAAATTTGAATTTTATTAAAGAGAAAGATCAAAGGATGTTGTGTATGTAGATGTAAAAACTTACTGTCTTCAATTGAGCATTTTGTTCATTCATAAACTTGAGCAAGGATGGGTTCTAAGCTCAAATTTACATAAAAAGAAGTCGTTAAAGCGGGAGATGAGACACAGATAGCTGTACACCATTGTAGTGGTTTATATCCAGGAAATTGCTTCCTATCATTTTTATGACAGGCAAAGGTAGTAACTCTCTGGAACCATGGGTGTGTCAAAACGGTTTTCCTCACACTTCCTGCAAAACTCTGTCACAAAAGAAATTTTAACTATGCTAAACTGGTGTGAAATTGAAATTACGTGCTAGATCCTATCTTTTCCATTACTTACAAGAATATGGCTATATTGCCTCTTAAAAGCATAGGGCTTTGCAGATTGAATTGAATATTTTTCTGTTCATGGTAAGCCAGACCTTTTTCATGTTTATCCATATTATAGTTACCCCCACAGGGCATTTGTTTTCCATCCGAAAATGCTCACTTGAATCCAGGTTTGGATTTGTGGGATTCAGATGATCTGAATGAAATCTTTTATTATCTTGACAGAAATCTGAAGTATTTTGTGTTTTATCAGACAGTGCTAACCACCCCATAAAATTACTTTACAAATATTTTATTTTCTTAAAAAAAAAAGAATAGATTTCATTTAAAGTTCTTGATGATTTTATCAATGACATCTCATCAAATTAAGTTATTATGATAATTCTTATTTCAAATGAGTATAATTCCAATATTTTTAGTAGAGAAGTAGAGACGTGGGAATATTAAGTTTATGGATATGTCTATATATACCACTCTATACATGCAGTCTTGATAAGTTTGTTTGCAGATCTAATGCATGGTCTTAAATGATTGATTGGTTGTTGTTGATAAGATTCCTATCAAGAATAGTCATCACACATTTAAGCAATGAGCCACAAATTCACTAGCTTATAATGAGGAAAAAGAAGGTTAAATTTGAGTTTTAGTTATCAATCATTTAATATTTAGTTGGAAATTCTTTTTGAGGTTTGTCTTAACACAATGAATGTAAATGTTCCAATGGCGATGCAGCATGCATATTATTTGATGTCCCTTCAGTGTCATGACTAGGACCACATATGCATTAAGATATATGGGCTCAACTCCAGTATAAGGATAAAGAAGTACTTTTATAAACATTGTATGGAGATATTCCTACATCACATACAGATTTATAGTTAATAATTGATGATATTTCAACATTAATGTTTATTTTTATGGTTATTATTATGGTTAATTTTTAGTAGAAATTTGAAGTAATTTAGAAATCTTGACAAATTACAGTGCATAAAAAAGGGTGTCAAATAAAATCTCATTACTGTATTTATAAACTTATTATTAATGTCTTATTTATTGTCGTAACTTGTATGACAGTAGTATCAATCATTTTGTCTGATTCAATGAAAGAAAAAACATGTAAAGACTACAAATCATGGTTTGTAAGTGTTTTGTATTGCTAAAGATAAATATTGTTGGTATATTGCATTCAGTATCAAAGAAGACTTCAATATATGTCATTGTTTATTTATTTTTTTTTTTTTTTAGCTGCATGAATGCAAGTTGTCCGCACTCTGAAATCAAACCTGTAGGAAATAAATTACCGTAAATAAGATTTGATGGGTGGGGGTGTTTTTGTTTTGAACACTGATTCTTTGTCATTCTGGTCGCAGTTCATATTTCTGACAGGACAGTTGCCATTTCCTCAGCTGTGGAATTCAGTATGCTGTAAATGACAATCTGCGTTGTATTGTGGTCCGTTTCTTTCATCAGTGATTTGAGATAATATGCATTCTTCTCCGCTCACCTGTGTTTAGAAAAACTTCCAAATTAAAAGGTTTAAGTTTACCATTCCCTGATAAAATCTCTCACGTCCTTCATAATATTTCAATGAAATTTTTCTTTTGAAATTCTGAATTAAATATTTTACATTCTTATTTTCATTTCATTATTCATTGAATTTTTCCTTCTATCTGGAATCGCTTATTTTTCCCCTCATTAACACGGACAGGTACAGAGTGCTTACCTGGTGCTGTACCCTCCTGCTACCGAAAATAATGACCGCAACAAGAAACGATAAGAATCTTATCGCAAACGTAAATTCCTCCTCTCTTTCAACCACCAATGAGGTTAGCAAACAGTTTCCTTTGTCATTACACCCTAAACAGTTTTAAAATCATGTCAGAAATCTATTTTGGCTACAATTACCGGTACTGATTTCGTTCTCCGTAGGTGAGCCAAGTGGCTGATAAACAGGTATAGGTGGCTGACTGATTGATCTTTTCGGGTCTGTGAAGTGTTTTTCAAGGGGGGTACCTTAACTTGTAGATGTTGTTCACTCAGCAGATCTTCTCCCCTCTCTTCTTGATGATCCACACTATACGAGGTTAAGTATTAACCAGAAATTCTTCCTGCTAATTGGATTTATTCGAACTTTCGAGTGTCTTCGGTTGTGACTTTGGGTATGTTTACTGAATCGACTACTTTCTTGAAATAGCTATGAAGATGGTCTGTAATTAAAAGGACTACTCTGAAAAGCAGGATCTCAATGATATTTAATTACAGATTCGATGAGTCTCTGTTTGTCATCTGTTTTTGATAATTTTTCTGTCAGCGATTTCTTCACAGGAAAGCCTAATTATATACCAATACTCTAAGGTTTTTAAGTCCGTCTATCTCAACTGTTTAGCTTTTTATGTTAATCAGTACTCTTGTTTATATAAATATTTGGCAACAAATATAAGGAACATGTATGAATGGAAATAAGACTTTCAGGCAAGATAGATGAATGAATGACAGTTTTGAAGAGGGCAAACAATTAAACATTTAGTTGCAACTGCTAAAGGTATTGAGTTATTCATTTGCAAATGTACGGTAAATCAAATTCTTTCTTTAATACAGGGATGTAACCTTATGAAGTACATATTGTATTGTTTTGTTCATTATATAGTTTAATTAGCTTGAAATTCAAAATAGAAAATAATAATTCAGATGTGGTTGTCTTTTTTAAAATAGTAAAGAAGCAATTTTCTCTCATTTGATATATAGCAGATTCAAAAGGTGTAAGCATTTAATATTTTTTCTTTTACTTTAGCACAATGTGGCATCCTTTTTAAGCATTTTATATACATGTATAGTTAATTTAAGATGAAATGCAGATGGATTTATGAATGCCACAAGTGTTCCAACAGTTTTAAAATGCTGCCTCAGCTAGTCGTAAGTGTCATTACGCAGTATAACGGATTTGTTTTGAAGTATAACAACAATGATAAAAATGAAGATTGGAGATGACTTCTATTTTTGTTTTTTTGCGCACCAGAGTAGAGGGTGGTAAAGATTCCTTGTTTATTATGTAGATAGTTAGTAATTCAGTCAGGTATTTAGATGTCTGTCTCCTGGGGCTGTGTGTACTGAACATTATGACTGGATCAGTGGGGATTCTGGGATATAATGCGTTGTCGTAGTACTTCTTATTCTGCTATAAATAAGACTTCTCTTATTGTGTCATTTGAGCACAAGCTGTTCTTGTACTATGTGGCACACGATACTGTGCATAGTACTTCTCCTGTTTCTCTCAGTGTGACACAGGACACAAGCTAACGCATCCAGCACCATACTCAAATATGAATGAATTAATGTATGAAAAATACATGTAGCTAGTTAAGATCTCATAAATTTTTAGAACTTGTGTCTGAACCTTTTGTATTCTTTGATACACATTGAAATATGTTCAAAACAAAACAACTAGGCTAATGGTTTTGAATCTATCATATCTTGGGGTCAAAGAATTTTGGTCCATGATTGTGAATGAAAAAAGTTTAGAGGAAGGATTGCAGCTGCAGTAAATCTCAGTTAAAACAAACACTATTATAATGAAATGATGCTTACAGCAGTGTGATTTGAATTCATTGAAGATTTTAAATGCATCATTTATTTAACTTATCACTTAAATAAAAACATACATTCTCGTTAGTAAATATATTGTTCACTTTGCATTTTACTATAAGCATATTTTTTTTTGATCCGCAAATAAATAAACCAGTGTAACAAAATAAAAGAGCTATAATTAGAGAAATAAACCAACCAAAAACTACTCACCTACATATATATAATTAATAATAAAGTTTTTTATTAAAGTCCAATTAATTGACATTCAAAACATTCACAAATTTACTATCACATGATTTTCACAAGTTTACAGAAGCTCTACTTACTGGGTTTATTTGCTCAAGTTATTATCGGGTAGTCCAATTATAGTTTGATTTCCTGTATTATGATACCCCCCCCCTGACTTCAGGAAGAAAAGGAATAAGTTAGAATGATTTGATTGAAAGAGGGTAAAAACTAAAATGAAATAAATAAACTGTTAATATTCTTAGAGACTTAACATTATTCGACTTGATCCCTGCATCCAATGGCGTTGCTTTTGATGTATCAGTGAATTTAAAGAGGAGAAACGCTTAATGTGATAACCTCTGATATATTGAGATTAAATTTTGGCAGACATATTTTGGGATCTTCGGATCAAGTCTACTGTGTAAATGAATGGATGAGTCATCAAATTGAGTAATTCAATAAAATAGGTTTAAATGATGCACTTTTAATGAAAGTTTTGCTAGATGCTTGGTTCATCACTGCAGGTGAATGTTAACTGCTTTCTTATTTTAGGACTTCCGAGGATATTTTTGGCAGCTTGTGTTACTATTTTTGTATTACTGCTGGAACCACTGGAAAAACTGTTGTCCTATCACAATCTGCAGCAATCTGCATTTTGGGAATAGCAAAAATTCCTTGAAATTCTATAAAAAATTCCACTGCAGAAAAGCAGTTCATTTTTTTTTTTAATTGAATTTTTTTGTTGTGATCTTAAGATTTGTTGAAGAATAGAATACAGTTATTGCATTGTCTTGTAACCATTCCTTCATATTCTTAAGACTAGCAAATTTCTTGCATTTTAATTCTTATTTATGATATGTGTATAAACGTATGAAAAAAAGTGTTCTAACAGTGGACTTACAGTTGTGTAATGGTCATATCAATTCTTCCAATGCACACAATGAGTTAAGTTCTGGATAAAAAAATCTTAATAGGACTCTTTCAAAACACAGGCAAACACTTCGGTACTGTACTTTAATAAAAGGACATCTTAGTAAGATAATACCAATTGCAAGTTATGAGCCTGTCCAAAACTTTCTGCTGAAAAGAGTGCACTAGATAACAAAGCGGCGAGATGAAAGGTCCAATTTTATTTACCGGTAAATTGGAACAAATAATCCTGATCATTTCACTCTAGCTAATTTTTTTTTTAAAGTGAACAATCATTTAAAAGTGTTCTGGTCAGAAGAAAAAAAGTATCACTTAAGCATTTAGTATTTACCATTGAAATTATATTCATCCAAAGTGTAGTGTTTATTAGAACTTGGTGATTTTGTCTGGAAGCAAGACAAGTAGTCATATCTTGAATTAAGTGAGAGTTTTGACATGAGCCAGTGTTATCGCTGTAATTACAGGGTTCTGATTGTGATATAGCCAGGCAGTTAATCTTGTCATTATTGTGCTCTAACACCCTCTAACAAGTTAATTCAGTAACAAAGTTCTGTTACACATTCCTGCACTGTCCCTCGTCTCTGGGCTGGTAATGGTATAGAAGTTCAGAGTGGAGAGAGAGAGAGAGAGAGAGAGAGAGAGAGAGAGAGAGAGAGAGAGAATATAATCATCAGCATTTTATCATTATTTCAAAATAATTTAAATCTATTCAGTCAGCAAATTAAGATTATTTTATTTAAGATATGATAAGATTCAAAAGTTGTTTTGAATATAAAAATTTGTTACCTTGGATTATTCACATGAGAAAGTTGTTTAATTAATGCATATTGAAATTGACCAAGAAAAAATTAATATATGAAATGTTAACATCGTAGCATTGTAAAAGAAGCTTCATAGAAATATTTGGCCATTGATTGGTAAGAGACGAAGAATGAGGAAACACTTGTAAAATAAAAAATTGAGAAAAAAAAATGAAAGTGAAAATATTACATAATCATGTCAATTTCTTCTGTTTTTCTGAATGAATGTGCATGGTAACAGTTTGAAGATATGACAGACGGTATCAATGTGATGGCTGGTATCAGGCATGATGTAAGTAAAGGGATCTACAGTTTACGAATTATCTAGAGATAGGTCTGCAGATTTTATCAATTAACCAACTAGATATATTATATACTTACATTCATATAGATAGAATGAGGTGCAACATAGGGGCAGATGCCTCAATCTATCTTGTATTGCAGCTTCTTACTGCTGCACCCTCATTTCTCAATATTTCATGCACGCGGGTTGCACTGTTTTTGCTTTTACAAATGAGATCAGATGATTTACAAGATGTCCATTGAGTGACTTATCATTAAGTATTCAGCAATATCTGTGAGACTGTGATAATGTTTAATGAGCCAATTAATTTGTTCAGTTGAAAATATTTTATGATTTACATTTTTCTAGCTTTGGAAGAAGATAACATTTCTATTCTTCATTCACAGTAAAAAAAAAAAACTCGAAAGATTTGTCTGGAATTTTTTGAGTTCATATTACATTGGTTTGGTCAAGATGCTCTCACAGAGTGACTTCACAGTCTTTGTCTACAGTCTACATAAATACTTGTACATGACTTGTTTTATCAGAGCAACCTGTGATTCCATTAGCACATGACGGAATGTCCATAGTTAAGAATGGCATTTGTTTATGGGTCAGCATCAACTTCTTTGATGTGTTCAACATTGTACTAAATGTAATGCAGTGCAGATTAATTATGAAGCATCAATAATTATGTGTGTAAAACTGCTCCACAAACCATTTGATCATCATTCACTGTTGCACAAAATGGCATAGGTCTTGAAGAGATGAAACATATGCAGCAATACCATTGATATTTGTTTTGTATCGGTATGTTAATACCTGTAATGTGTTTACACCCTCCTCTCCCCCTCCATGGCCCCCCATATGGATCTATTTTATGTCTATGATTATGTGCTCTATCCTCTGTCTCTGGTTTTCTGCCTCTCATTGGGTTGGGCTTTTTACATCGGTCTAAGGTAAGGGACAATCTGTCCATGATATCCACAGGTTTCATTGATGGAACCTTTCTTGATTTTGTAACTGAACTGGTGTTATTGTTGATTGTAAAAAAAATGTTGAATAATCAAAAATTATATATTCCAGTTAGTATATAAAGGCATAAGGATTAGTTGTATAATTTGAAGTATATTATACAGGTAATAAAAAATGATATACATGTAGTACATTACTGGTATGTGACTTATATAATGAGGATTGAAATAAATGTATAAGTTTCCATTTCAGTGGGTCCATAGTTTTAATTATTGCATCCTTCATCGTTGTAGACCATCTGATAACCATAGTTTTAATTATTGCATCCTTCATCGTTGTAGACCATCTGATAACCATTTTCCACAAAGAAGGATATCCAGATTAGCTGTCTGGACCAATTAACAGCTTTTCAGGGTAAGTTAGAATTAATTGATTCTCTTTAGAGTTCACAATGTAGCAGCACTTGAAGATATGATTCTCAAGTTTTTAAGACAATATGGGTTTATGAATAATCTTTTCTGGGGTATATAGTGTATGTTGTAGTGACTGTAAGAAAATTCAATTGATTATATACCTTAATTACTCCAATACAATATATACATTATAAGATCTGTTTTCTTTTGAACATGCATATTTTGATATAAGTAAAACAGCCTTGTTGAACACATGTGTGAGGAATATGAGACTATAGGTGTGATTGTCTGGTAGCCATATTGTGGTTATTATTGTAATGATCTTTGAAGAACACCTCCCCCTTGTAATCAATCGACAGATAGGAGCAGCAATGTAGGTATAGATCTAATTCAAAACAGATGGCGGAACAGCCAGTATTGTTGTATACACTCCATAGTACCACTAGTCATAGCTCACTTCTCCTGTCTTATGCTGGTTCTTATGCTTTATTCTGTTTATGTACGCACATATAAAAGAGAAGAGAGAGAGAGAGAGAGAGAGAGAGAGAGAGAGAGAGAGAGAGAGAGAGATTATATGTTTTTCTTGATTGTTTTTCCATACCAAGTTAGACCAAGATAGAAATCAGACAGACAGATCCTTATCAAAAGAAGTTTTGATTGATAACTGCAGGAACTTAACAATTACACAAGAATGTAATGTTGGTATTTGCCAAAGTGAGATTCCACTCTGCTGGCCTGATCTTAGTAGTACCTGACATTGAAGGATTTAGATTCTGATATAATAGAAAGGGGCAAGGTGCAGTTGACACTCAATTGCTGTTTTAATTGCAGTCTGTATTTGAATCAACATTTCATTGAAGCTGTAATTGAAAGGCATGTCTGAATTAAAGTCAACAGTGCTGCACTTTAAGGGTCCAGCCCAGGGTTTTGTGCTAATCTTATCAAGATCTTGATCCGTGTTACACTATATTTTCAAGGCCTAAAATATCCTAATTCATTTTCACTTTTTATTGATGAATGAGCTATTTTTTGTTCCTTTAAACAGCATATTTTAAATTGGAAATGTAAGAAATGTGGATTTGAATGACATATGCAGTCTAGCTAAATTGAAACCATATTCTAGTACATGTAGCAGTATAGGGTCAAATGCACTCTGATGATCTTAACCATAGAGAAATCTTTATTGAGACCAATTCAAGTCCAAGGCCTTGACTTGTTGCTAGTTGAAAACACAGTTATATGTATGAAGTCAGTTGGTATATAGTTAGAAGTCAGCCTCTTGGTATTCTCTTTCTTTGATAGTCCAAGTTTTGTTAATGGTAGGTACATGTAGATTAGAGCCATGGACTTACTTTATTCCAAAATATCATTGATTCCTCTCACAAGTGCATGGTTGAAGTATTTTTTAGCAAATATAAAGACATCTCATCTTCCATACTGAAACTGTACCAGGAATTTCTCTTTCAAATACATAAATTCAACTAACTGTACCACAGTGAGATACATTGGTTATCTCTTTTAACTTGAAAATGAATTATACCAGATCATTGTCTGGAGGATAAAATATAGCTTTTAAATGCTCGTTTTTTTCACGAGACAGCCTCTGAAGATTGTTTCCTTTTTGATAGAGTCTGGGATTGAAATAGAATACGGATTATAGAAATATCACGATATTGAGATTCGCCTGCAGAATCTCTGGATATAATCTCTTCCCAGTAATCACTTTTCTTGAGTCTTTCCATTATTTCTTCTGATATTTTTCTCATTTTAATGTGCTCCTTTAACAAATCACAATTCATTAAAGTAAGAAAAGTTGACATCTGCTGTGTTAACAGCAGCAATCTGTCATGAGATAAAGACTTGCATATAAGCAATAAATTTCAGCTGAGAAAAAAAAATGATTAAGAAAAAAATATTGGTTAACATTTTAAAAAACCAACATATTTGAAGGAAAAATAACGAAATGTTATTAGATGTGGCATATGGTGTTTTTTTCTAATATTGGTCAGCTCAATAGATTGATACAAAACATTTTTCTTAAAAAGCTATAGGTGTACAGATTTAATGCTTTTATGACCTGTATGCCCTAGCCGTTGGTGTGAAAATCCATTCATACACTTGACACTATCAAGCGGCAAAATCAAATTTGGACATATTGTTGAACGGCATCTGAAAAAATAATCTTATTTAGGAGGGTTAAAGATTACCTGTATAGAAAACAAAACACAAGTTTCGAGCACAGGTGCTTCATCTGGGTGCCGATAGTACCGCTCAGTACCGTTTCTCTGGAAGCCAGGCATGAACTGTTACAACCTTGCACAATGGGTCCCACTTATTCTTGTCATAACAAGGTATTTTGAATTCAAGCCTTAACATTGCTTTTAAGGGTCAAGCTTGTTTTGAGTGAATGGAGAGAAAAACATATTTAAGCATTTTTTTGATTTTCAATCATAGAGATTTAATTCATTTACACTTAACTTCAGCTTTTTGTAATCAGATCTTATTGCCAAGAATTAGAGATCATAGAAAAGGGGAATGGTGGGGGTGGGGGGGGTAATTGTGAAGAAATTTGTCCTTAGCTGTTGAATTCTTTAATAACATTTCATACTTATAGTATTGCTTTAACTAACACATCTTACCAACAGTATATCCTGCCGTTCATTCATGCAGGGAGTTTTTGCAAGTCCACTGGTCTTGTTACCTCTAATCTTCTCTGTAAAAGTGGACATGTGTTGGAAAATGGATTTTGTGTTAATATGTAAAGAGTTGGCCCACCTCCCCTGGTGCCTTAGTGAGATATGGTCTCTGTATATCCCAATGATTAGACAACAGCAGGCCCTCGCATTTCATCATTTCCCTGACAGCATCTTTACATATCATGTCAGTGTTTGTTTACCCATTTCCTATTCACTGATTTGTGGGTCAGATATATATAAAAGAAATTCTCCACAAGGCAGGTGAGCAGACATTTTAAGACTTCTATAGTTCTTGATTTAGTGTTGCTACAAAAAACCCATAAAATTTTCAAAATTGCCAAAAAATTCATCTATATTTATAAAGATGTGTTGTGTATGTACTATACTAGTAGTAGCTGATAGCCTTTCTATAGCTTAGATTAAACTGCTGCAAGACAATTATATTGCTCTGATGATTTATTCTCTCTCTCTCTCTCTCTCTCTCTCTCTCTCAATTAACAGATGATCATATGCACCTATAATTATACATGTAATATATAAGAAATATATGATGGTCTTTAATTAGATCTAGAATTTATACTTTATTTTTGTGCCAGTGGTTGTAATTTTGTCTGTGAAACATCTGAAATATGACATAGCTTTAATCCTGTCATGTCTTAAATAAAACTAAATGACCCAGGTAAACATTTCTGGCAGGTAAGTTTATGCCTGCATACCTTCATAATCAATTTCATGCTGAAGCAGTCATGTGGGAAACTGACAAAATTTATGAATGAACTGGCGACCAGACAGATCTTGATGGATTTTATCAATTAAGTGTGCGACATCACCTAACACAGCTTGTCTGCTCCCAGTAGGAGGGGCAGGCCATTTATCTTGACCCCCCATCTCAAGCTTCTATTAGATTAGTAATTTGCTGGTATAGTATTATATGCTTCAAGGATTAAGTTTCCTTTTAATATTCAGACACTTTTTTATGCATACATGTATTTCAAAATAATCTGAATTTTCTGACCAATAATTGTTGGTTTTCTGATTATGTTACTTAATATGCTGGTATGAAAGCATAAGTTATTAATTACAGAGAAACTAAACAAAGAAGTAATTTGGCCATGTAGTTTTTAATTTTCAGGGATCTGCTTTTCGTATAATGGTGTTAAATGGTGGTGATTTATAATGGGAGGGGGGAGGGCATTGTGAGAGTGTTTATTTATTTTGTTTATTTCCCTACTCTCCTCAAATAAGAAAGACGTTCTTCAATATTGTATCACTAAGAAAGACATTGTCCAATATTGTTTCACTATAAACATACATCATTTAATTCTGATAGCATTAAGTTAGGAATTTTTGAAATTCTTGTTTAGAGTAAAATATTTATGCTTCCACGTTTTGAATTTATAGACTTGGAACTACCTCATGAATACAACAAAAGCAATTAGCCTTTAGTCACACCTAATAAAACATCCGAATAAAAAGGGGCCCCTGTATATTTCTTCCCAATGGTCTTTAAACAAAGATTAGCTGATGTATTCAAAACAGGACATTAAAATGGGTGACACATTAACCCCCTTCCTTATTTATACTGGCAGCAGTCCGCCATTATCAGAGGGTTGACACCATCATGCCATTTTACTCTTAGATTTGTAATGGTTAAAAGATTGTTTGTGGAAAATATATCACTTACAGAGATTGCATTTTTTTTCGGAAAGGGAAACATGAGTAAACAGAGCACTTGAGGGTACAGTGTGAAAATCATCTCATCCTCTTTAAAGTGACCAAACAGTGAAGGGTGTATTGGGGATCAAACAGCCCCCATGAAAAACCTGCTCCTGCATGGCCAAAACATTTCTGAAGCACCCATTGTTAAGAAACCTTGGACATTGACCTTAATTTATTGCTAATTTGTAAAGAATTTAAAATTCTCACTGAAAGGGGGAGAATCTGCAGGCTTCATAAGGATCGAATCAAAAGAACAAATTTTATGGTGATGGGGGGAAGGAATTGAAACTTTAGAGGGTTGGTTAATTGTTTTCACATACCTGTGTAACATATATACCAAAAACAAAATTTTTTTGGGATTTTAAACTGTGAAGAATTAGATATATTAAACTCTCTTGGTAAATTTTTTACAAAAGGCATTAATGCCTTAATTTGTATTTCCTAGTCAAATATTGGTTTTTTTTTTTCAATCATATGATAAACTATTTCAGATTTGTATGTACATTTGTATTTCGACATTTATGTATGGGTGTTTAACATAAATATACAGAAGACATTGTATTGAGTATATAGAAACATACATATGTATATACATTATATACTAGTATACTAATTAAAGGTTCATGTCTGTCCTAGCTCTTTCAATCATCCAACTCTTTCCCTCTTGTATATGTAATGCTTATTGAATGTCTTATATGTACATTGAATGTTCTATGTACAATCTTCATGTTGCCCCTTGAGGGCCCTTAATTAGTTAATAAAGAAATTGAAATTGAATTATACTGGTACTAGTTAATGGTACATGTATTAGTAGCTCACTGGTAGACTTCAGATAAATAAGATGAAAAAGTTCTGTTCATATGAGTTTCCTTTGATATATTAGGATATGGCAGGACTTTGTATTTTTTGCATTGCAATTTATTTTGCAGATTGCACAAATACCACTTTTTGTATGCAATTCACTAGTAAGTATGTGCGTGCAGAAAATAATGTTCAAGCTGTCGTTAGCAATTAGAGTTATCTCCCTCTCTGAGACGTTGCTGTTGTGTCATAGGCTTTGGCATTCATCTTCGGCATACACATGTAAAACCACTGATAAGCTTTCCAAACAGTGTCGACTATTGTCTGTTAAAGCCTTAAAGTTGACAGGATCTTGATTGAGACAAACCATGTTGCAGAGGTTCTTTAATTTAAAAATTAAAAAAAAATAAACAGAATTTGATACTTCTTCATCAATGGTGAATTGAACTTTACATCAAATGAGTATGAGTCAATCTCAAAGCATTTAACGTATAGTGATAGACTGCTGTTTCTACAGAGGTGCAGCAGTGCAGTTTTTGTCTAATTGCCTTTGGATTTCTGTACACACTTATTTTAAATTACAGTTTGTGGTTTCTGAAGGTATAAACCAGGGATTGCACTGATAGCTTGTAAGACTCAAGGGGATCAAATCTAGATCTAAGCCTATATTGGATCATCCTAGTGGAGGGTATGCCTGTTTACTAGTGATACTACCAGGGCAAGCTTTGCATAACTTTTTTATACCTCCCAAATAACTTATTTTGGAATGTAAACCAGAGCTTGCCCAGCAAGGGGTGAGAGAGCCCTAAAGAGGTACGCCTTTAGGGAAATCTTCAGAGATATTTTTCATTTCCATAATTCTTATGATAGAAAAATTAATGTTATCAAATAAGTGAAGTAACATATGGAGATTTCATGAGATGTATATTTTTTATTGTGGTAATATACGGAGATTTAGATATTGGTGTGGTTTTGGCCATCATCTCCCGTGGAGGGCCTCAAAGATGTACAAAGTTGCATCTTCAGCTCCAAGTTGATCTAAAGTGTTTGATTGGTTACATCTTGAGCTAACCTCTCCAGGTCATTATCTGCTCTGTACATATCATCTGAATGAAAATATTTTCTTTATAAGAGGCCTAGAACAGTTTCTACGGTTGTAAAATTCTTTGGCAGCGGATTTTTTAAGGTACACTTAAGGTTTCTACTTTGAAAAAACAAAACCCAGGAACAATTTTTAGTCATCATTGTTAAAAGTAGTGAAGTTGGGTTTTTATGAAAACCTCCAATTCTTTGCAGAGAAGGAAATATTGATATAGGTGAGTGGTAAAGTGTATGAGATTTGAGACAAGAAAGTGTGAGGGCATGTCAATTAGCGGATGCCTAATGAATGATTTGTGAGCCACCAGACCGGCACTAAACAAGATCAGCATCAACTGATAAAGATCACACAGCTGCCAATGCAACATCCTCTGCCACAGTTTGCCCCCTGGTGAGCCCCTCCCATATGGTCTTGGTTAATCAGAGGCTCTGCAGACTTCGCCCCTTCTGTCACAGATTCCTAAACATTCAGAAGAACAAGAAGATCTGTCAAAATCTTGGATTTCTTTTTGTAAACTTTCGAGTTCCTTTCCTCTGATTTTTAGGGCTTAACAGGTTTTTGATTAGAGGATAATTTAGCAGTTTCATGTGTTTGGAGTAAACCGGCATTGTAATATTTGTTTAAGCACTAAACAAAATTAGGTAAGTTACAACTTTTTCTAAAGAATTTGCAATGATTTTCCATTGAAGATCTGACTGCATTGCCATTAAGTGGAGTATAAAAAATATATTTTCTTTAAAATCACAATAATATTTGATTATAATTCTAAATCCATTTTTCACTGAAGTCCTCATACTTTGCATCCATTTGAAGGAAAATTCAATGAAATACCCAAAAGTGAATATTGTTATGGATGAATTGCATTCTCTGTAATATGAATCTATATTATTTAATCAAACTAGTTTAGCTTATCATAGAACAAGATCAGAGAAAAATGTTCATAAAACAATTTTGAAAAGTACAAAAGTATCTCTTAGCCTTTTTGACCTTGAAAGGTCTTCCCCTGTGTTTTTGGCAGCCCTAATAGTTTGGTGCTCATATTAACTTTTTATCTAATGGAAGAACAATGTAGCTTTGTTTCCTAAAGATTTGGTCTTCATATTTTGCTGTTGACAAAATATCTATTCTATCATTGAGTCAGAGATATTTTGTGGCCATTTCTGCAGGGTCAATACCATGAGGCATATATTTAGGATGCATTTCAAATATTGGCTCTACTTTATTGCCATGGTAAAATTTTTATATTCTGTAAAGATTGTACAAATGTTTGCAGCTTTAGTTACCATCACCCTGGTGATCTGAAGTTTTTAGGTTGTAAAAATTTGGGAGATTTTGGGAGTGTATTTTGTTTCCTTTAGGAAGTGTTTTATGTCCCTGGGTGTAAATGGTTTTTCTATAGGTTCACCTTGAGCTACTAAAAGCTGAAAGAACAGCAGCCATTGTTGAGAAGCAGGTTTTTGTAGTGGTTTTCGAGTGATAAGCAAAAGATAGTGAAGACGAAGGAAGAAAAAAAAAATTGATTTGATGCCAGCAATTCAGGCCGACCTACTTTCCGAGCTCATAAGTGCCTAATATGATAGATATTTTCAACTAATAAAATGTTATCATTTTTTTCTCCTTAAAACTTCTTTTCCCTCTCGTATCATGGAGAATCACTAGACATTAAGACACAGTTTTTATGCTGCATTCCAGAGAGCTTGCTCTGCAATTTGTCTACCCGGCATTATCTATGATATCATACAGACAAGATGAAATGGGAATTTTGCGTAATCGACTTTTATATTAAAAATGAATACTGGCTTCTCTATGGCTCTTGATTATTATCGTATCTGCCATAACGCTTGAAGATAGCTACTTCATCTAAAATCACTGGAAAAAGAAGGCTATTGTTAATCTGTACTGAAATAATATCAACGAGTACTAAAAAAAAGTGAGATATGCCAATTAAATTGTTATTTTTATAAAGACTGTCACATTGTACTGAAATTTATCTGGTTTACGCCTCAAGAAGTTAACCTTTTGGTTGATTATGTTCAACATTCAAGAAAGTAAAACAGATAGATCTTCAAGCTTGATTTTTGATAGATGTCAGATAATTTGAAATTCTTTGAAATCATTAAAATTTATGGAGGCCAATTTTTGTGGATTGCGAATTTTACCGGTTCATGCGGACATATGAGCCGGTCCTATGATATCGCGGTAGTTAAATCATTTTGTCAAAAAATCTATCAATACGAAAATATTTCAGAAACTAATGTTATCGTAGGTATCCTCCTTTATATACCTCAGTGATGTTTAGCGTGTCTCTGTTTACTATGTCTAAAAATATCCCGACGTCAAATGTCAATTTCAGCGCGTGCTACTATGCGTAATCAGAAATACCGTGATACCATAGAACCCGCGATATGATAGGAAGCTACTATAAATCTCTGAATTTGCATTTATGTTAAATAAATGAAGACTGTTTAAAAAATTGTCAAGAATGTAAATTTGTGGGTAAGGGGGAGGTGCCATTAAGTCCTGGAAATGAAGCCACCACAAATTCTAATGATTCCACAATAGGATTCAGCTTATTATATAAATAAAACAGGCTTTTTGAAAGTGTGACATGTCATCTTAATGTATAGCTCTGTGCTTTGATCCTGAGCTATATGGTCAGACTGATTTTTGATTAGTGTTCAGACCAGGAAATGGCCAAGACCATTAGTTGATCCAAATTTGACCAGCGGTTATGAAATCTATGTCCATTATGCTTTGTGTGTAGGTATTGTAAGACTTCTTTGCTGCTCTAACATCCCAATCCAGAGTAATTACAACATCAAAATACCAAGCTTAAAATACACAGTGATGAAGGAACTCCTGAGCCTGATGGAAATCACGTAACAAATGTTAATTGTGCTTGTCAGAATTCCTGCAGTGTGTAATTTTCATGACGAACACAGTCTCGTACGTTTCTACTACACAATCTAAATAAGAATATACGTAGAAATTGCACTTTTACTAAAAAAAATGTTTTTAAAAATCATCCCCTGAGCATTGTGTTTAGTTTGGTAGTGGAGGATCACAGGAAAACTATGCCTGGAATGTCTTTTAATTCCTGCTCAATCTGCAATCATGCCTTACAGGATACAAACCTGTGCATTACATCTGATCTTGGCTCCATTAGATATATACTGTCTTCTGCATGATCCTTTAGGGAGGTGAATTGGTTCATGTATTGTTAAACATGTGATGTTTTCTCTCTGATACAGGGAGACAAATCAAAATATTATGATGGGGTGTTAGCTCACTTAGCTACTTGTTTCCTTATTGGAAGATTTCTGGCATTTCTATCATATTTGGCAGAAAAAAAAATTAGTGAAAAAAAAATCCATGTTTTTAAAAGGTTTCTTTATTTCAGTTTCATGCTTTAATATTGTTGAAAAACTGTAATCAAAGTACTGAAATTACTGATGTACACTAAACATGCATCATCATCTTCAATTCAATTTAATCTCTTGACGTGAGAGCAGCCCTTTTTCAAAGACATCAAAGTATTGTTTTGTAAAGAGACCAGAGATCAGAACAGTATCAAATGAATCTTTCCAGAATTCACAACTTCCTTGCCTTGTATGAAGTTGTGTTGGAAGGCACACATTCACACACATGCTATTGGTTAAACACCCTAACAGGTGTAGGAAAACCTACATATACTATTGTAGCCAAACGTTTGACTCAACAAATAGAATGTTGAAACAACAATCAATTATATTAATTTATATAGTCTTTCTAAGATGATTTTATTTAAGTTTCTTAGAAAGTGACATGTCTCATATGTCTGTAAAATTGGTTTTCCTTGTCTAAGAGTTTGATGTCAAAAACTTGGTCAATGTTTCACTTCTATTTTTATGATAAAACAAAAGATACTGCATAAATGAACTCATCAATATTTCACAAAAAAATGGATATTGACTATACATTCATGAAAATCTCACTGTCATACATAGAAATAAGTAAATCAAATTTGATTTTCTCTTTACAGGGCTTTCATTTTTCGTAGGGACTAATCCATACATATCATCATGAGCACATTAGAAGAAAGACGTGAGGCCCGTCGCCGGCGGCGACAACAGGAGGAGGAGTCTGGGTAAGTTGAGCTCTTGTCAACATTGAAATAACACTTTTATTTCCCAGAAAATTAGTTACCATGGTGTTAATGTTCATTGAATGAAAACTAAGTTCTTAGAATTCATAATTATTTTAAAGTACAAATAGGGAGTTGATTTTTCCTGAGACTTGTAACTAACTTTTAGCATGATTTTTGGCATGGTTCAACAAGCAATTAAAACAAATGCCAAAATCCTTAATGAAAACCCTCTAGGTAGTAAAAAGAACCTTTACTGTATAGTTTCAGTTGTCAATCTTCTTTCAAAATATGCATAAATGATCAGTCATTCATTTGAAAGAATAAACCACATACAGTCTTCACCATTGTGGCCATGAAACCATGGAGACCAAAGAGTGCACACAACTTTCTAGAATATTTATAGGGCAGTGATTCATGACCTGTATTCCTATATCCCATTGAATTTTCTTATTTCCTGTCTATTTTGTTTTGTTTAACTTGCTTGCAACATGATTTAAGACTCTAATCAGAAACCACTTTAAAAATGCCCTTCCTTTGAAGAAAACTTCTGCAAACATCTTCTACAAGCAGCACTGTATATATAAAGATGATGGATTTCTGTAGAATTACCTTTTAATTTCATCTGTTTTTCTGGTTCCCCTGGATCTGTGTTTACTGGTTGAGGTTCTTGGAGGCAGTGAACCTCTGACTCCAATAATGCCTTCCTCTGTATCATGATGTCAATCTAATTATCTTGATGCACTATTTTTTCTTACAAGGCCCCCCTCCTCCCCTTTCTCTCAGAATAAAAAAAAAAATATATCAAATCTAAGTATTTCTTTCCAGTCTGTCTTTAATGAGAGAATATACATCAATTATAAAACTATATTAAAATGGTACATGTATTTGAAAATTTTTGTAACTAACTGATTTAGCTGCCATATATATGATTCAAAATCTTGTTAGCATATATATACATTTGTGTATAGATATATAGATAAACATGATTGTCTGATCCTTTTGATCCACCTCACTGAGTTACCTCCACATTGATGGTAAACATGTTACTGACATGGTACTAGCCAACGGATGGGAATTCGGTTGCACGTTTCCACAGCAACATTAGTCGTTTCTTGTCCATGCAATAAATTCGATAAGACACATATGATGCTGATAGTAAGAATACTGGTTTTTACGTGTGCAAGGGGAGGTATGGGGGATACATTGGGGGTAAATTATTTTCAATAAGAGAAATGACAAAGTTTAAGGACTAGTACCTACAATTTATTTCACATGGTTGAGACAAAATAGGGTTGAAGAAATCACTAAAAATTAGAGGAAAGGGAAGATTTTGATTATATCCTGTATATCTTGTATATATTGAATAGAAAAATCTTTTTTAAAGTTCCCCATGGAAAGGCCTCAAACATGCACATCACAGTTAATTAATATTGTCCATTAGCATGATAATAATATTTGCTACAAATCGCAATTCTTTTCTGTCTTTTTTCGCATTTATTTCTTGGACTGCTTTCACGCAAGGTAAACTGTATTGATTGTAGAATATCTATTAAATAGCTTACGTTTTCAATGACAATTTAAGTGATGCTTTAAAAATTTTCCATCTTAAAATGTACAATACAATTGATACTGTATATGCATGTATTAATTGTTAAATTACACATTGCTGCATTTTGGATCAAAGAGTATTGAAAGAATAATATGTAATTTTGTCTATATTATCCGTTAATGGAAAAAAGAAATATAATTTTTAAAATCCAATGTGCACAACGTTCATCAGTAAAAATTTATACAAGAAGTTTCTTGATTTCTATGTGAATTGTAGAAAACTTCATTATATATTATGTTTCTGCTCCTATCAATGTCTCAAACTTCTTTAGAGAACATTCGCAGTTTTTTGCAAATGAAATTTCTAGATCTATTTTAGATTATGTATTCAAAGCTGTGTGTATCGAGTGAAAGAACTATATATGATATTAGTCAAATTTGGCCCCCATAATTTGCCATTTTTTAAAGTGTTTCAGGTACATTAAATTGTTGTGTTATTTTTTAGAAGAGTTGATATAAACTATATTTTTCACCTATTTATTTGATTAATTTGCACGCACTGGCAGTATATGACGTCAAAAGTGACGCTATTTTTATAATTCAATCAAAATCAGTCATTATTTGACATTTTTCTTATCTTTTTTCGAATAGGAAATATAGAGCGACGCTTTGAACAAGAACAAAATTTTTGTCATTTATAAGTACTGACTAGATACATCTTTGGTGAAAATATTTTGTTTGTTCAAGCAACCGCTCAATGTTTTCTTAAAGAAAACCTGCTTGAAAACCAGCCGTTTTACTCTAAAAATGCGACAATGGCGGGAAAAAGTAAACTTTATGATGTCATATTTTTAAATTGTGGGCACTTTATTCAAAATAAAAATTATGAATAAACTTCAAATGTATATCTGTACAAAGAAAACAAAGAATTACAGTAAAATGATGTTGTTCATTTTAGGGGGTCATTTTAGGCTCAAACCATATATAGTCCTTTGTTAATTATCGTGACTACAACACAACAACCCTGTATGTTTGGTTTGTGTTTTTATGCAAAACTGTTGTTCAGTACGTAGAATATTGCAGAGTACAGAGGTTCTTGGTTAGGCAAGCATCACTGTACTTCATATAAATGAAAAGAGTCTCATCCATGACATTTTGGAATTGCATTTTGAACACCAGAATTTTTTAAAATTTATTCACTGAATTTATATGGTCATCTGTTATATAAATATATAGACATGTATTGATTGACAACATCTGTTGAAAATACCAGCGGTAAAGCATCAAGGGTTACATTGTCTATGTTAATTGTCCATATCTAGGTTGGAAATTTTTTGTCTGTATCATAGAATTTGGCTTTTTTAGTTTTCGTTTGTTCCTATATTACCTGATTATTGTCATTGAGTGATTCACTGGTAAAACAGAGGACATAGTTCATTGGTGAAGTTCATGAATTCAACCCTCAATTCAGATTGCTGTTCTAGAATTTTTAATAACACTACAATTTTCTAATACAAATCAGTGGGGCAAAATGCTACATCTTTGCAAAAAGAACAATTTCTTTTGCTTTTAATCTTTTTATGAAGCATGAAGAACAGACACCGCATTTAGATAAGAAATAGTAAAACTCTTTGAAATTTAGTGAGGATTGGACAGCCAAAGTAGATTAGCTCAAAATTCTAAAATCTAATTTTATCAGAATTGCATTGTGTACTGGCAAGACCATTCATGCAGCCTTAATGTACATGTACAAATTGATAAATGAATTATGCTGAAAAGGTCAGAATAATTGGAATTCATGATGAAATAATTCAGAGTATGTTTTTATTCAAGTGTTTGCTTTGTATATGAAAGATTGGTTTAGTATCAGATCCTATCCAGAGATTAAAATGTAAATGCTGCTGCAGTGAAATATTTCGTAAAATCTGCGATTTTTCTTGACATCAGCAGACGTTTCATTGTGCGTCAGAAACAGCAGCTAGACGGCATAGAGTGTGCTTTATATAGACATGAAGATGTGTAGCACGCGCTGCCTGTATACACCCACATAGAAACCACTTCTAGATCAACACTGTAAGCTTCTCTCTCAGATCGAGAGGCAGAAAAAACGCTTACACACATCAAAACAAAAAAAAATCTTGTCAAAATATATTAAAGAGATTATCAGGCTCTTTCTTGAATACACAAATTTAATCTGAAGAGAGAAAAGAGTGCTTATTTAAGATTTCTAAAGCAGGTGGAAATCATCCTTTCACAAATGCAATTGTAAGAAGGGGGTCGAATTTAACATTTGTTCTCCCTTCAGTTGATCAGTATACAAGAAAGTTGTACTTCTAGTCAATCAAATTTTTATTTGGATATTAAAATTTTAATTTAACAAAAAAATCCTACCCAATATCATTGATACCTATTTGTAATAGTTGCTCAGGATCAGAACAAGTTAGACTTCTGTGCCAGTGATGCTAAGCTGCAGGTACATTTGGTCATTACCCTTGCCATATATATTAGACATGATTTCCCACATTGTGTATTTACCATTAACCTTCTTTTAATTGAGTGCAACTAAGCTTTAATTGAGGGTGGGACCCAAGTTGTAAAATAGTTTGAAATGCCTGGAATGTTGGATTCTGTTGAAACAGTTATTCATTAATACAAGTGTTGAATTGACACAAGAACCTTTTATTGAAGAAGCCCCATTGTTTTCTCAGAGGTGATTGAACTTGGTGTACATACTTGTATAATGGTTCATCTTCCTTTGGAATGGTACTAATTTACATGCTGTCAAAGAAGAACAGATTTTATAGTTCTTGCTTCTGTATTCTCACATCAGCAAATTCTGAAGGTGGAAAACAGAAACATGCAGTTCTATGTTACAGAATGGGCTTGAATATGTTTATAGAGAGGATGTTTTCACAGGACCTTGATTTTAGACTTAATTCACCCCAGCAGCCAAATTCACTCAGCAGCCAATTGCAACCACATCTCATGATGTCATTGTAGCATCTCAGAATTATGATACATTGTACTGTGTGCAAGCAGGTTAAACAAAGCAGATTATGATTAGAACTATTGATATAATGATACTTATATGGATGAAATAGATTCATTTTCATCTGTATGGAATCATCAATTTAATGACATTTGGTACTGTAATATGAAAACAGAATTAAGAAAATATGAAGATTGGCAACTACTATCTATGAAAGATTTTTTGTTCATGCAGTAATTAGTTTTTTGGTTTCATAATCTTTTTCCTTTTCCCCTGCATTGCACTAGCTTTGATGTCTTTTTTCTAATTGATTTGATTTTTTGCATGATTTGCTGTGCATGATTGAACACAGGCCTCAGTTGAACGGTGACGATGACCTTGACGAACGCTTGAATCGGCGCCGAAGGGAACGGGAATCAAGGTTGAAACTCATGTACGTGCATCTTGCTGCATAAAGATGGATGTATACATTTCTAGCGTCTTAAATATCATATTAGTTACAACACCTCTTTCTTATATCTATAGCTTATAATTAGTCTATATTTTAGCATGTCCAATACATGTGATTGGAACACTTACATTAATTTGATGTTGTTAAATTTAAATATTTTTACCTCTGGTTTAACTTTCTGAATTTTACTGGCTATTTTATATTATTTTTTTGCAAAGAGAGTTAGCTCTTTTCATATTGAAACTGATTGGAAGGAGGTAATCTAAGCAGACTTCCATTAGCTTTTTGGGGGGCATGAGAATTTAAAAACTGTGAGGATTTTCTTTTTTTAAACTGAAAACAAGATATTTCAGTTACTTGATACACAAAATTCAAGATAATCTCAAAACTGAAGTTGTAAATTGTGGAAACATTTTAGAGAATATATCTATATCTTTCAAGAAACGCCAGATATTTTTGGATTTACACTCAATAAGTGAAAGGATAACACGCAAAAAGAGATATAACAGTAATTTAATATTTTCATTTTATTTCCCATGCAAGATGTAACACAATTATATCTACAATCCATAATTTTCACACCACATACAAAGCCATTATAAAGCTCAGCAGGGTATATAAACTATATAAGCCACAGGCAGATGTAGGCATTTTACAGGGGGATGTTAAGAGATAGGGAACATGATATGTGTACCAAGTTTATGTAATACTGCATATGGTTCATATTACGCTATCATTATCTATCTATCTCAGTTCTGACATAAGCTGCATAGTACGCCTGCCTTGTGTAACTATACTTCAAACATATAAAGTCTTCAAAGCATACACATTCTCATAATCCACAAAATATACATACATGTATTGATGTACACTGTTAGTTGTAAGCATGATCAAAACCTCGATCAACATTTTATATATTATTGAGCCGCAAAAACGAGCGAATGTCAAGGTCACTGATTGTTAATTATAGGAACGCACCAGAAAACATATTAATTAAACATATTATTGCCAAATATTTTTTTTTATTATCTGCATAGAATTTGGTATTTGCGCTAGGTTAATGTCTGCTCCTATTCGAGCTGTTTTCCCCCCTCCCCCTTCTCTGCTGTAGTAAGTGCAGAGTCATCAGATTGCATGGGCAGAACTCACTAGTGTACAACACTACATTAGGAGAAGCTGAGGAGGCAGCAATATGTTGGACGATTTCCAAGAAGTTGCACGCTATGATTTATCTAACAGACTGGTACCATCAGTCAGAACTTACGGCTGCAAGTTAGCACTCACCTTCTTCTTATGCCTTATTCTTTTTCCGGCTTTTCCCCTTTCCCCCAAACAATTCCGATGGTTATAGATTAGATCTAGAAAACAGAAGAGATTAACAAACATATAATGCGTAGAGGAGGAATAGGTCATCTTTTCAGCATTGGACAGGATTTAATCTTTTTTCGTATTTTTTGCAAAGCAAGATATACCGGTAGATTAAAATGTTGCCAGAATTTAGTGAAAGGGGTTCCTCATATGATATGATATATGAAAATATTTCTCTGATTTTAGGATCTGCTAAGATATATTTTGTAGTCAGTGTTGTTAAGCTGGAGGAATTATGTGTAAGTGTAAGATAAGAATCTTTCTCCTCAATCTGGCTGACTCTGAGTCTCCACATTCTTAAGATTATAAATATATACATAGCATGGGCATATACCGGTATCTATGTTGTATTCAATGGGCAATCACTCCCGGAATGAGAATGTATATGATATGTATCAGTGTTGAAGAAGCACCACTGGCAAATAAGCTAGAATGTTATCTAAACAGCAATCATATGAAATATCTTGGAAGTTCTTTTATCATATATCATGTGATTGTATGGTTTACATGTACATGCATATGTAAACATTATAACTTACCAAATAACAAACACATTTCCAGTAATTTTTACTTTTCTACTTTTGTAAATAATTTTTATGAATACATTGTTCATTAAGGAAATTAATGATAAGGTTAGCATGTATTTTTCCTGATCCTTAATTTTATGATTAATTGTTCCATTAGATAGAAATTAAAGGTAATTTCTTTCCATTTTGTTTTCACTGTTTGTGACTCGAGTACCGGTAGATCATTATCCAACTGACATGTGTGGGATTCATTAAAATTTATTTTAAAAAACATTGGAAATCTTGTAAGAGCACACTTGCATCTGATGTTTTATAAAGTAAATATCATTGCATATTTGAAACAACAAAATTTTTTTTTTTTTCCACTTGGAATACAGAAAATCTAGCATTTCAGTTGGTGATTGAGAAATAAGCAATGACATAATTAACATGTCTTTTTGATTTGCTTGTTGCAGATACATTTGAAAAAAAAAAAAAAAAAAAAGTAGTGCAGTTTCTTTCTCGACTCTTCCCAGCATCCCAAGTTTTGGTTTGTGTGTGTGTGTGAATTTTTACCTCCATTGTTTTTCTTCCGAAACTAACACAGAGCTGCGGGTGTAAATGCAATAAACGGAGAAGATGAACTGGAGCGTCGGCGGAGGGAAAGGCGAGAGCAACGGCTCAGGCAAGATGAGTTAGCCACCCTATAACGTGGCACTGTATCTATTGTGTGGGGGCAGCCACAGTATATATAATGTGGCAACCATTAAATAAAGATTGTTGTTAGTCCAGAGTTATCTTTCTTGCAACAGCAACATGTAATCAAATTGAGAGTTATCTCTCTTTTATTTATTTTAATGTATTTTGCTAAAATATCGAGTTCTAGCTTCCTCTCATACAGTTTTTTTTTTTTTTTGTATTCTTGATACAAATTTCAAAATTAAACATATGTTTGTCAAATGTTAAAATTTGATGATAAAAGTAAATAAAAATCTCATATGGGTATTGGCTCCAAATTCAGTTACAGAATTTTACGAAAATGTTCAGAGCCTTTTAAATTGAATTCTTTTCATGAATCAGGCAATATCAGTGGCGGTTTAAATTGAAGCAATTGGAAATGAATGAATGTAGTGTAGTCTTGTAAATGGTACATTAGTTTTCATTCAGGCCAGTATGTAGAGAGCAAGCTATTTAAATAAAACTGACAAAAAGGGAAGGTTTTGCTTTTAAAAAATAACTTTGATAACTGGAGCAAGACTTGGGATTTTTTTCTGGTCAAGCACAGGTTAGAATTGTTTCAGAATTGCATATAGTTTAGGTTTTTTCTTTGTTATTTAGAAACAATGCAGTTGTATTACTCATTGTTTGAAAGACATTTAATTTTATAAAATATCATGTTTTAAAATTCTGTTGCAAAGAGAGCTATTTAAGTTGAATTGAAATGCACATGTACCGGTACTAAAAATTATAAAGTTAAAAATATTAAAAGGTATTATTTATAATATTTCAAACTAAACATTAACATTCCTTGAACAAAAATTCAAAATAATTTTTATTAACGAGCGAAAAAAGTAGAAATGATTACAGGTGCAATGCTGTGTATGTAGGTCATTGAGAGTTATGTGGTGTTTTTCTTTAGGTCCTCTGAGGTCGCAGAGGATACCAGCACCTCGAGTCGCCGCACACGTCGCAGAGGAACAGAGGACGAAATAGATGCTACAGAGGTAATAGATTTAAATCTATACTTGTCTCATTATTGTCAATGTTAGAAAGTCACCTCATTTTATTATGACGTATTAGTTTATGAGCTAGAAATTTAGATAATGAAACTGCAATTTTAAAAATTAAATCTCAAAATTTTAGATTATGGTACATGTACTCTGGTTTCATCGTTTTTCAGTGAGCAGGAATTTTCATGGATTTCAAAGTTGAGTGGATACACGAAATTAAATATTCACTGAATAAGGGACATAACTATATTTTGTATTGGTTTAGAGCATTATTCTTGAATTTGTGTATCCTTGAAATTGTGTGTTTTACAATATCCATGAAAATTTATGCCCACAATTATTATTGAAACCACTGTTTTTGGATTTTTCCATAAAGTTATAAAAATTTGATAAATCAAATCTTCATTTTTGAGCAATTCAATAAATCATGTGAATTTCCTTAGATTTTGTATGACTTGTTTTACTCTTAGACAGTTAGACCCTTTCAGTTTAGATAGGGTTTGTTGATAGTGATTTTTCCAATGAATAGCAAACCTGGACAGTTTGTGTTACAATGTTTTATCATTGGTAAAAAGAGCTTCATCAGTTGTTTTATCATTAGCTATAAGAGCTTCATCAATGTTTGATCACTCATTTGCATACAGGAATCTTCATACACAAGCACGCGTTCTCGTCGCCGACGTGGATACGATGAGGAGGTAACAAAAAAAATCTGGTGTTGTCTCCATGGACGTATACTCCGATAAATTCCATCACATCACGTAGAGCTAGCTCCATTAACATCATTGTCATTACGCCTAACATTGCACCAATTCAAAGACCTGTTTCCAAGGCACAGAACCATTTTAGTTTAAGAATAAATCAAAGATCTCCACCCTATACCCCAAATATTTTACTGAATTAAAAGTGGGAAAATTGTAAACTCGATTTGTATAAATGCATGACCAGTAGAGGTATGTAGTAGTTTGCATGTGTAAGCTTATCATTAAGCTGTCCTATTGGGAAACTATATACCCAAGCTATATGATTTATACCCAGTCTCTACTACTCTGTAGATTATACCTGACAATTCCAATTCAGATCTCATTTTTGTGAGTCTGGGGTTTCAGGGTTTTTGACTGATCCAGAAAGTCACTGTGAGACCCAATTAATGCACTTTATTCCTAAATGCATTTCTATTTGGATATTCAAGATACTGGTTTAAGAAAATTGTGTTGCAATTTTTACTTTTACAAATCTGCTTTGCCATATCAATATTGCTTATATAGATCATGAACTTGTATGTACATGCTTATGGTCATCTATATCTGTATTTATCTGTATTTATTTGTACATGGGCTTTTATAAAAGGTAATTATAAATAATATATTGCTGTAGTTAGCTTAGAAGTATATAACTAAAAATTATATCGTATAAACTCCAACGAAATATTATATCAATGCCTATTATAATCCATTTTTCTGCAATGTTCATCTCAATCTTTTAAAGGGAGGCTTATAATATTAAGCACTTTGATGAATATCATGTAAAAAAAATTAAGCATAGAGTTGATATACCTGCATTTGAATCTTACCTGAACTCTAATTTAGAATCACCTTATTTCAGATGATGACAAAATGAATTGTAACAATTTGTGATGAATTGTAACAATCTGTGTTGAGTTATAACAATCTTCAATGAATGTTAACAATTTGTAATGAATAGTTAACAATCTATGATGAACTGTAACAATTTGTGATGGACTGTAACAGCCAATGATGAATTGTAATAATCCGTGATGAATTGTAATTATCTGTGATGAATTGTAATATTCTGTGGTGTATTTAGGAAACCCCAGCAGCAGCTCCCGAGGAACCACAAGTAGACCCAGAGGAGGAAGCTCGCAAGCGCCGGGCAGCTCAAGCCGAGCAGGAAAGACAGGAAGAGGAAGAGCGAGCTCGACGAGAGGAGGAAGCAGAAGAGCGCCAGAGACAGGAGGAAATCCGACGCCAGCAGGAAGAGGAGCGAAGGAAACAGGACGAAGAAAGGAGAAGACAGGAGGAGGCTGAGCGTGCTAAGAGGGTAGGTCATAGGTCAACTGAAGGTCAAAGGTTCAATGTGAGTGGTAGGTAAAGTAAAATTTTTTTAAAAGTTGACATGATGGACAAAAAGATGAATACATGTCTTAACCTCCTTTTTGCAAGGTAAGTGATGTTTGAGCATGTGTGTCCTGAATGATTTTGTTTATAAAAATTGAAATAATAGATTTGTTTTAGTTTACTGTAAACATTTCAGTGATAAAAGATGATTTATTATTTGACCCAATCTTCCTTGTTTATGCAAATTTTCTTTGAATGCTTGTTCACTATTATCTTGCATGATATGTTTCCTGCATGTTTATTTTTGCATGCCATACACAGGAAGAAATAGACAACATCCTAGACAGACAGAAAAAGGAGCGAGAAGAGCAAGAAATACGAATCAACGAAAGAATACGCAACTTACAGAGTGTTAATGACACGGTGAATGACGACTTGTTTATTGACGAGGACGATTGGAATAATCACACAAACAACAGTGTGCACGGAAATAATTTGTCAGACATGGAGAGGAGAAAATCAGAAAGCAACAAAACCAGTCAATTAAAGACATTTTTCGAGGATAGAATGGAGGAGCAAAAATCAAATGAACTTCATCTTGAAATTCACAGGAAAGATGGATCTAATAAACGACAGCATGTAAGAATAAAAATATTCTTAACAGTACTCTTTATTCTTCTTTTATAGTTCATTAAAATACTATATATAAATACAAATAGATGATATATTTCTCACCAGTTGAAACCCTTAGTGAGGCTTTAAACAGTCAAATTTTCTTGGTTATTTAGCCAGGTAACCTAAGTCTGGATGAGTCGAGCCAGTCTCATGTTCAAGAAAGGCTAATCAAATATCAATCTTCTCTTCAAATTTCACCAAAGGTAAACACAGATTCAAGATATTTCAATCTGCTGTTGAAATTGAATATGGAAGCATTTCTACAATATTTAATAAATTTGTATGAATTAATTTTTAAAATTAGCTATTTTTCATACTTAGGATGCATCGCTTTCACCCAAAGATCTGCATGTCTACCATGCTAAAGTTATCTCCCCTGGCTCAGATCGCTTAAAAGATATTCAAAAGAGAGTAAGCAACTCTGTTGATTTCTTATATGAAACAGTGGCTTTGAAATTGCACATTTCATTGCACTACCTATAAAGGATGTTATAAATAAATTTTTAATATTTTGATAGTTTGAGGGGGAGAAATCAAATGGGGATCTCAGCAATAATAGGCTCGGGAGATTAAGTGCAAGTGAAACTCATCTCAATATTACAGTAAGCCTCCCTCTCTCTCTCTCTCTCTCTCTCTCTCTCTCTCTCTCTCTCTCTCTACCAATGAAATAATGCACTTTGCTAAGAAATTCATATAAAAGATACTCAGTATTAAACAGATGCACTGAAATTTCCTTCAAATTCATAAACACTTTTTAGGAGAAAACGGAGTCTCCTCGATTTGGAAGTAAAAAGGTGTTAGACAGATGGCAGCCAGCCCATAATTCACAGAAATCTCCCTTAGCAACAAGTTTTAAAGCCACAAGCACAACCAATGTGGACAGTAGTGCATCACGCAAATCTGGCACAGTGACACTCTTGGCATCGAAATTTGCCACATCCAAAGAATCTCTGAACGATAATCAAGTGACCTCACCCACAACACTGAAGCATTCTGGGTCGTTTAAGGATGTATCATCAATACGACGACACTGGTCAGAGAGCAGAGATTTGACCGAAAAATCGGAACATGCTCCTACTAGTTTGAGGAGGCAGAAATCTATGGGAGCCAAAGTTTCAGAGAGATGGCAGTTTGAGAAGCAAGATGGTGCATCTTCATCAAATAATAACAAGGAACCATCATCTCCCTTAAAATCAAACAGAGAATTACCGTCATATCAAGAAAGCCAGCTCATATCTCCATCTAGGTCAAGGCCATTGTCAACTTCTTCCAGTGATAGTCAGAAAGTAGGTCAATCCCTACATGGTTCTTATATTTTATACTTTAAATTTTAATTAAAATTCATATCTCATAAGACGATCATTGATATACAATATTGTTTGATTTCCAGGTGTCTTGCTATTGGTAATTGCATGAAATCTTTGTTTTCTCCAATTACATGTACTTGCTTGCATTGTTTGTTTACTTTGTTGGAAGATTTTGTTTATTTTAATTTTTGTTTTAATGTTAACACTTACATTTGGTTTGAACTAGTTTTAATTTTAGCAACAAACAAAACCCTAAAGACTAATAATTTTATGTGTTGCATGAGAAGCAGACTGTAATGGCATGTGCTTGTTCCAAATTTTAGGACGTTGTTGTTGCAACCCCTGTTACCATAACAACAAATGGCTGGCATCGTACAAACGGGATTAAGGTAGGTAGGAGAATTAGTCTCCTGATTAATTTATTATGTGAGATTAATGCTGTATTCAGGTAAGTGTTTAAAAATAGGTAATTTTGTTAAATTTTTAAATCATACAATCATAAAAGGATTGTATGGGTGAAACTATAAATTTTGGCAAATGATTGGTCTGAATTGAAATATTAAGGGAGAGGATATTATAAATGTTTTTTTAAATTTGACATTTAGGAAGAAGAGGAGAGAATTGAGCGAGAGCGATTGGAGCGGGAAGAACAGGAGCGTGAAGAAGTATGTATCAGACTACCAAAGCGAGACCATTTCTCGCCAATGCTATTAAAATGTGTCACATAGAAGGGAAAACCTCACTTATTAAAAAAAATTATCGAAATTTCTAAATTTTTAAAGTGGCAATGTGTATTTCTGTTTGCAAATAGATTTTTCGTAGACTATTGAGTAGCATCTGTATTATTTCTGTTTGTTAAAAAAAAAAGATGATTGATGTTAAGAAAAAAAATATGGCAGCCGTAAACAATTATTAAATTTAACAGAGTCAAGTTCAGATTGTGTAAATTGAAACATAAATAAATTATTGATGTTTATAAAATAAGACAAAATAATGTTATAATTTTGTAAAAATTTTCCTTTTTGTTGATGTTATGGCAGCACAAATAAGTGTCTGTGTGAGCACATAAGATTATAAAGTTGTGATTTTAGCATTTTTAGTAGAACTCCTACCCTCTGCTTTTAAGAACATATGAACATGCAGATCTGCATGGCAATTCCTCTTTATTCATCAATATTTAGAGGTTTTTGATTTGTCAAAGGTGTGATCACATGACATTAGATGAAACAGTGATGATTTCCACCAATCAAAGAATGGGGCGGGATTGTAAAAACATTTGAAAATGTCATACAAACAAAAACAATTAGTTATTTTTCTGTCAAACAGACATTTATTTTCTGTCTGCCTGATAAAAGAAAGAGTTGAATAAAAATAAAAATCTGTTTGATGGCTTGGTAGCCTCCTCAGAAAAAAAAAAATGTTTATTTGAATTGCTGACTTGTCTCAAAAGTAAAAATTTAAGAAAAATAGATGCATGGTAGAAAATTCACCACTGTTAAATCTGTGCATGTTTATGAAAATAAAAAAAAGAAGAGAGTTAGCATTCTAGGATAGAGAGAATGCCATAGAAATAGACATTGCCACATGGTCCATGGTGTCTAGCGTCGTGACGTGTTCCCATTTGTCCTGTGTCTCATGAACTAATCTCACATTTCACATTTTTTTCTATTTCTTGTTTCCAATCTGTTCTCAAAAAGCTACGTCTTCTTCTTTAAAATTTCTTCATGTCCTATAGGATGACAATTAAGACTCGATGTAAAAAAAAAAATATAAAAAAAAAAAAAAAATAAAAAAAAAAAATTCTAATACCATCAAAATAGCTTTTACTCCTCTACATTTATTTGTACACCAGTAAAAAGTCTGTAACTGTCTCTTAGTTGTGAACTACGTTTCTGTGATAGTTTATACTACATGTATTTTCCCATATAATTGCACCATTAATAATGTGCACCAAAAAGTTTTTACCAGATGAAGGAAATTTTGAAAACTTTAGATTTTTAGAAGGGATATAGTCTGTAAAAGGGAACCGGGGGAAAAATATTTAAAAATTGCTGAAGACGGGTCGTAGTAATTGTGGTCACAAAAGAAAGGATGGTGGCTGTTTTAGGCGGTGTGTATTTGGACAGTCATTGTTTCCATTTCGTAGGCAGCAAGAAGGATGGAAGAGGAACAAAAGAAGAGAAACCGCAAGAGGAAAGGGTTGGGAGGACTTGACAAAGAAAAGAAGAATAAGCTCAAAGTAGGTCACTTCCTCTCAGAAAGTAGGTCATATTCACACAATCAATAAAACCCAGAAATTGAGTTTTTGAAAGAACAAAAATAAACGAAAATGTTCGATTCCCAATTTTTATCCCTAAAAAACCTGTAAGTGTATCCACTATCCAACTGTTATTATTATGAATTTATTTTAAGAATTTACCCCAGATTTGAAATTTTTACTCCCCACCATTTAAAATTTAACTAAACCAAAAATGAAAAAAAAAAACCCAAATCATATCATCCTCCTCATTAATTGCCTGCTGTTTTTTTCTTCTGTCTTGCATGATTTTGTTGTAAGGTACATGCAGTAGAAATTAAACATTTTGATTTACTTACTTCATTTAAATGCAGAAATCTAAATAAAGACCTGAAAAAATATCACTCAGACTATGATAGAAAAAATGGCATATACTGACCTCACAACCACAGAATGCAAATATCTTGTGCATGATTGTTTTGCAAAATTATTTGATATACCTATAAATAAGTGAAGCTGTCTTGTAAATATTTCTTTTAAGAATTTGAAAGTTTTAATTACCATATTTACTTTTTGTGTGCTGCACTTATAGTGTTTTTAGGTTTGTAATATTTAAGGTGGTACGGGACATCTTGAGATATTCATGGGGATGAAAGAACATATTCAAAATATAATCACAATTTTAAAATGTTCATATTGTACAATATTTTGCAATAAGATACACTTAAAAGTATTAAGAAAGATAAAACTATTACACTGTAATTCATAAATTGGGTATCGAACCCACAACTTGCAGATCAGTAGCTAACCCTTTATCGGTAAATGATTTTGCTATACCGGTACTTTTAGACATCAATACTGCAAAAGAAAGAACTAATAAAATTATACCTATTTAATTTTATTGTTTATTTTGAAAGAAAGTATTTCACATTATGGAGGTGTCTCATACCTCCTTAAAAAAGAAAAGTAAAGAATTTTTTCATCATTGAAAAAGTTAGCATGATTGTGAGCATGTTGTTGTCAGGATTTGCATGATGACTCTGACTCTGCCGATGATGAAGACGAGGAAAGCATGTCGTCCAGTGATTCTTCCTTTCACACCTCCCACTCAAAACCCCGACCAATGCACAGAGTCACCCCCCTCCCATCTGACCTGGAAAGCATGAGTAAAGGTAACGTTGAGGAATACTTTTTTGTTGTCCTGTTGCACTTTTATGTATTATTTTTTCTGTACAGATTTGTGTTGTGTTCTCATCGCACACTGTTTAGTTGTCCATTTTTGGATCTAAATTTGATTGGTGGTTATGGTTTTTATATTTGCCATTTTGTGTGAACATGGAACCAAAATGTTTGTGAAGAAGATTGATTTTAAGCTAGAGAGCCTATTTTGAAAATTACAGATACTGTCAAGCTCAATACAAACGAGATATCAAAGCTACAAATTATGATGCATAATAATGTTTCAGCTCAAAACACATGATAAATTTCAATCAAAGCATGACTTTAACTCTGCATTTTGGTAAGTAGTTGTATAGAGATGAAAATTTCAAACACAATTGTTGATGTTATATATGTAGATACAGGCATGGATTTCTTTGAGTTTCATGAGTTCTTTCTAAATAATCGGCATGGAGTGGCATGAAGTACTGGTAAAATATATTTGAGCAAGAATTTAAGTGAAACTTGTGGGAATTTGATTAAAGGCATTGATCATGGCTAAAGCAGCAGAAGACTTGAGAAATGAAGCCAAGGCTAAAGCAGAGGAGAAGGAGCGATACATCAACGAGCGAGTCCCGCCCTGCGACACCCAGGGCAAAGGCCAGGGTAGGCTGCAGAAGCATGAAGCATAGTGCAGCATGGAGTGTGAATGCTCAGTTATTGATTTGTTGAACAAAATTGATACATGTATTATTGATTTCATGTACAAGCCCATGCAGTCTTATAAATGGGTTTTCATATTTTTGCATTATATGAACACTTGTGAAATACTTCAATATTTTCTGTTTGTTTTAAAAGAGTGCATGTCTGTCTAGTTTAATTTTGCCCTGATTTGTATATAAAAAGAAATTCTGTTCTGCTGTTCTGAAAAGAAGCATGAAAAAAGAGCAACTTAATATTTCTTCTTGTTGCTCTTGTATGCAATGTGTTAAGCTGTCTCTTATCGGAATATCATATAAATCTTTCCTGCAACCTTTGAGGAAGTTAAACATTAGATATTCTCTGAATTACTTTGTCTTCTAGTTCTCTTTGAATGTTGTTTCTAGTTATTTTGTGATTCACAATAAGTTGTTTTTGATTTGAAAATTTGCTGTGTGCTCATCATAGAAAACATAATTAATGATTGACTGCTTTGTATTGATAATTTATTAATACATGAAAATGTATTTTTTATTTTGTACAAAACTTATACATGTAGTTATAATTTCTTAATGATTTTTTTTGCAAAAATCTTGGAATGAAATTCTGAATACATCAGCTAAGCAGCATGAAAATTCAGTATGTTTTCAATGATTGTATTCTTATTTAACAGCTGATCTTATCAAACTATGCAAGGACCTCCATTCTTTGATGGCCACACTGGAGGAAGACCTCTATGATTGGAACATGAAAGTTAGGAAACAGGAAGGAGAAGTAAGTTGTCATGGTTACACATTTGTAACCATTCCATTCAGCATTCAAAACTCTGCTTGTATATTACAATGGATATATATGTAAAAAAAAATTGTTTGAATATAAATATTTGCTAATTTTTCTTTGTAGATCAACTCTCTATCTCTCAAAGTCAATGATTCCAAAGGAAAATTGTAAGTAGATAAAGACTTGGTCAAATATGACCTTGATCTTTAAAATGAACATATAGTTCATTCAAAAGTTATGCCCAAGACCACTAGTATACTACATATTCATCAATATTCATGCATGAATATTTAAAAATTCCATGGACTTGGTAATATTCAGTTTATTGATATTATTGCATGGGGTTCTACTGTTTGATGTGAAAAACTAGAAAATTAACAAACTGACAAGAGAAATGATATACATGCTCTGATGCTTTATACATAGCACATAAACATATTTATCCAGAAGTTGAGAATGATCCAGTTCTCTTCATAGATTTAAATTTTTAGAAGTTTTTAGACTGAAATTGAGTTAAATATGATAATTATCATAGGCACAATGATATCTTACATTTTTATATCATACATTTCAGCGTTAAGCCTGTTCTTAGGAAAGTCAACAAAGAAAGCAAGTAAGTATTCTACTAGTCTAAATAACCGAAGATGTGATTAAACAACTTGGACAGTTATTGAGTATTATTTTGGAAACAGAGCTGATAAGGCTATTTACCACATATTTTTTTACCATTTGCAGATTTGATAAGCTTAAGAAAGATAAATCAGATTTCCGTGGCAATTTGAAGTCCACAGGACAGAGTAAATATGCATTGGATGAGGAAGGGGAAGAAAAGGTAAGAATTGTGTCTGATTTCTGTCCGTTTTCTGTGTTGCTTTTGTTAATCAAGTGTTATGTCTTCACTGCGAAGAGGGGAAAAGAGGAAAATGAAGCATGAAGTCTGTATGGGAAACATAGTGCTGTATAATCATTTTTTGGTGTGGGATTGGATAAGATTAAAGAGG
Organism: Magallana ariakensis; assembly: GCA_020458035.1. Classification (NCBI taxonomy): domain Eukaryota; kingdom Metazoa; phylum Mollusca; class Bivalvia; order Ostreida; family Ostreidae; genus Magallana; species Magallana ariakensis. Next base: position 16,721,739 of record CM035818.1, on the reverse strand, counting down.
TTTTGAGTAATAAAAAATGAAAAGGAATTAACAAAAATTCTTCTTATTAAATTTATTTGGGGCCCCTGGGTTGTTGTTAAAATTAGGAATTACTTATAATTATGGGGAGCCATTGATGTGGATTTTTGGGCGATATCAAATGCAAAATGGGGGAAAAGTACTCATGTCTTTTTTTGTAAATATAGAAAAATGTACTTTATGAAAATTTCTGATAATCTGACATTGTTAACAGAAAATACATTGTGTAGTACAATGCATAATTCAAAATTTAGATGAATTTGATGATTTGTACTTGAATGTACATACAAGATGGGTGGGGACAAAGACTGATGAAATATTAATCTTATGACACATGTACTTATAAAATGTTGCTAAGCAGAGGCTGATGGGATTAATCTTATGTTACTGTGTCTCTGAGTCGGTTTTTGTTATACACTAACTTCTGTGTGTGTGTTTTCTGAGTGATTTGTGTCCTGTGTATGACCGTCATTATGCTACGTACCCAATCATTAGAATCAATTGTCGATCGACTAGTTCACCAGTGTAATATGGTGTTCTATACTAGTCCAGCGGAATATCTTGTGCTCTGGAGTGTTAGAGAACTTGAATACTCTTTTCAGGCGGAATAAATTATCAACATGGTTTCTACGCTAGCTATAAATTGAGGTATGTTCATTGTAGAGGAGTTATTTCCCTTTGAAGAGAAATTGCATTGCCATGACTAGATTAATTTACTCCTATATCCTCAGCAATTACTACACTGTTCCAGAAATCCTTAATGACACATCAACACAGTCATTGTTTGCACTCCTTTTTCCAGTAATATTTAAGTTTATTTCTTTTATTAGTACCCTTTAATCTCTTTTGCAGTTGCATCTACATAATTAATTTACAGTTTTCTTTTTCTTTTTTTTTTTTTTGGTGCAAAATATAGAACTGGTTTCTAATGTATATTACATAGAATGCACTTTTTTGATTAGTGTACTTGTATAGCCTTAATAACAAGAGTTCAGGTGAACCATTCAAGGTTGAATCAATGTAGATGTTTGCAGTTTTGTTTAGTACGCATTAACTTTATTTTCTTAATTTGTATAATATACAACTGTTTGGAGTGGTTTTCCCAAATACTTTTTTTTTCTCCTTTTTTAAGCTAAATGAATAATCAACATTAATTAGATAAATTTAAAAAAAGGAAATCCATGTATTTCAATGAAATAAAGTATAATTTCATGTTTTGATGTTTAATTATCGTGAACAATGGGTTACAATGATTACCCAAGAATGAATTCATTGCACAGCTTTTATGGACCATGATTATATGAATCTTATTTATCTTACTGTAAATATATACAGTGTATTTATTATCAATAACAATTATTTATGCTTGACATCTTCGCTTAGATAAGACAAAGCCATGGATAGCATGTGCATATTGCAGGTCATTTATACTTCCAAGAACAAGAAAAATTTGCACCTTTATTGTTTATAATAGCAATTATTTGACTACATTTCAGAGCCAAGTTTTTGATGCTTGTAATATAAAGAAAAATAGTTTGCTTGTCTTGCATAATTTATTGTTAACATTGGAGTAACCATGTTTTATAAATATCTATCAATATGCATTTTTTAATACATATGAAATAATTTTTTAAAAAGAATTTTTTGAAATTTTTTTTTTATTGATATTAATCATTTTCTTGTTGTCTTTTAATGCAGGCTAAATAGAAAAAACCCAGAGGCAATGATTGCAGTGTCGGAGAAATTAGAAGAAGAAACATCAGTAGTTGGCGATTGTCCTAAAATTACCCATGATTTTAACGTCCTCCTGTGTGGTTTCGATGTTTTCAACCAATTTTATTTTTTCTTCTGATTATCAATTAATTTATGTGTGGGACACAGTATAAAAATGTTTCATCTTTCGAAGTAGAATTTTTTTTTCAATTTTTTTTTTCTGAAACATTGTTTTGTCTGGACTGTGGTTAATCTCATAGCAATTCTATTAGAATGTATATGTGTACATTTTACATAATATTTCTTCTCTTTCATACCAACATGTACGATTATAATATGTTATATCGTGTAAAACAGTTATGAATGTATGAAAGGTTGATCTTAAGTTTTTTTCGTCTTAATGGAAGGTAGTTGTTTTCACATATTGTGAATCAATCTATGTAGACTGTGTCTGGAATACCAAGAAGTAATCTTTAAATTTGTTTCTAACATCAAACATGTCATGCCAAAACTAAGTTAGTTTAATTGTGCATACTTAAATATTTGAGTTTATCTCTTTGAACTAGTTTGATAGTACTTCTTTAATATGCTAGCAGGACATCATTGGAGTAAAACTATGTTTAATAGAACTTGATGCCTTTAAAGAAGGCTTCGTCACCTGCAGATGGTAATTAACGACAAATTAATGACTGAAAACTTTAGGAAAAGCCTTTTAGATATACCTTTATTGTATTTATTAATATTGTGGCAGTTGCTGTGTACTTGTAAATATGTGTGAAATAGATAGAGACCCCTTGCTGGAAACTATAGCAGCTGGGTTATAATAATATAATTAATATGACTACAATTAATTATTGTTCAAATTATCTAATATATATGTTCCATAGATAATATTCAAGATTTATCCATATATGTTTTAATAAATGAATATTGCTTTTTATTAAACATTGGTCATAGGCAAATAATGTACCCTAATGAAAAATACAAAAAACAAAAATGCTTTGGCTCTATATATTTATTTATATGTATACATGTATTTAAAAATTGATCTTTAAACCTCTTTTTCCCCAAAAGTATGATTGATAGCAAATTTTACTTTTACTTTCACTTTGACCAGGATGGAATATAACATCCAAGTAGTGATTTCTTTTTCTTTCACTGTGAATAAGAAATTTCTGTAAGATATAGATGAGGTATTCTGTTCAAGCAATAAACTCATTCCTTGCCAAAAACCAATTTCTTGTGATTTTTTTGTCAAATGCCTTCTTTGGATGGATAGCAGATTCTTTATGGGTATAAGGTTATTCTGTTGAAAATGGATTTAGTTTATTAAAATGAGATCCTTTTGATATAAATTCATATTGCCACGGACAACTATATAAATCTTAACGTACATATCAGAGGAATGCGAATTTGCGTTGAACATTGTGAAATTATAGTAGGATCTTTACCGTTGTACAAAACGATTTGGAACATAAACTGTCTTGTATATAATTGATTACCGTCATCTCCCAAATATAACCAATATATCGTCTGCACCCCTAAATTCATGTACGTGTTGAACCCTTAGTTTCGTATTTGACTTCAGATTAACGGTATTTTTTCTAAAGATCGGAACTGGATACTTATTACATGTATTAAATTGCATTAAAGTAAAATATGGAAACACTTATTTCGCAAATCTATAGAAATAAAATATATATATATATAGGCCAGGCGATCTCAAAATTTACATATATCTAAAAGTGCTTCATTATAAGTCGCGGACATTCAAAGCTGACAACACATTTTATTCAGATGGCCTTGTAATTTATGATAAAATGTTTCACATGAAAGAATATATGTAGCCGATGCGTATTACAAGCTGGACATTTCTTTTCGGTGCTCAAGAAGAAATGCCAATAGTCAAACTAATGGGATTTTCTCGTAATGTAAAAAAAACCCTGAACTTTGTGTTAAATTTTTGATCAAGCAGTTGGATAATTAACGTATGCGTGTAACTTTTGTTTGAAATATATATATTTACTTACAACATAAATAAAAGTCTTTTCGGAAAACATTTTACAAAGAGTTAAAATATTTTTTTTCATTGAACCGAAATGTGTTAATTAAGAAGACTTCTAAGTTGAACTCTCAAAACAAAGAAAGAAATACGTCTTTATATTATTGTACTGGTTATATGTGTAGGAGGTCCTGGAATCGATCCCAAATTTCGACAAACCAAAGTCAAAAAATCTTGGATCAAATGTTCTTTCGTCAGTCACGTTGTGGGTCTTAATTACGAGATCTTCATCTTCAAGACACCAAAAGACCCCGAGTGAAGGATTGGGACGCCTCTTTACAAAATATTCTTAAAGGAACGTAAAACCACAACCAATCAATCAACCAATCAATCAATCAAACTGGAAGATATTCCCTTTTCTTTGAAAGTAATCATATTTCCAGAAAAAAATTCTTTGACAGAAAATAGAAGTTGCAAACATTTTTTAATTGGGTTAAACAAATAAGTTCATACCATAAATTGATCAAATAACATTGTATTTAAACCAAAACAATAACATGAATGTTTCACAAGTTGATTTTTCCTCATGCATGAACTGAGGAAATTGACTACCACGAGTTTCTTATCAGCACAAGTACTGGACACTAACATGGAATGACACCAAAATAAAATACTTACGAAACGTTACATCACAAAAGTGTTACATGTACTAATAACCAAAGGGAATTTGTTCAGAAGGTGCAAATGTATAAATAGATATATCATTTAGATTAAAGTTAGGAACAAAGAGGTCAACAAAATCGTCTCCGTCTACGTCTGCGTACGCAATTTGTCCTACAGTTCCGCTTCCGGCGTCATGAAACACGTTTTTGGTGTAGGACCAGTCCTGGGTCGAGTTACTGTTTGGTTCCAGGAAGTACGCCCGTCCATCGTCGTCTCCAGACACCAGAATCATGGGACGAGAACTATTAAGGATAATGTTAAAGCATGTTTTAAAAGTATATATACTAATAGAAAATAAGTATAAATTTTCCCAATTACATATATGGGATTCGTTTACTATTGATTAATTTCGACCTATGATAATATTTTCCAATTAAGCACTTGAAAATTCCTGATAACAATATTGCCAACATAGGAAATAAAGCATAGCATGATTTTTTCCAAGATTAAGTGGATTCTCATAGTTTTCTGATACCACACTATCAACATACCTTCTGTCGGAGGACCTAGATCGGATACAGAACGCTGACCCTGGGGCCCCCTTCCCTTGACCCGTCGACCGAGGGACAAAGTTGGTCGCTATCGTGTGTCTTGGAAAGTTGTCTGTTCTGTTTTCAAATATAAATATATACTTGTAGTTGTTAGATAACGGATTTACAAAACTGTAATCGGACAATTTCGTTTTGAACGATGTTTGTAACTTCAACTAACCGGAAATCGCTGGGAATTTCGTAGACTAGTACACTTCCGTTCATGCCATTTGATACCACGAGGAGATCCTCTCGTCCATCACCATTGACGTCATTGATTTCTACATCAAACAGAGCCCCGGCTGTTGTATCTATTGTTCTAGAATGTACCTTTTAAAAGATTTAAGCGCATGAAATACTAGAGAATTCAGTTTTATCTCACTCAAAGTCTTTCTCAGGCCTAAGAAATTAGACTTTCAATTACAAACTCTGTTTAACGTAACATTGTATGAGTGTTAATTTTTCCCACAATATAATTATAAAAGATTTCTCTTATGAAATATAATCATATTTTGTCACTGAATTCCTTATCATGTCCGGCCCCCCAACCTCCTCCTCCCTGTAAAATTCAAATTTATTTACATTATAAAATTACCCTAAATCAAACTCAAATAACCGTCGGACCCCCCTCCCCCTGGAATAATTTTCTGGATCCGCACATGCTTTTAGTACAGACACACCTTTGATAAGTCGTTCCATCTGTTCATTCTGTCAGTCGTCCAATGAACGGTCAACTTTTTTGCAAAAAATTCTGTCGTGACGATGACGTCATATACTCCATCAGTCGTGCTTATTTTCAGATTCCTGAAGTAGACGTCGGGTCCGTGAGTGATAACATGTTGCTTCCATGGTGATCTGTATTGGTGCGTGTCAGGGTTTTCTAGCCAAAGTAGTTCAGTGTCTTTTGTGGCTAAAATGTTTGAGAAGAAACACGCGATGTTAAGGAAGCTGAGTGATAAAGAAATAGTCCGTACCTTCATATTTAAGAATCATAAATTTTTCTCTGATGTTAAAATGTAAAATCAACTGCATCGATTCAAGATCCATATCACAAACACATATATATAATTCAAAATTATGAATCTCCTATTTGGTTGAAAAGTACAGTATCAACATTCCCTTGATAAGCCTGTCATCTATATCCGTAATAACAAACAAACACACACACAAGGGATTTTTAATCCATTTGTGATATTTTCTGCGTTGCACCTAATCAACTTAATCATTCGATGAATTTTTTTTAATTTAATGTCTATATTTGAAATGTATTTACCCCCCCCCCCCAAAAAAAATATAATGGAATATAAACTTTACCTCAAAATGTGCCAAATTACAATGTAAATAAAAGAACATCGAAATTGAAGAGAAAATAATAAAATCTTATACGGGTATCACATAATTTCTACAGAAGAATTGAATCATTAATCACCAACTTACAGAAGATGGAGAAGACAGGTTCCCTGGCCCGGCAGGTGAGTATGTCCAGGTCCCCGTCACCGTCCATGTCCTTCCACATCACGCGGTGGTAGAACCACTTGCCCTCCGTGTGGTCCGTCAGTTTGTACGGCCCCTGGGGGGTGCTCCCAGAGATGTCTACCAGGTAAATGTACCCGTCGTCTTTGAAAGGTACAAGGAAGCCGTCTGGAATGGCCACCATGCGCTTTCCAAAAACGCTTTCTATAAAAAAAAAAACCTATATAATTTTGTATTTTTGATCAAAGTCTTATAAATTTTTTTAAACTCACATTAGTTGTTCAAGGAAATAAAAAAAAAATGTAATTTTTAACCACGTGCTTTTCAATGATATTTTCTACTTAGAAAAGGATTTTGTAGTTTTGGTCAAAAGTCTCAATCCGATATTTAAACTTGAATCAAATATATATGCCCAATTTAGGAATGTAAGAGAAAATGTAATTGTAAACTGATTTTTGAAGCGAGGATTCTCTTTCGTAGCATATAATTAGCCTATGAAAACAAATTCGTACTTGTTAACAACATACTTTTATTTAACGCAATTACGTAAAGTTGCAGTTTAGATGTTGACCATTTCTGCAATTGAAAGAAAAAATCTTCGTTTAAAAGTTTATTTTCTCGCAAATATCGCATGTCCTTAAGTGCAGTCATCCTTTAGGAAACCTGTATCGAGAAATGAATGTAAAGAACTTTGTGTATAAAGTCAGTTGATATTCTAAACCGTGATAACTTTCAGCAAAATGCAATGAATGTAAGTGTGGATTATTATAGTGTTATTGAAGAGATCTGTTTATATTGAATGTGCTCATACTCAGATCGAACAAGATAATACGAAAAAAAAAAATCCAGCAAATTAAAACATGTTTTTTAAGTATCTATTCTTATCATGATTTAAGTGAAAAGAAAAAAAATTCTACTACTTGATGGAATCTATCCATCGACCGTAAAATCAAAATGACATATGCGTTACCACTAGGCCACGCACATAACTCTTTTTATAGGATGTCTTTTTAATATATGTGGTTATATATATATGATTGTATAAGAAAAGTCACTGATTAAAATATTTGTCTAATTTTCAGTACAAAGACCACGTTAAACCAAAATATTTCAATGTAAACGTGTATTACAATACCTGTAGAACATTAATAAATTTATTAATATTAATCGAATTTCTTCGGTTTAAAGTGGTCCAAATAGTCAAATATCTAACTTTTTATTGCATACTAACTATTACATATACCTAAAGATTTTAATGATGTTGTGTAAGATAATTATGAACCTTTAACATGGTAAATGTGTAATTTCTTTGCGTTTCTTTGAATATACGGGCATTTAAACTAAAGATTGTATAATATTGAAAATGTCTGATGTTTGCAAAAACGCTATAATATAGGCGACATCGTTTACTAAGTACGCTATACCTCTTTGAATGTTTTCCTATATCTTTATACAGATCCCTTCTTCTAAAGGAGATCATTATGGTATAAAGATGGCTGCGACCATTCCGCTTTAAGATTCATCATTGGCAAAAGTCACAGCATTGTTTTTCTAACAGGACATTTAATGGATTCTTTTGATAAATACCAAATATAAATTTTGATTTTGGTTGGGAAGAAAAAAGAGCAAATTGATATTTAAAATCTCGAAAGAAATGCTTGCATATATACTTCGGTTACACGTGAAATGTAATTATAAAAAAAAATGTCCATTTTAAAATATTTTTATTTCCCTTGACATACAATATAATCTGATTCCACAATACTAGGAGTCATTTTACATTTTCGTCTTTATTTTTGCGCTAATATTTTGTCTACACTGGAGGAATCGACCAATGAATTGTTGTCGTCTGCTTCTTGTGTTTTGGCATCCGGTCCGTCGTCGGAACTCGAGGCCCTCTGATCTAGTTTAACATCCAATGAAACTTCCAAGGGCTGCAGATTCAGAATACTGGACCTGGGTTGTCTGTATGTGTAGGTAATGGAGGGAACATCCTTAAGCTGATCTTGAAGCTGAAAGTAGGAATTGAAAAATATTAATGGCATATGTTTATTTTTGTGAGATGTCTTGTATCGAACTTTACTATCATAATGGTCGTCATATGTTCCATCAATCCAAATAATTAACTCTATATCATCATAAAACAGAACATAAACAACAGCGGATGATTGTCTCAAGAACATTTTAGAGACACAATTGTACTCAACAATTAACTTGGCAACATCATCACAAAGACTAACCTACTTCTGTGGACTCCAAACCTTGGAACAGACAACAACACAGGTTACACGTATGTTAACGTATATCTACGATGTACACGTATAAATACCTGTTTTTGTTTCATTTCTTTTTTGATGAGATGTGGTGGGAAGCACAGACCCATACAAATATTCTCCCACATCTTCAGCCTCAAACGATCTGGTACTTTACCAGTCTTCTCCGTTTGCCCTGCAATGTTTGCAAGGTACACATATATAAGTCTTGCCTTAATGATTACATTTTGATTAATAAATTACATGTAATATTAATTAGTTTTGACCATAATGGATACGTGATGCTTGTATACTCCCTTACCCTTTGTGCACCAGCTGACGAACAGACCGACACACACTGTTATAATAACACCGAGGGCACTGAACCACAGATAGGAAATTCCATAGAACGTATCAAGTCCTTCTCTAAAATGCAAAAAAAAAAAAAAAAAAAAAAAAACCAAACAAGAAGAATTTTTAACACTATGCCACAAGATCACATTAAAGCGCTATACACGCTATTTATCTCTGGTTTGTAAATTGCAATGGTGAATTCCATAATTTCTTTTATCGCTACAAAGAAACAAAATTTTAATTGTTTATTTTTCTGGCATGAAAGTAATGCCTTTTCATGAATATTGATGAAGGAAGAGCGAAACCGACCTATAGCTCATTATATACGCATGACTGTCCACGGGAAATCATGTGACCGTTATTGTTTGCCTAATTACATATCCGTCTCAATAATGTATATGCTTAACAATTGTTAATTTGAAATATATACAGGCATTATGAGTTTAATACCTTTGTCATTCACAGTACCATTACTTTTGAATATTTAAATAACACGCACACGATCTAAAATTAGCCCTTAGGGAAAAACACACAATCCTACGTACGTCATTGTTCTGTATATACATGAACATGCTCACAAGCTTCTGTTTTCCTTTCTTTTGTTCGTAATCGTATGTATAGGACACATTTATGCTTTACTGAACAAATCATATCCTTTATTTCGTTAACTACAACAATTATGAAGGTGTTGACCCTCCACCAAGTTTTGTATGATTGTCTAAAATTAGCCGTCGATATCACGGGATATATTGATAATTACTTTCCTGGCAGGGAAATTAATATTTTTTTTATGTTTAAAATTTGATATCTTTATTACATGATCGAATTGGGCATTATAATTAACAGCATAAAGGTAACTTTTGTAAGTAATCAAACACATCAATTTCCAAATTGACGCAAATTTTAGCGTGTATAGCTTTAAACAGCAAAATATTGACCATTAACATTGTAACTACTGTAGATAGAGATAATGACCATTTCAAAGGGCCCCGATGTTGGCTAACTAAGGATAATACATGATGTAAAGGACCCTTGATATTTAAGAACATTGTGTACACGATAGTTTTTGGTTGACGTATGTGCCAGGTTGGTCAAAGTAATGCTGACAACAAGAAGATATGTTTGAACTATGCCTTCTTTGACATATATCTTACCGACTAAAACTCATTTGGTGAAGTAAGAAACCAAAGCTGGCTAAGGAGAGAGAAAGCATGCTTATAAGCACAGATCTGACCTCTAAAGTTCACTGCACACTCTTTCCATGATTTTCAAAACAACATATGACTTACCACAAATATAAAAATACTGATTACATATCAGCTGCCCAATTTTTAATGAAATACGTTCAACAATGAAAAATACTTATTAATAACAGTTTTTTTAAGAAATTGTTTTGTATAAATGTTATGCATTATATATTTTAAACACTGCCGGATAATGATGCCAGTGCCTAGGTAGAATTTCTGCACCCGCGATGCAGTTTCGTAAAAATCCACATACACCAGCTATAGGGATTATATTTCCTATAGAAGGAAAGTATTTCCTGTAAGAATTTGATTCAGACAGGTAGTTTTCCAATAGGAATTTTAGATTTCCTATCGGATTTTAAAATCTTATGGGAATTTTGTTCAAATCCTATCGGAATTTAAATTCCTATAGGGAGTTCTTAAGTTCCTGTCGGAAATTTTAAATATCCTATAGGAAATTTGTTTTTCCAACGGGAAAATTATTTTCCTGTAGGAATTTATTTTTTAAAGGTAAATATCTCACCTGACAGGTGAGATACCTTTAACCACAAAGATGGTTATAATCTCTTTAAACAATGGTCTTTCATATGGCATATTTGAATTTTTCGATACATGAAGCTTAGACGGGTGCAAATATGCCACCTTGGCACTGGCATAATTATCCGGCACATTGTTTTTACTTTGACGTAAATTTTATGTAAAACGCTTGCAACCCAGCATTCTTACAATGAGGGATCCGGGTTATTTAACTTGTAGTCGCTCGACATGATGACGTCATCAACAGTGGTTGTGTTGGAGTGGCAGCCCATGGTGGACGTAGGGAGACGAGCATTTGTTGGTAGGGAGAGGTACTTTCCTATTTGACCCCACATGGAGAAAGCGAATCCCAGAAAACCTCCAACCAGGGCACCCTGGGTAAAAGATACAAATAAAATTACACACAATACGTCACAAATCATATAGTTGCTAGATATTATCCCGATATATTATTAAATCCAAAAGTCTGATATGATATTAGATTTATGGAATCTTATAATGTTTGTTACCTGCACATTGTGCCAATCAATTAATTTTGGAAAGTTATGTATTCTATCAAAGCGTTTGTTAGCAAGGTTTAAGAAAATACATAATGTAAAAGGTTAGCACCAGACTATACGTCTGTTCTGAATACAAGAAGCAATATCTTAGTTGTTTTTTTTTCCTTTCTTATAATCTAATCATGAGTCTCTTGATTATCACTAACTACAAAGGATGTAGTTCATGCAAATAAAAATGAATCACACTTACGACCCAGTTGGAGCTGGTAAAGCAGGCCCCTAGAATGAACACGCCCACCAGCGGTGCCCCAGCCGAGCCATTGAAAGCCAAGGAGGCCTGGTCAATTGGAAGGAAATTAAAAATGAAAAGAAACATGGATTGGTTCTTTACATCGAAAATTTAATAAATCTATTACATTGTATATGCATTGAATGCACAATGAGGTTACTTTCGTGAAAAAATCCATTAACATTCGAATTCCGATTTTCAAGAAGGGTAATGTTATTTATGATATGTGTGCCAAAATTTTTCCCTATACTTTCGAATTCTTAGTTAATGAAAAAATTACAATCATCTTTTATTTAATATATATTTTTTACCTTTCCTATTGTAATGATTTGGACATTTCACAAGTAACTCAAGTTGTAAGTGGTCCGAAAGATTAAAGAAAAAAAAAGGTTAACAGCCTTTCGTAATCATTATTGATTACCTAAAATATTCCACTAACCGAGAAAAGAAAGTCAATATTTGAAATAAGTTAAACCGACATTTACCTGTAGAACTGTACCACCCATCTCTTTGACAGCGAAAGCCATTCCTATACCAAGCAAACCATATAGGAACGCTGGAAAAAAAATTCTAAACCGTTTTGTTGTTTTAAACACAATCAATATCAACACGTGCTGTGAAAATGTATTCTAAAAAATGTACATGTATAATGATCTTTGTTTCAATTTAGGCATAAGAAAAACTCCACTTTTCGCTTTTTTTTCCGCGAGAGAACTTGATCCATTTTGTTTCGTAACTTGTGTTATATAATAGAACAAATACATTAACAATTTAAATTATCGTCTTATGTCCAAATATACGATTTTATCAATATTTGCTGAGCACCAATTTTCTTAATTCGTTTTAAGAGTGTTAAAGCTGATCAACAAAATTAAATGTTCATTGAAATGCAATATTTAAAAACATATCATGATGATGAAGTCATTGGCTATCATGAAACTAGCTGTCATGTTTACTAAATCCGCAAAAATTGATACCCACGAATATCAATGAAGCTGAAGTAACTGTTATATAATGAACTCAGTACATGTATAACTATTTAAAACGTCTTTATCGTTGAAACACTGTACCGAGAGTTCGCGTGACTTTTGTTGCGTTTCTCTCTGACAAAGATTTAAATCTCAGCTTCAGGAAATCTTCCCACGTGACGGCAGCCAGAGAATTCAACATGGAGGAAATAGAACTGTAAAGTGATGATTAAAACATGTAGTATCAAAACATTAACACATGAAATTTCTGACTGTTGAATAGAGCCTGAATTTGATTGGAACTTCCCCCGTCACACTCGCCAGGTAACGCTCACGGACGAAAAAAAACCCCCACGATATAACGCAATCCGTTGGTTAAAAAAAAACGTCATCATTGCTGCGCAATAAGTGTATTGAAGTGTATAAAACGGACAAGATAACCACCCGTACAACGATCAACTAACATATTTCCCTGTTGTGTATATATGCTTTGTCGAATGCTGAAGCCCCCTCCCCTAAAAAAATACCCCAAAACACAAAAGCAACTGACGAAACGGGTTTCATATAAACATTTTAACGGTGGACAAATGGTTGTGTACCAGTCAGATCAAATCAAGCTCGGCAGTCGTCTGGTTGAGTCTAAAGTCCATATGACATCTATGGAAGCAGATCGTAAGCAGACAGTAAATTCAAGAAAAGATCAACATGAAAACCGCACAAACACTTACAAACGAATAGCTATCGTACACGTATTTATACGGACAACTAGGCCCGGCGGTGTCCGTTCCAAGTTTTCTCAATATTTTTTTTCGGAAAGAACGGACTTCATAGGATATTGAGACTTCTGGTCAAATACGAAAATAGACAATTAAAGCGCAAACGAAGACGAACGGATTGGAAAAGTTGGCAACTTAGCGTTATCCGATGAAGTGTGACTGAGCCTTACGAAAAAAAGTACTTGACGAACTTGATATTTGGGATTTACAGTGGTTGACAGTCGAAAAACCCACACAAAACCAGTAATACTGTTGATCTGATATATGATAACATATATTGGCAGATCTACATTATTATAACAGCAATTAGACTTAAAATTAAAAAGACATAGTTTAATTGTACATGTTATATACCTTAGAGCGCCGCTGATCATGCATGCTACAAAAAGCCCAGGTAGACCTGGCAGATCTTGAAACACCTCCATCACGAAATGTGGTAAGAGCTGAAATACGAAAATTAGAGCTACAACGAGGTATGATTATAAATATGTTGCATTTAAAATAATTTTGATTCATAAAATAAAACATCAATGAGAAAATTTTTAAACATTATTACCGAGAATGAGGATAATAAAAGAGTTTCCAAACTGTGTAAAATACTGTTATGTCTGTTAGATAAGAAAGAACCCATTTGTGTTCAAATAGAAAAATACCTTGATTTTTTTCATTTTTTTCCCCATTAAATACAACAAGAAAATTTTAACGCCAAGCACCATGCCACCTTTCTCAGTCCTCTTTCATTAAATACGATGGCAATTTCTTATTTTAACATATCTCCATTAGCATAAAAATATAAATGTTTTCTAGCAAGGAACTCTCAGATGATTAATTTTCTTTCACAACCAAACTCCCATTGGCATGGCAAAACATGTGATGGGTTTTCGTTTTATGCACTTTGTTTTATTTGATTCCATTTTAAAAACCCAATCCAATCAAATATTATGAATAGAATGCATATGTATTATATATTTATATTTAAAAACCTTTTAGTTTATATTGACCAAAAAATGTTTTAAATACAAATATTTGGGATGAACTGTGGATACTTCTCTAATTTAAAAATAGTTTACAATCACTATAATGATTATAATTGGAGTACCTGGTTTTCATTTGCTACATCGCCATTTTTTAGCGGATCACATGTGACGTAATTGGCATAAAGAGCCAATCCGGTGAAAGAACACAGCGTAATCAGAAGAAACATCCCGGGAACATTACAAATCAAAGCACTGCAAACAAAAAGTTGACGTTTTACCTTTCTAAATTGATGTTATATATTTCATTACACAGCAACCATTATTCTACTTTAATGTTTATTCTTGACAAACTACAGTTAAAATATTTGCATTGAGCTCGAATGGAGTATGAAATTATTAACTGACAAACACAGAGTCAGAGCTTGCATAATGAGAGTAATAATATTGACCAGAGTTATTCCTAAAATATTTTTAAAAATGTTTGTATACGTAAAATGTTTTAAATTGTTGATATCAAGAAGGTCGATTGGTGGTAGATGCTTACAATCTTGCGTCGCCCAGAGAGCGCGCTGAGGAAAATCGTTGAACCATTTGTTGATCCACAGTGTAAGGATACAACCATACAAAATACATCCCAATAGTCAAAGACCAAAATGTCTGGCGGATGTGAGGGTCTGGATCAAAACTTAAAAAAAAAACCCAGTTCGATGTGTCAGTTCTATATAGACATTGTTTTTGTTTAGAAAGAAAATTAGACAAGTGTAACGGGTTTCTTAAACAAAAAAATGATTGTTATAAAGTAAATACGAGTATCGTACTCAAAGAAATTTATTCTCCCTCCTTTGTAGTTTATGTTCCACAATTCTTCAAGGCCACCCACTTTTATACATCCCTAAAGAAATATTTATTGCATGAAATTTAATATATAATCATTGTGAGCTCATAAATCTCTTCAGCAGTGTCATTTAAATTGCAGTGTTGGGTGCGTTTAACTAGCAATGCGTTTCTACAATCTCATTACAAAACCTGAATAAAAACGGCCAGCATTCCGGCGAACATGACAAAAGTTTGGAATACGTCTGTCCAAATTACGGCCTTCATTCCTCCCTAGAAATTAGGAACCTCATAATCAGAAAGTAGTAATTGATTTTGATGATGACGTTTTAAAAGACATTTGTATACAATTTTGTTCATTTCTGTGTTTGTTTATGAATGAAGGGACAAAGGACCAACCAGCGTCGTGTAAAACGTACAGACTCCGCCCACGACTAAAATAATGGCCCATACTGGGAATCCCGTCACTGCAATAAAATGATAAATTTATTTACACATAATGTCGTAAATTAATAAATTTAGAAAACAAATAAAATAAACAATCACAAACCGGAAGTATTCTCTTCCTGATAAACATGTTTCAAGTTTGAAAACGAGTACTGGTGTTGGTACCCAAAAATGAAAAGTAAAGCATGCAATTTCTTTTATATACTCTAGATATTATTGGTTCAGCAATTAAAACTTGAAAAAGAATATTCGGAACAAATACCTGCCCCTAGTGCTGTCGAGGGTCCGTATAGAACAATGCCCATTCCCATAATCTACAACATAGAAGTTGATAAGATATTTTGCCCTTCCGGAAACAGTTATATTTCACAAAACATATTTATATTGCCCTCCCAAAACTGTTATATTTAAAGATATCTAGTATGAACGATATAGGTTTCTTGAATCTTTATTTGACAAAACATTGATGCACTTTAATAAACATGTACATGTTCAAGTGCAATTTTTGTATAATAAAATAATATAGGACTAGAAATAATTAGGTGTTTTGCGTCAGGTTGAATACAATTTCAACTTTCCTGGCTTTGGCAAATAACATGTGACTACAAACATTTGTAAAAATGAATGATTCCAATTATTTGTCTCTTACCAGTCGTAAAATAAACAAGGCTGCTGCAAACAAACGGACGGACTTTGAGTGAAATCTTAATTCAAGATACTGAAATTGTAAAAAAGGAAACACAAATTATTAAATATCAATGTATCATTTTTCAAGGATACAAACGCGGGAAAAAGTCTTGACAAAATGGAAGTCTTTAATGTTTTATTGGAGGGCACGGAAGTGAAACAATGCCTCCTTATCTTAAAAGCTCACCTCATACACGCTAACAAGTTTCAACTTAAAAAACATCGGGCCAAATAAAAAAGCGCCAGTCAACGGCGCTAAAATCGCGCCAAATACAGAGATCCAGTATTGGATTCCATATACGTAGACCTCGGCCGGAGTGCCTAAAAGTGTAGACGCGGAAAAGAAGCTGGCCAAAACAGATAATGCAACCGGAAGTGACCTCATGCTACGATCTGCCATTAGAAATTCCCGGTTCGTTTGTTGTTTTCCTCCTGCACAGGCGTAGAACACTCCAATACCGACAGAAATTAACAGCATCACTCCGAAAATGATATAGTCCGCCAACTGAAATTTGTTTTCTTCCATGTTCGGGTTGTTTTATTTTTATGCAGCTGTATATCCTTTTTGAACACCACAACACTTGCACCTATTCTTGTCAGCTATACCAGCTGCTTTTAGTCCCCCTATCTAATCGTTTTGGTAATAAGTCACCCTGGTTTAAGACGTGTTTGATTTGTACGCTGATTTACTTATAAGTAGTCGTGAATGAAATGATAAGCACCTCATTGGGTATACGCCGGAATGTTCAATCCCCTTGAGTGGGGTACTGCGCAATGTTGACCTTGCTTGTATGGCCGTGTTTGTCTTTGTGATGAGATATCTGGTCCCGGGCGGCATGCATCTCATTAGAGACCCTCTTACTATCACCTCGAACTTAGCCAGACAGAGACAAACAAACCCTAAATTTGCCTGGGATGTACCGTCGTTTACTCTTCAATTTATTTAAAAAAAACTCTCTATATCGTTTTTGCTTGAATACATATTTATCATACTGTCTTTTCCGAAAAGAAGTAAAGTTTATGACGGTGCACGCTCGCGTCAACTGGGTTTTTTTTTTTGTCTGCGTTTGTTAAAATGGATCAAGAAGAAAGTTTATCACTGCATTGATTGGTTGTAAGGTAGATAACGAGATGGGATAGAAAACCAAATTTCCCCTTGGATCCACAACGACCTGGTAAATGTTTAATGAATGACAAAAACTACTTACGATAGCAATTTATTTTTTAATCATAAAACTTTTTTTAACTTAAGGACTTATTTTGACCTTAAAACACCTGGTAAAATATTTTACACATAAATTATATCCGTGTTTTTGTTGTTGTTATATTACGCAAGGGATAACACACTCGCCTTCATCGCGTGACCGAATCCGGAGTTCGATCCTTGTGATTGGCAGTAGTTGTGGGTATGGTGATCGTTCGTGGGTCCTCTTAGCAGATCATTGACCACTTGGGCCAAAATATGTGCCAATGATAGACATTTTACAATTATTGTTTTTTTAGGTCAATATTTAGCTATAATAATTTAGCTATATTTAGGTCAAGATTTAGCTACCCAGGAAGTAAAATATTCACCAAGCCCGAAGGGCAAGGTGAATAATGTACTTCGAGGGGTAGCTTAACCATCGTTTTGATAAAAAAAAAACCCAGCAGTAATGAAAAAAAAATCAGATGTAATATTCACCCCATAAGTAAGGTGCAGGTGTATATAACATTTTTTTTAATGCTGTTATATATCATCCAATCAGAGAGCTAAAACTATGTAGAATTATAATACTCGCAGTATCTATTTAGTAAAATTATATTATATGGGAGGGGGGGGGGGGGCATCGTCTGGTAGAGTGGTCATCACTCGTCAAAAAGGAAACTACTATTATTTAGTGAAATATTTTCATCCTATCCTTATTTTTAATCGATAATTTTTTCAGAAATGGCTTTATGCTATAAAGATAAAAAAAATTGAAGGACGAACATTTGTTGTGACTGATTGAATATATACCATTTTAGAATGAGGTGTCTTTTTCAACACAGCTCCAAACTGTGTACCTTCAAAACACCTTCATTTCGTTTGTTTGCTTTCCCCAAACAGTTCAAAATCCTGTCATTGTTATTTTATACATTCTTTTCATCTCTAGACTAGAATTTTTCTTTGAAGTTTCCCCATTAAATTATCTAATTTCTCAATTTTATTTTTGGATTGTAGCCTTTTTTCGTTTTTACGACAAAGCTACGTCATTGCCACCTTTGAAACTAATTTCATCTGATTGCATTACTATAGTATTTAGCTTTCATTTTGAAATGCTTTCCTCATTAGCCATTCCTCTTTCAATTTACCATTTGATTGTTTTTCATGCACTTTGCTGAATAAGATGTTATCTTTGTCATTTTAAAAACAAGTGTCCCTTTTTATGCCATTGTTCACCATGTGTCAGTGCAAACTGTCTTCTTATGTCTAAATTTGGAAAAAGTTTCGATTTTTATTAAAATGTCAGTACGGTTTAAATCGATAACAACTATCAAATCAACAGTATATAAATAGTGCCTGTTTAGGATTTCAACTGTTACCCTACCAAACAGGCACTACAATGTTTTTATTTTATTTTATTATACGGTTCGCCGTAGATTTCACGTCATTTCTATATTAAACAGTAAAATTTTCTCTAAAATTAAGACATTCAGTATAATAAAATAAATAGTGCCCCTTTGGGAGGGTAACAGTTGAAATTGACACCTCTCGAAAACCATTGTCAACCTCCGCTTCGCGTCGCTTGACAATAGTTTTCTCGGGGTGTCAATTTCAACTGTTACCCTCCCAAACAGGCACTATTTATATAGTGTTACCCGTTGCCAAGTGTGTTGCTAATGCTGAGGGTAATAAAACGGATTATCACCTACGTGTAAACCAATCAGATTTCAGTATTTAACATGAAAGTATAATAATTTATATTAGTATCTGCACGTACAAAAGTTTCTTTGAAGAAGTTCATAGATTCTTTGACGACTTTCTTCCAGTAGTCATATGTCATATTCGCTCAAGATATCTACAAAAACATAGAAACTTTATACTGTAAAACACGCTTTCACATTTTGCCTCAACATAAATGAAAACAAATAGTTAAAAAAATTTGTTTTGATGAAGATTTTATTATAGACGAAAGACATTCTTTTATCAGGTTCTTTAATACTCTGAAAAAAAAGTTATTTTCAAATTAATCAATTACATTTCGGTGTGTCACGTTCTACATACACTTTGCATATGTGAAACACGCTATCATGGAAAAAACATGAAATATATCTCAATTTCTTAAAGGTGAATTTAGGAAAAAAAGCGTCAGGATTTTAAGAAAACAATACACATTCTGTGAAATCAAAACAAATCTAAGTACATGTAGTGTACACAGAATTGGAATTCTATAGACGACTAGTTTCTCTGATATTTGTATAATGGTCTACTTGTTAGTTCGCTAATTTTACTGATATAGGGTTCGCTATTATACGTTTTAAATTCCGTTGATTTTTGCCCCTTCATTAGGTTTTTGACTAAGCCACTGCAGAACGAAGGTATCCTACCTAGATCTTTGCACGATAGCGTCCAGTAGCAAGGCTAGATAAACAATTGAAAGAGGTCGAGAGTCGAGAAAACCTATAATACGCTTCTGTTGATGCTTATTGATCTTTTTTTTAAAATAAATTGAAATAACTGAAGACCAAAGTCGAGTGCCTCAACCAATCGATGGCGATCAATGCTTTGCAATTATACTTTGAACCATTGTCTCAGTTCTTTTTTTAATTCGTTATTCCTGTAGCCCTCAGATCTTGAGACTCAGTTGACAGTTCAAGACTGTGTTTTCAACAGTACTCAAAGACTACAAGCAAACGTCATTGTGGTAATGCGATTATAGTGCTATTTTACGAAATTATTCAACAGTGACCGAAGTCCGACTTTTCGCAACTAGCTACGCAACCCAGAGTAAGTTTTTGGATTCATATTTTGTTGCTTTGATAATTTCCTCTTTTTCTATTGTTTGTATGAAGATATTTGTAAGTAAATTTTCTTTGTACATTTCTGTAATTTAAAACCACTGTCACAAGTAACAATACTTGCTGCCATGCATTGTGTACGAAATACTTAATTTTAACACTATACAAGATATAACTCTTGATATTTTACATACCGCTATTGAAGTTGAATAAGAATCCTCAACATCGATTGTTTAAATTAAGGTGTTTAAAATGAGTTCAACTTATTTACTTTAGTTCTTACCTTAACTTTGCTTTATTGTAGCAATTTCAAAAAGTATCTGAACGAATAGGACACAAAATGCAAATTTCTTATAAAATCATGATTGTTAACATTTGTGTAATTCAATTAAGAAACTCCCTGTCGCATTCGAACTCAGAGCCTGCAGGGTGGTGCTAGCTATATAGTTTGTCTATAAAATTATTTTTCAAAAAAGACACAAAAGATCTTCATATTGCCACTTTCTATCGTAAAAAATAAGTCAAGGGGTGTTTAAGCATACACAATTACATCATAACTTTTTCATATGCATTTAGCAAAGGGGTTTTGCATTGGTGAATAAATAAGACTCATTTAAACTTTATTTCTTTTCATAAAAAGCAAATATATATGTGGATCTAATTGTTCTGTTTTCGAAATGAACGTATACATGTCACATAAGGGAAAATGACTTTTTGAGTCATAAACAAAAGTAAGAAGTCAACGAGAACAAGGCATCTAAAATGTATTGACAATGTATAACTTATATCACGGGGTACATGCATCTAGAAAGACTGATTCTGACCCATGTCTGATCCTGATTATTGGTAACAATATTACTTATGAATTATTATGCTATTCTATTGGTTTAAATTGCTGACACGATTTTATGATATTTTGAAGAAACTGAAGGACATGGACTATGATAATATAATTGCATTTATTTATACATGTATATGATAATATGAATCAGACCAGAATTACGGAGTCTGATATATATATATATGTATTCTGAAAAAGCGTTATTTAGTAACTTTTAATTAGGAATGGTATTATTTAAGAGCTTATCATATTGATTATGTACCTATTAAACTATTACTTTCATTTATACAACAACTTGCTGTGTTTTATTGATAATGAATGGTTTCAATCAAAGCGGAATCAATAGCTCAAGCTTCGAAAAGCTTTTTCGCCTCGTTTATATATATATATATATATATATATATATATATATATATATATATATATATATATATATATATATATATATATATATATATATAATGAAAAGATTTATTTAGAGATTTTCATTTCACACAGAGCTGATACAGCTTTAACAAAGGGTACTGCATGAAAATGGTCTATCAACACACATTCCATTTGAGTCTCCAGGATAACTGTGGAATTGCAAAAATGAAAAACTAATTTCAATATTTCTAATCAAATCATTTTACTTGAAATTCTCTAGTCTTTTAAGGGTGATCGATAGTGACACTCACCGGAATTAGTATCGATTTAGTCTCTTTCAGAGTTAAGTTCAAAATAGAATTTGTTTACAAGCGGTATATAGATCCTAGAATCTATCGTATTTACCCGCACATCAAAGCTCTAACTCATTCAGAATGTGTATTAGCACTAATTGCTTGTCCGTCAGTGACTTTGACGTGATAAAGATCAGAGATCTTTAAGAGAGAAAAAACACGCGAGAAAACACTGTCGTTATAAGGTGCTCAATAAAATTTGTAGTCATAAACATATTTTCATGATAAGGACAAAGCCAACTCAAATAAACAATTTTGGACATCACTTTATTTTTCATTATTATTAAACCGAGGAGAGGACGGTTACACTAGTTACGTAATACACCGTTTTTATATTTATTGAATCACCGTTGACCATTTGAACGAGAAAAAAGAACTAAAGCTTACCAAAATTACGTACGTACAAATATAACAATTGTGTATCAATCATATATTTATTTAGCTTCCTAAAAAAACATGCACTGGTTGTGTAAAATAAATAGCTGATTTATAAAATATATAAAAGGACTATTTATTAACAACAGTCTTTTAAAGGGGCATGAGTCAGGTGTTTTTTTACAAGAATAAAAAAACATTAAGTGACATGCATAATTTTGAATAGTTTGTCCCTTGTGTACTGGTTTCAAAATGTTTGAAAAACACAACTGTTTGGACAAACAGGGGATATATTATAGGATCAATGTGTTTTGTAACTAATTTTAGACGATACATGGCCGTGGCCATTAAAAAAGATTGTTTTTCTCCTTCAGAAGAAGGGTTGAGTATTAAGATAAAGAAAAATACTCAAAATTCAAAGCTTAAATATATGGGTTTTTCTTTATATAATGATAGTTAAAAGTCAAACAAATCAAAAAAAAAAAAAAAAAAAAAAAATAATCGAAACAATCAAGAAAGATTTGATGATTAATTTGTTGACTACTCAGCCTCTTTAAGGATACACATCCAGCCTCTGATCGAACACCATTTTACTGACTAGTTTTTAAATTCCTGCCATACCATATTGCAAAACAGGGATAAGCGCCATGATTAGCAAGCTTTGGTTATCCCATGTCTTATTCATGATGGTACATATAAAGGCTCAGTGAACTTAAGTGCTGTATAATTATGTTCAAAGGATTCTTCATTAGTTCCATTCATTTCTTTCATATATGTATTAACTGGAATACTGCAACTCAACGAATGTTTGCCTCTATCGAAGAACAATAGAATAAGTCCGGTTTGAATATGTGATATGAAAGATTAATAGCCTCATTATTATCGGCAACAAACATCAATTTTCCTGATTCCAGGATGCTAGGTTGATCAGGTACATGCAATTGTCGAACTGTCTGGAAGGGTATGGTGGTCGCCCGCTCGGACAGTGTATTTTCTCTAGTAATTCCGGCTTCCTCCCACACCGATGTACCCATCGTGCTAACGATTGACTCTGAACCTTTTATTTATCAATCATTGCAAGAGAAATAAAGTCCAGTTTTATGTAAAAGAATATTTCAAACCGTACATAATGGAATGATTATTTTAATTTTGTATGAAATACATGCAATGCAGTTTTATTTTTTTTTTCGCCGTTTAATTAAAACAATTTGACGGTAATGACCCCTTTAATAAAATCTATAAGAAAAGAAAGTTAAATAATAATGAAAATAGTTAGATTTACATGTATATGTTCAGATCTTTTCTTTACTAAACATAATTTATAGCTCGAAAAATTATATTCAAAAATTTTAGAATTGGTTATTTGTAGACCTACCATTCCTTCTTTGGAAATCTGTTGTTTTCAGATTGTATTTATATGACCAAGACGTTTTTTTTTTCGATATATGTAAGGTACATGTACATAGACTCGATATTTTGAGCGCAATCTAGTATTAGTTTCTTCTTCTTGTTTTTAAGTAAATACAATAACTTTATTAGTATTTATTTTTTTGGTGCAGGTTGAGGGGTCCAGTTGTTGTATGAATGGCAATACGAATAAAGTTCGCCTTGCGGGGACTGTTTCGCTTGCTTGTGACGATTCTAACTGTTTATATCATCTCCCAGATGCTGGTCTTTCACTCAGGTGATTTTACTATCTACGTATACCTTTCTAGAAATGCTCGAACAAATCAAAAATTCATAAATATTGATGTATGGATTTTATGAGTATTATTTTTTCAGTTTCAAGACCATCAACTCGCAGATCTCAGGTAAATATTACCTTCAGAAAGGAATATACATTGCAGGAAATAACATTTTCACAAATAGATAAAAATAGAAAAATTGATACAATCTGCTGTTGGATTCTACTATAGCTACAAAATTCAGATCATCTAAAAATCAATTTCAATGTATTTCTATTATGACAAATACTAAATAACAATCTAATTAAAATCAGATCCTCGATCCGCTCCTTGTTTCTCTATTGTCGCTACACGAGGATCAGAAGAATCCCCGCTTGAGGTAACCTCCTTGTGAACTTTGATTTAAGAATATTCATGAGTTATTTTAGCCAATCAAAGCAAGTGTTAAAAACGGTAATTTGGGGTTACAAACAAAAATGGAGTCGTAGGACGAAGCGATGGCATAGGTTCTTGAATCTTTCGGTATCAGCGAGATAGAGATGGAGCATAAGTTGATATTAAACGCCCTCAGAGAATCCACAGATTGTATTAGCATGACTTCCAAAACACGTAACTGAGGAATGGAACTGATTTCATTGGTCAAAACAAAGTTCACCAAGTTGTGACCTCAAGCGAGGTTTCTTCAGATCCTCGTGTAGCGACAATAGAGAAACAAGGAGCAGATCGAGGATCTGATTTTAATCAGATTGTCGAAACAAAGTTATCAATTTTGGAATAAAAAAAATAAATAAGCCTCTAAGGATGAGAATTAACATAAAATCTTAAGGAGTGAAAAGAGATAGCATATCAGTGGTAATAAATTTATCGCGAATAGAAGATTTAGAAAGTATACTCTCAATATGTTTAAAATTACATTTAAAGTTGATTTGATCTCTATCAGAATTCTCCTGAACTTCGGCGTGGACTTCAAAATCATACGTCTGGGAACAGGACTGTCAATATGGATCCGCCATTGCTAACTCCAAAGTTAAGGAAATTTTTTGAACTTATCCAGCATGCAGACAGTGACATAGTAGATCTACTGGGACTTCCAACTTCTGAAAAAGGTTTGTCGCTAAAAATTAACGGGTACAATTTGAAGACTGAAAATGAACCCTAAAAGCAGACAGAAAAAAACCATATCATCTTTAATGACACGAACAACAGCTGGATAAAATGTAGATGTGTTCAATGATGAATGATTAATACAAACGTAAATTATTTTCCGTTAGCTAAAGATTCAAAGAAGAGATTTTTTCCGTTAGCTAAACGTCTAAATAAGAGTAAACTTATGGATAAGTTAAGTTACATGTAATTTTATATTACCTAATCAGTCAGTTTTAAGACCAGAATAACGATGTTTTAATTAGCGAGTTTGCTTAATTTTGTGACGAATCACAACCCTGTTGTAATCAGCAACACTAAACACTAGCAATACAAAAAGACTTTAATTTTGCTTTTTTCCCTTAGCTTTCCTCACCATTGGTATTCGTCTGAATAGCACCAACCGTAAAGATTTCAAACTAGCACAGGAATCAATAGGTTCAATTCTTAAGACCACTGGCATAAAGGACAGACGACACTACGTCATCGTTCTCTATCTGCCGTTCACTAAGGATAGAACCCGATTCCTCCTACAGGAAGCTATAGGCAGACGATACCAGGATTTTGTTGACGATGGGTTGATCCAAGTAATCAGACCAGCTACTGATATCTACTTCGATGAATATTTGTATTCAAGTCTTCGAAAGGCCAACAAACTTATTCCACTCCATTCTGCAAAGAGCAACATAGACGACGCTTTTCTTTTCTTGTATTCAAGAGGTCTCTCGCATTTTTTCATAGAACTTCAGCCAGGTTCAACATGTGCGACATATTTTTTTAAGACAATACGTATGTATGTTAATTCCTTCAAAACTAAATGGGATCAGATCCATTTTTCAGAAAATCCTCAATATGGACGACTGTTTCGCACAGATAAGTTACAAACAATGGCAGAAGATGCTCTGCATACATACGACAGGCTAATGACGGAAGAAAGACTGAACATATATACAATTTATTTTCAATATCCACAGAAAGCTCTCTTTTCCTACGTGGAAACGGGCGAGAGTACCAATGTTTCTTACTACAGCAGACGAGAAGTAGTGCAAGAAATGCTCAACGGCAAAACCATTAATCCAGCCGCAACAATATTCACAGACATGCGCCAATATAATGACCATGAATTAAAATATGTATATGATAAAAACCCACACACGTTCTTTTGGTCAAATGGATTTCAAATCGGAAGTTACGTCACAGTGTCCTTCCTCAAACCTCAATTAATTAAACGGATAGTAGTTAATACCGGAAGTTATATTAATACGGACAAATTAAAGTCCGGCATTCTGACGACAGGGCAGGAATTTAACATGGATACCAGAGAGTGTAGAAATTTGACCATGCAGTGGGCATTCATTGACGGTTTTGTAGATACCATTGATACTAATCTATTGTATAATGTTAGTTGTATATCAATCATTGTGAAATCCAGACAGACAGACTGGTTAATGCTGCGAAATATACTAGTGCAAGTAATAAAACTGTGAATTATGGATAAAGTGTAAAAGAACACACAATAAGTAAACGTATTAATTTTGTTTAAGTCAGAGTATTGTGTACCGTATTTAGAAAAACAGCCAGACAGTTGTCGTTCCTTGGACGCTATCAGATATGTTTAGAAATTATATGTGCGAAACACAAGGCAATGTTTTACGTTAGACAAAAGTTTATTGGTACAAAATTTAACTAAATTATATTAAGTTAAGCGATTCATATTGTGAGAATATGAATTAGTGTATATTTTAATTTATCTTACTCAAACAAACAACGAATTCTTATTCTTATAAAACATATGCAATAATAACAATACAAATGCTCGTTTTCAGTTGATGACGTCATTAACAAAATCAACAATATATTTGTTAAAGACTTTGTTATCTTTTCGTAATGATGAAAACTGGTTATGAGTCATTACTTCACAAGTCTATATAATGCATGGTATTGTAGAAAAAAAAGCTTTCTTTAAAAAAAAAAAAAACAAGAGGCCAAATGGCCTTAACGGTCACCTGAGTAGCATAACCCATACACAAACTTGTCAATGAGTCTCATATATGCATATTTAGTTAAGTTTTATTCTGGAATAGAAAATTTTTTAATTTGTAATGACGACCACCTCCCTGCCTGAAATCTTTCAAAAAGGACTATTAAACCTATAATTTTAGCGAAAAACTTATCATAAAAGAGTCATGACCTGATATTGAAAAGGTGCAAGACTCTGATAGAAAATAATTTAATAATAATAACAAGGTGGCTATTATTCATGTTTTATCTAAAACAACCTCCCATCCCCCATCCCCCGGGGCAGACAGAAACTCTCCCTATGGGCATTTAAACAAACGAAAAAAAAACCCCAGCTTTATCGATAAAAGCCATCATAAGTTACTCACTTCTCCTGTTCCAGTTTTTGAATATTCAACATTCGTTGAGAATCACCATCTGGCATATATACCAAAATCATTTTACCTTTATATATCAGTGATTTTAGTTAGCCAATTATTACTTTACTATTAACATAAACAAGGAACAAGAATATATATGGTTTAGGGGTGGGGATATTAACCGTTTTCAAGATATTCAGGCACTACCTGTTTGAGAGGGGTCAGGACCACCCCAAGGGCCCATGACCTACATACCATATGATGCCCCTTGACACAAGGAACAAGAATATATATAGTTTAGGGGTGGGGATCTCAACCGTTTTCAAGTTATTTGTGGCACTTCCTGTTTGAGAGGGGTCAGGACCATCCCCGGGGCCCATGACCTACATACAATATGATTCCCCTTGACACAAGGAACAAGAATATATATGGTTTAGGGTTGGGGATATCAACCACTTTCAAGATATTTGGGCACTACCTGTTTGAGGGGGGTCAGGACCATCCCTGGGGCCCATGACCTACATACCATATGAAGCCCCTTGACACAAGGAACAAGAATATATATGGTTTAGGGGTGGGGATATCAACCGTTTTCAAGATATTTGGGCACTACCTGTTTGAGGGGGGTCAGGACCATCCCTGGGGCCCATGACCTACATACCATATGAAGCCCCTTGACACAAGGAACAAGAATATATATGGTTTAGGGGTGGGGATCTCAACCGTTTTCAAGATATTTGTGCACTTCCTGTTTGAGGGGGGTCAGGACCATCCCCAGGGCCCATGACCTACATACCATATGATGCCCCTTGACACATGGAACAAGAATATATATGGTTTAGGGGTGGGGTTCTTAACCGTTTTCAAGATATTTGGGCTCTTCCTGTTTGAGGGGGGTCAGGAACCACCCCTGAGGCCCATGACCTACATACCATTTGATGGCCCTTAACACAAGGAACAAGAATATATATGGTTTAGGGGTGGGGATTTTAACCGTTTTCAAGATATTTGGGCCCTTCCTGTGCCGTATTGGCCCCACCCTAGTGCCTAAACACCTGTCCCAGGGGTCATAAATTTTACAATTTAGGTAGAAGACTTCATGTACATCATATCCAGGCCTTTAGTTTTTCACAAATATATATGGGAGTAGAGAAGAAGATTTTCTAAAATTTAATACATTTTTACTATATGGCCATTTTGGTTCCACCCTTGAGCCTGAACCCCTGACCCAGGGACCATAAATTTCACAATTTTGGTAGAGGGCTTCATGGACATCATATCCATGCATTTAGTTTTAAACAAATATCTATGAGAGTAGAGAAGAAGATTTTCTAAGATTTAATACATTTTTACTATATGGCCATATTGGCCCCACCCTAGAGCCTGAACCCCTGACCCAGAGACCATAAATTTAACAATTTTGGTAGAGGGTTTCAAGGACATCATAACCATGTATTTAGTTTTTAACAAATATATATGGGAGTATAGAAGAAGATTTTCTTAGATTTAATACATTTTTACTATATGACCATATTGGCCCCACCCTAGAGCCTGAACCCCTGACCCAGGGGCCATGAATTTCACAATTTTGGTAGAGGGCTTCATGGACATCATATCCATGCATTTAGTTTTTAACAAATATCTATGGGAGTAGAGAAGAAGATTTTCTAAGATTTAATACATTTTTACTATATGACCATATTGGCCCCACCCTAGAGCCTGAACCCCTGACCCAGGGGCCATGAATTTCACAATTTTGGTAGAGGGCTTCATGGACATCATATCTATGCATTCAGTTTTTAACAAATATCTATGGGAGTAGAGAAGAAGATTTTCTAAGATTTAATACATTTTTACTATAAGGCCATATTGGCCCCACCCTAGAGCCTGAACCCCTGACCCAGGGGCCATGAATTTCACAATTTTGGTAGAGGGCTTCATGGACATCATAACCATGCAATCAGTTTTTTCCTCACATGTGTTGGAGTAGAGAAGAAAATTTTTGAAAATTTGACTGTTTTTTGCATATTTGGCCCCGTCTGTGGCACCCTGGTGGTGGAAGAGCCACCAATTTCACAATCAATTTACATTCCTCTTACCATAAAGATGCTTCACACCAAAAATGGGAACAATTGGCCTTGTAGTTTTTAAGAAGAAGTTAAAAATGTAAATTGTTGACGCACGACGCACGACGACGGACGAAAACAGATAGCAATAGGTCACCTGAGTTTACTCAGGTGACCTAAAAACCCACACACACACACCTAAATGAGACGTTGCTTGCTTAGGTGTTTTAGAAGCAATGAAAAGAAAGGTATAAACCTTAATTACAGGTTACCTGTACCATAAAATTAATTCTATGAAAAGTTGTCTTTGTGACAGAAAACCGTTTTTTTGTGTAAACAGTATAATCCACTTGTCAACCCTGAATTGATAAACAATACCTATCCAAAGAAATAGGGTACTCTATATGCAATATTTGCCTATTTTGCCAAAAAAATAACTAAGATCAACAGCTAGTATTTTTCCATAAATTATTAAAAAAATAAAATCCAAGTAATATGCAAATCTCTGATATATGTACAATTGATCTGCAAAACACCCCATCTTGAATGCTGTAGGAGGAGTAACCCGTACATGCAATAGAGATACCCTTTATGCTGTAACGGGACTGTCTAGGGGTAAGTCCCGTTTATAATTCCGAGTTCGGAAGGATAAAAGAAGACGAAATTTATTCATTGTTTATGAATTAAGTTTTGTATTCTGAGTAGATAGCAATAATATTTAAACAAACGTAAAAGATGTGAAGCATTATCATATTAAATCCAATAATGAGATATTTACCATTGTTAATAATAGAAATTTAGCCCCCGGTCCCCAAAAATGCGTCTAAACTCTAAAATCCTTAAAATTGCAGACTGGGACTTGGACACGATTTTACATAAAAATTTTCTTTTTATTTTTTTATATATAAAATTGTTTACTAGCACAAGTCATTTTGAATGATTGACCAAAATTTGAATGTTAGAATTCAAGTTATAAGAGAGATACAGAGGTAAGAATTCATTGTTATGTAAACAAAGCTCGAGTCTTATATTTGTTTACAAATAAGGCCAGCATTTTTTAATTTTTAGATTTGTGAAATATAAAAAGTTTGATTATGAGGAGGGAAAAAAAATTTAAAAATACATGTATCTGTCGGAAAAAAAATAAAAATAAAACAAATTTGTTTCCGTTATTTTTTTACTTTGCTTTTTAAAAGCATTTCTGGTTTCAACTGGGTGGCCCATATGCAAACAGGTTTTGCAAATGGGTCTTAAAATCCCATGCTTCCTCTTCAAGGATTCTATTTCTGGGGTTAAGGTTGGCTGAATATCTCCACAATGGAAGCAAATTTCATCAAAAAGCTGTGTTTTTCCTGCAAAGGATTGTCAATTTTAAAACCACAACCTTTAATGCATGTTTCATATAATATCTAGCTCGGTTTTCAAAAATTGTTGTTTGTCACCGGATTTTAGTAATGATCAACAGCGTTCATTTTCAAATAATTTTAATAGATATATTTTATACTTGCATAGTATGTTGTGTCTATTGGCGCCTGGCAATTAATCCCTCCTCGCATTACAATCTTATCCTGAAATTCTCCACTAGGGAACAGCGGACTTCCACAGATGTACAGTAGTTCCTCCTGAAGTCTAATAAGAGCCCTCTCCTCGGCAGTACTAAGCTTTCTGGAGGAATATACAACTCTACGCTTGCCGCACTCACACCAAACAACAAAATCTCTGACTTTGGCTACAAAAAATAAAAATACTTAAACAAATCCTGGTTCCTATGTCTTAAGGTAACTCCAGTGTTTTAGAAATCCGTGTCAAACCAAACATTTTTTAATTTTAAGGTAACTCCAGTGTCTTTCGGATCCGGTTCTTTTTTTACACGGCGTGCTAAATTTCTGGTTATTATTTTGGCACACAACAAGTGTTTTAAAATAATTATGGTTTGGTCAAAAAGTGGAAAATTTGTTAAAATATAGCATCTCCGTCGTTTAGAGGGATTGGAGAAAGCAAGGAAAGCAGCGAAATGTGTTAAAAGGTAAATGAGTGTGTAATATAATTTTACGTATTGTATGCATTCTCCTCCATCAATTACACTGCGTTTATGTAGCTTGACGACCCCATGTGTCCTCCGGGACAAGGAGGGGATAAGTAAGTACTTGTGTAATTAAAACTACATATAACACTGATTGGTGTTTATAAATATACAGATAAATATGTTAAAAAACTGGGATAGAAAGTATTTGACAGAAAGGTGGAGGGGGTACCACTGCACTCAACTATATGAGTGTTTTGGCAGTATCGACCTTAATTTAATATGTATAATACATTTTCATTGAGTATATCAATTTGAGTGACTGTTAGATTGTGTCTTTTTGGTACATTTCATTTTTTTCCAAAGTTTGCAAAAAACAACTTGTAAAATTTACATTTTCAATATGGGGGTACACATGTTCAAGAGACTATCAAGCAAAAACTAGATGGTCAATTTTGATAAACTATGTTTTTTTGTTAACACAATATGTAACTCTTAATAAATATTCTTTAAAAAATGTATGTAAACTGAATAATTTTTAGAATTTTTAAAAAATAGACAATTTTGTGATTTTTTTGGGAAGGTCGTGGCAAGAAAAAATGTAATATTTTTTATATTTTTTGTAGAAAATCAATAAATTTTTTATGATTTAATGATAATCAATTGATTTGCTTAAATTATAACCTAACATGATGTATTTTGGTGCATAATTGAATAAATTATGAGATCATACATCATGGTGTTAAATTTTGGCTCTTAAATTTTTGGACCTTGTGAGCTGAAGCTCACTGTAGGAAAACAAACGTGCAAAGGTATAAATATTTTGGTCTCTATAGTAAGTTTATAAGTTGTTTTAACTATTGAAATTAAAAAATGTTTGGTTTGACACGGATTTCTAAAACACTGGAGTTACCTTAATAGTTAAAACAACTTATAAACTTACTATAGAGACCAAAATATTTATACCTTTGCACGTTTGTTTTCCTACAGTGAGCTTCAGCTTACAAGGTCCAAAAATTTAACATCCAAAATTTAACACCATGATGCATGATCTCATAATTTATTAAATTATGCACCAAAATACACCATGTTAGGTTATAATTTAAGCAAATCAATTGATTATCATTAAATCATAAAAATTGTATTGATTTTCTACAGAAAATATAAATAATATTACATTTTTTCTTGCCACGACCTTCCCAAAAAAATCACAAAATTGCATATTTTTGAAAAATTCTAAAAAATTATTCAGTTTACATACATTTTTTAAAGAATATTTATTAAGAGTTACATATTGTGTTAACAAAAAAACATAGTTTATCAAAATTGGCAATCTAGTTTTTGCTTGATAGTCTCTTGCACATGTGTACCCCCATATTGAAAATGTAAATTTTACAAGTTGTTTTTTGCAAACTTTGGAAAAAAAATGAAATGTACCAAAATGACACAATCTAACAGTCACTTAAATTGATATACTCAATAAAACTGTATTATACATAAAATTAAGGTCGAGACTGCCAAAAAACTCATATAGTTGAGTGCAGTAGTACCCCCCCCCCCTTTCTGTCAAATACTTTCTATCCCAGTTTTTTAAACATATTTATCTGTAGATTAAACACCAATCAGTGTTATGTAGTTTTAATTACACAAGTACTTACTTATCCTCTCCTTGTCCCGGAGGACACATGAGGTCGTCAAGCTTCATGAACGCAGTGTAATTGTTGGAGGAGAATGCATACAATAAGTACAATTATATTACACACTCATATACCTTTTTACATTTCGCTGCTTTCCTTGCTTTCTCCAATCCCTCTGAATGACGGAGATGCTATGTTTTAACAAATTTTCCACTTTTTGACCAAACCATAATTATTTTATAACACTTGTTGTGTGCCAAAATTATAACCGGAAATTTAGCACGCCGTGTAAAAAAAGAACCGGATCCGAAAGACACTGGAGTTACCTTAATCAAATACCTCTGCTTATAACTTAATAATTATAATTGCATGCACATCAATAAAGAAATAATTTACATAGATCAATTTCTTAATCTCCTTGACAGTTCAATGCAAAAGTTAACATAAAAAGTTTAATATCTGCTTGTGTTTCTGATAATTTTATTTTTGGATTTTTTTTTAATGTCAAATACTCACTCGCAACCAAGAGATTTTTTAGCTGCTTGTCTCGATCAGTTGTTGTCACCTATTCCTGCAGACTAGGGCGATCTTTATCTGTAGTCAGTGTATCATATGTCTCTTCAAAAGACTTGAACACACCATCTTCATTCAAGACAGGATCAGGTATTAAATGGAGATCTTTGAATATCTCCTGGGAAAGGCGTGGGGGTTCAAAGTGCAGTATGCACAGTCAGCTTCTGTACACTTCTTTATCTGTGAATATACAAAAGATATTGTCTCAATTTGGTACAGTTACAAATGAAAATAAAACTTTTGAAAACAAAGCTTAGCAAACTGTAATAGAATTGTTAAAACACATTTGATAAACACAAATCACTTGTATGAAATATGATACCTGGTAGCTGTAGTGCCTTGATTGTGCATGTTTCGCTATGAATGCATCTATCTTTTCCGATTTCAACGTCCTCAAATTGGAGACGTGTTCAGGTTTCACTTCGTCATCAATCAAAAGAAAGATGTTGTAGAGATCAACCATCATGTCTTCCTGTGCAACATCATGAACAACACTTTCCTCCTTCCATTTCAGCCTGGAAAATCTTTCTTTCAAAATTTCAATTGGTACTGACATTGCTTCTTTGTATCCCTCCTTTAAGCATGCATTTTTAGTTGCAGCATTTCTTAGTTTTGACAAAGAGGTAAATGATTTTGTCTGCATTTCAAGTCCAGGAATCATTCGTCCACGCTGAAGAGCAACATTTTGCAGAGCTATATTTAGAGTAGACATGCATCGCTCAGCTGGATTATAGTAACTGCTGTTCTGATGCAAGCAAAAAAGTCCAAGTCCAATGCATTAAATTCAAGAAGACAACACAACTGCACAGATCTGCACGTGATTCTATGATCCGGACCGCCATTAGTTTTTCTCAATAGAATAGGTTTTTCCATGTCGACATCATTGTGTGAAAAATACTTTCGCACTATTGATATTGTTTCAGTGCTGTGTCTCAAAGGAGATGATGGTTCGAACACCTTTTCTTTTACAGTAACATGTACTGTTCCATTGTAAAAGCTGTCTTTGGAATTTTCTGGAACATCAACAACAAAACAAACACTCGGAACAATTCCAGCCACATGGAAATCGTGATCAAGGGCCAAGTTTTGCCTAAGATCTGAAACACCTAGTCCTCCATGATGTGCTCTGACACCAGTTGACACTACTTGCCCTGGTTCACCAACTGGAACAATAGCTTTGTCATCCAGGCTCTGTAAAACAACATGATCTCTCCATTTGCAGGCAAAATCTTTTAATAAGCAAAACTGATGTTTTCCATAAGGTAGGTCAGCATGCTGGACTCTCAGAAGTCTTTGTTGAAACGCAAACTTTATGTTGAATTTTCCTGTATAATTTTGGGCAGAATTGTGCATCGGATTTGAAGGACAGAAGTTTAATCCAATCCAAGAAGTCGAAGGTGCTGGGGTTCCTTCAGGAAAGCGTTTGATAATCTGGTTTCGCAAGTACTTACAGACATAGCAAAGGGCATATACAGGGTGTCTGTATGCATCCTTTCATGAACCACCGACTTTTTATCCAAGAATTTCCCTAGTTCATCCCAAAATGGCTCAAGTCTGGGATCACAAGTCTTTCCATTATTCTTACGAAGATCAAAGATCAACTCTGTGTCATCTAGTTCCAGTAAAATTTTACTAGTACGCAGGTGAATTTGTGCCGTTTGCTTATTTTCAGGTGTGTACTCACAGTCTGTAAGAAATTTATACATGTTTCTC
This sequence comes from Magallana ariakensis, assembly GCA_020458035.1. Classification (NCBI taxonomy): domain Eukaryota; kingdom Metazoa; phylum Mollusca; class Bivalvia; order Ostreida; family Ostreidae; genus Magallana; species Magallana ariakensis. Next base: position 16,686,278 of record CM035818.1, on the reverse strand, counting down.
AAAATTGATTTACTTCCCCCCGAATGCTTATAGTACTTGAGAATAAAGTCTTTCTGCATTTGTCTTGTAGCATATTTAGGTTTACTTTCTCTTATTTTGCTCACAATACCAATTTCCAGTGATGTCGACTGCTGAGTGTCCTCTTCATTTACTTTCCACACTAAATTCACATTTCCCAGATAGTAACCATATCTGTAGGTAAACAATGAAATGTCAGAAGATAAGTGCAAGTTATCTAACCACTTCCTCCGCTCAGTTTTGTCCTCTGGTTCGAATCGATCAAGTCTTTTGCCTCGTAAGTGGCAACATTCTTCAAAAAATCATCAAGTTTCTTGTATTCATCCTTCACATTTCCAACTTTTTTGAGACTCACAGGCTCTGATTTTACTAGATTCTGAGCAGTTCTTTCCTTCATTCCAGACATAAATGACAAGTATTTCTGCAGGCCTGTTACAAGATCCTTGACAGCTGTGTAGAATGATGCAAAATCCTTGCATAAGATCCATGGAATAAGCAGAAGCTCTGCAAGGTTTTCTGTTTTTTCCTTTAGTTCTGAGGTCACCAACTGTAAAATATTTTACGAAATTTTTAATGTAAAGTTTAATCATCATTTTATTGTAGTCAATGAATTCTTTCTGTCTTTTTTTCACATTTCAATATTCATTGCGTTTTCATTTCAAAAAGTACCAATACACATTTAAGTTTACAATGAATTTTTGGGTTTTTTATTCTGTCATTACTGTACACATTCATACACGCACACAAACTTTTACTAATATTTTAAATGAAGTATCATTGTTATATTACAGGCAAAATAGGAGGCAATAAATACCAACATCACTGTTCTTGATAGGACAATTTTAAAGCATTAAAAAAGAAAAACACTAATTTTGTTCAAGAATATTTTTCCATAAAAAGAGCACTGGTTTTTAAACCTGATAATTTAGACTTCTGTATATTTCTACACATCTTTTAACGTTGTATTTTAGATGATTTTTTTTCTATCTACATGATCTAGCATCTACTACATTTTTATACCATTATTAAATAACATAGATTATAATTATGGTAGTAGCATGAATTAGAATAACATGGACTATGCAAGCTAACTTTAAGTCATATATCCTTAATACTGTTACGTACCTGTGGAGCTTTTTTATGTTGCTTCTTTACGTTTCTGTATTCAGTAAGTTGCATGACTAAACATGGCAGGGATGTTGACACTACGATCCTTCAGTTTTTCAATAAATGGGTCTAAAAACCACATGGTGTTTGTTATTGTGCTAACAACATCCTTGCCAATGTTATAAATTTGGTGTGAAGTAAATCCTACTTTGTTTTTCTTTAATAACGCAATGACATTATTTAAAGGTCTGTCTTTTTCCATATTTTCCTCTCCGTTTTAATAAATGAACATACCATATGCAGGTGTCATAGCAGTATTTCACTGAAGGTTCAAAACATGGCTAAGGCAAAATCATTCCCGAATTTCCCTTTGAATTTGGGGCGTTTCCGCACGCGACGGGAGCTGATTTTTTTTATGAGATGAAAAACAATGTATAAGATGTCTAACTATCCCAGTTTTGTAATAATGCGAGGTCATTTGAATTTTTGATGCGTGTTGTTTCCGGAGGGGGGTGAAAAGGCCCGGGCTTGATTTTCAAGCACATGTGCAACTCCGAGGTAAAGTCTCAAGCCTTGCTGGATGCACGTGTGAATTTTGCTAGAAAATTATAAATGAAGCGTTGTTTAAAAAGATGTCAAGAGGATTTTTTCCAGAAGTTCGTTTTGAATTTTTAATCTGTATCTAAAGTTGTGCAATTTTGGTAATAATATATAGTTAAATTTAATACTGTAGTGCAACCTGTACATTTTCTACTTTCGGTTTAAATGGAAAATAGAAATAAATAGCTCGTACATAAATTCATTCCCTTACGAACAATGTACTACATACATTCGAACATAAGTGCGTGGTTTTTATTTTAAATTACGTTACATTAATAAAATTTAATTTATAAAAAAAACTATGCATATTACGTGTTTAATTAATCAAGTACTAAATGAAAATGATTAAATAACGTACCTTAGAGGAGGGTATTAGTCATAGCGTCTCCGTGCTGTCATCTAGATTTGAAAAGCATTTAAAGTTTTTTTAGCATCTGATCTCTCATTCTCTTTCTTCATTAAATTTACGGTTGAATTGTTGTAAAACTTTGATGGGCGTGTTTAAACGTGTTTGGAATGTGGTCGATTCCTCCGACATTCCGCTGACAACGTCATCTATCATCATGCAGTCAATTGAATCTGTGTCCAGGACAGTATTAATCAAGTTGCCAACTGTATTCTCTTCATTAGCTTCACGAATTGTGTTGAATGTAAATTTTTTTCGATGCATCGAAAGTTTAACTTAAACAAGAGGCCCATGGGCCACATCGCTCACCTCAACAACAGTTTCTTGTAACATTCTATTTCGTAGCATATGCTATTTCTAACTTTGAACCCCCCTTCTGGGGCCCCAGTAATGGTACGAGGTTTATGGTTGGCTTTAACAATTTAGAATTTACACTATTTGAGGATCTTTGCATAGTAATCTCACAAACTGTAACATAATAGTTCTCGAGAAAAACTTTTTGAAAACATTTCCCATATATATTTCTATGTTAAACTTTGAAAACCTCTTGTGGCCCCAGTATTAGTCCAGTGGTCACAGCTTTATTAATGTAGCATCTACATTATTTAAGGATGCTTGCATAGTAATCTCACAAGTTGAAGCATTGTAGTTCTCTAGAAAAAGATTTTTAAACATTTTCCCTCTATATTTCTATGTTAAACTTTGAACCCCTCTTGGGGCCCCGGTATTAGTCCAGTGGTCACAGCTTCTACACTATTTAAGGATGCTTACTTAGTAATCTGACAAATTGAAGCATTGTAGTTCTCGTGAAAAAGGTTTTTAAACATTTTCTATATATACTTCTACATTAAATTTTGAACCCACCTTGGGTCCCCAGTATTAGTCCAGGGGTCACTAATTTAAAACTATCGAATCTACATTATCCAAGGTTGCATGCATAGTAATCTCACAACTTGTAGCATTGTAGTTCTCAAGAAGAAGATTTTTTAACATGTTACCTATATATTTCTATAAATAAACTTTGACTCCTCTTGGGGCCTCAGTATTAGTCCGGGGGTCACGATTTTACCAATTAAGAATTTACATAAGCCAGGGATGCGTGTTTAGTAATTCCACAAACTGTAACATTTGTAGTTCTCAAGAAGAACATTTTAAAACGTTTTCTATATATTTTTTTAAAATGTTAAATTTTGAACCCCTCTTGGTGCCCCAGTATTAGTCCGGGAGTCACGATTTTTACAAATTAGAATCTACATTATTTAAGGTATATGCATAGTAATATCCCAAACTGTTGCATTATAGGTCTTGAGAAGAAGATTTTTAAACATTTTCCTATATACATGTATGTTAAAATTTGAACCCCGCCTAGGGCCCCACTTTTTGTCCGGGGCTCACAATTTTTACAATGTAGAATCTTCATTATATAAACAAGCTTTTTTGTAAATATTGGCATTTCTGGTGCAATGGTTCTTGAGAAGATTTTTATACATTTTTCCTATGTATTTCTATGTTAAACTTTGAACCCCGCCTGGGGCCCTAGTTTTGGTCCGAGGGTCACGATTTTTACAATATACATATCAAAGGCCGGAACGGCCACAAAGGCGTCGAGCTGACATTTTCTTTTAATATAGATATCATTAATTTAATTTTCTGTACCAATAGTCGTATATCAAATATTATCAGTATATAAAAATGGTTTGTGCATATGCAACTATATTTTTATTTGCAATTTTAACATCACCATGTGATTGTATACTCAGTATATTTCCTTATAAAATACGTAGTGATGCATTTGTAATACAATGAATCATAACTCATCATGGTTACAAAAATCGAAGAAATTTCAAAGTTTAAAAATAAATTAACTTCTTTCTGCTTTAAACAGTCTTTGAACAAATTTCACGGGTTCATCATTAGTATACGAGTGTAACACATTAACAGTGTTTCCCTAATTATAATAAAACATACTTTTATTTATTTCAATTTCCGTGTGAAACAAGATTACCTATGGTAGTGTTGTTTACAAGTAAATCTACACAACGTGCGTAGATCTGTCGTATCTTAGACTGGATAGCCTGCCCTTGATTCCAAACGCTGCCGCTAGAAAATTCAAGGGCAGGTAACCACCACCGCCATGACAGTGGGAAAACTCACTGCAGCTTCGCGCACAGCAAATGCGCACACTTAAAATAAATCGGAAAGAAGATTGAGGCGGATCAAAGAAGGTTTAAGAAGAACTAAACATGAATTTGACAATAAATATCAAATTAACAAGAACAAATTAATATTGACACCGTTGACAATACATTGTTTATGTGGGTATTGTAAATATTAATTTACATCGGAAATGTATAAATATTTTCATTGTTGAGTAAGTTATAATTGGCACTAGACTATTCGTAGCATGCCCATTATAATTTGATTTATGGGGCTGCTGAGGATGGTAACGATCTGATTTAGCTCCGTTTTCTCGTAAAGGTCCGATAAAAATAAGTAAGCACATATAAATTGAATGCACACAGGCTACACACAATTAGCACATGCATGGTCTGTACATATTATCTTATGTGTTTATAAAATATGGAGTTATTAACTTAGAGAGTGGGATCGTGTCAGTGTAGAAATTGGTTTTTTGTAAAGCTAAGGACTTTCCATAACCAGTAGGTAAAATAAATATACAGTTGCCTGGCTTCCAGAGATTTTTTCAGGCTAACACTTTGTAGCGGTTTTACTTAATCGAAAGATGTTTATCTTTCTTTGTTTGTAACTATTAAAGCCGTTTTACTTTTAAAATAAATCTATTGACTCTCCAAAAGATTTTTTCGGCATTCCATCGCAAGCGTGTGAAGATAATTTGTAGGCCTAAAAATAAATTTTTCTCGTCACTGCAATTTCCTATAAGCTGGCGAACCAGTCTATGCCGTATCTATAATGCTAAACCAATATACAACAAAATCACAAGATACATTTATCGCTTACATTCATTTTGGGAGACCGTGCCCGACAACAAATAAATTTACATATTAATTTTTATTTTTATCGGGCACGGTCTCCAAATAAACTGTAAGCGATAAACTAAAATAATGTTTAGTGAAATTTTACACCTTACCGTATTCATCCGTCATTTCTTGATTAAACAAACTTATATATTTATGCAATGAGTTGTCAATAATCAGGGAGGCACAGTTAGGTTTTTTGGTGCACAATTTAGTTGAATAAATGGAACAAAAATCTTGTAAATCTTGTAAACATGTTTCTATGTATATTTCTATGTTAAACTTTGAACCCCGCCTAGGGCCCCAGTTTTGGTCCGAGGGTCACGATTTTTACAATTTAGAATATTCACTATATACACTAGCTTTTGTGTAAATATTGGCATTTCTGGTGAAGTGGTTCTTGAGAAGAAGATTTTTAAAGACACACACCCTATACTCACTGTTTCGCAATTATCTCCCTTTTAAAAAGGGGTGTGCCCTTTATTTTAACAATTTATAATCCCCTTTCCATAAGGATGCTTTGTACTAAATTTGGCCCAGTGGTTTAGAGAAGAAGTCGAAAATGTGAAAAGTTTACAGACGGACAGACGGACGGACGGACAACGAGTGATCAGAAAAGCTCACTTGAACCTTCGGTTCAGGTGAGCTAAAAATGATTGCACATGTCCAGTGCTGGCAGCAGCCATATTGACCTTTTGGTACACATAAAAATGTTACGTAATTAAAGTTGATGCTGCTAAATTTGATTGGAGGAACTCGGACCTTTTTTGTTCAAAACGTTATTTTATGTCTATTTTAATGATCGGAAACTCCTCGGTCCATTTGCTTAAACGTGATATGCATTAAAATACGATATTTTTATTCTTACATAGAAAAAAAAATTCAAATCGGCGGAAAAAATAAAAATAAATGCTAGCTTTATTTTTTTTTCCATTTTTTAAAAAACACAGTCGGCGGGTTTGTAAATCGAAATTTCAAAAAATGCTGGCCTAATGTAAAGTATGGAATTACCATTTGTTTTGTCAAAATGCCTCGTGGAACACAAGGCAATTTTATTCAATGTGTTTATAAATAATATTATCAACAGAGGAAAGCAACATTAGATTTAAACTAATACCAATAAAAACATTTGTAAACAATTACTAGGCTCGAGCTTTGTTTACAAAACAAAGAATTTCAAACTCTCTATCTTGCTTATAACTCAATTTTTGACTTTCAAATTTTGACAAAGCATTACAAATACCCATATTAATCATTCTTAACATTAAGAATGAAAAAATAAAATTTAACATTTTGAGCTCAAATCGTGTCCAAGTCCCTTTAACAAATTCACAAGTTATAAAATAGCAATAAATCCCAGCCAGGTACTGAAGACCTGCGCGCGGCTAACCCGGACGGATGATAATCAAAAGGAAATAACTCTTTACAAAAAGTAATTAAGAACAAATAGGGGGAAATATAAATAAAAATGGACACTTATTCTAAATGAATAAACACACATAATTAAATACACTCAAAACCACCACACTCCCCCTTTCCTAAGACCTAATGTGTGAAAGTACACATTAGTTAATATATATCAATAATTACATGAATGCACAAAAAATTCATGTATGTACATAATAATTTAACAGACATTCAATTTAAAAACCACTTCTAATAACAACAATTTGTAGATAACACATCCAATTAAACACCTCTAAATTATATAATATGAACAATAAAGAAAACAATAAAGAAACAATGATACATCTTTCACATTCACATATATTCCCACCACAGTCATTCACTCCTCAGTTTGTCCATCGCTCTCCGTCTCCGGAACTCGCACTCCAGCTCCCGGTTCTTTCTCTCTAATTGTCTTCTCAGTTCTCTTTTCCTCTCCACTTCCGTTTGGTCTTCTTCTAACCTCCTCTTCACTAGTGCCTTTGCTCTTCCAACCACATCCGTGCTGTTACATAACCACATGAGACATGACTGTAACTCCTCGGTGTTGCCAGCCTCAGGGATGTTTGGTAGACAGAGGGTAGGAAGATTTCGCAAAGTCGTCTGGGTCCCTGTGGTGTGCTGTTTTGGGGTTTCCCTCTCTCTGTATTCTTAAAGAGACAGTTTCTGCTTCTTGCTTCTGCTTCCTGTGGATCACTTCCTGCCTCTCTATCTATCAGAGTAACTGGCTCACCTCCAGGGGAATCCTTCTCCTCCTTCTCATGAGTCTGCATCACAGCAGTCACTGTGGGACTAGGACCTGAATCTTCCTTTTGGTGGTCCTGTGTCGCTGTGATCACTGCGAGGTTAGAAGCTCCATTTATGCAGCCTCCCCTAAACACGTACAGTCTAGGATCCAAATAACCCTTATTCTCCCTTTGCAGGACCTCACATTTAGTGAGTATAAACTCCACTTTCTCTGCATCGCTCTCATGGAGTCTTCCTATGTGGGTCTTCATATCCGATCTTCGTCTAAACTCTGCAAGGCAACCACTCACCGAGCAGAGGTATTTCGTGGTCGCCAACTTGTGCCGCTCCTCCCAGTGTCTTGAGAATTTGGACTTTGGGGGAATCTTTGTCCATTTGCATCCTAGAACGGGGCAGACCATATCCGAGGCATCATACAAGATCTCGAGGTAATCTGTCTGACATTGTCCAAGGACAGCATTGACCTTATTCATATCCGCGAATAATTCCAGAAATCTGTAGCCTAAAATAGAATTTGGTATTAATATACTATCTCTATTACTAATAAGCATTGCATTTAAATAGCGCAGAGTTATAAAAGAAAAATAAATAAACTGTATAACCTATCCCCACCCAAACTAAACAACATGACAACTGTCATTTCTAGGACATAACCAGTACACATCCCAACACTCATAGAATCACTATTCTCTCCTGGTAAATAAAGAAACGCCTGGTAGATAAGACACCGAAAGCTAAAAACCCATAGTGTACACAAAACAAATCTACCCAATTCCAACCTTAGGAATTTACACCATGTACTACATGTTCTCAACAGACTTTAAACTTGGGTTTTTCTTAGGTTTATACTTTATCGAAATAAGCAAATAACATACACACCACCCGCATGAAATATATTAATTTATTTATCTAAGGCGAATATAAAAAAAAATGGGTTTTATGAGCCTTCCTTTTTAGGGAGAAAATATCAGCTCGTCTAGATGGTGCTGCATCAAGATCTGGCAATTTGTAAGCAAAAGGCTCACTTTCCTCCTGATCACTCATATTGTCGCATTCAGAGTCTGAACTCTGATCACACAGACAGGACTCATCTTGATCAATGTCAGAATCGTATTGATTCTCTGACGTTCCATTGCCATGTAGTTGCTTCAGGTGATCAACATGGACTACAACCGTTTTTTCCCGATGGTTCATGCCGTATCTCATTAGTAATGTCCGAAAACTTTCGAACAACTCTGTAGGGTCCTATCCATCCCGATCCTAATTTTTGGTTCGCTTTTGGTGGGTACCATCTCTATACCAGATCGTCTATCGCAAACTCCCGTGACTTCAGCCGAACATCATAATATCGCTTCTGCCTGTTAAAACTTAATTGCAAGTTTTCATGAACAATTCCGTATGTGATATCCATAGTATTGGGAATCCATTCTAAGTAAGAATGATGACAAGCAATCTGTGGTGAATTTGTAGGTGTTGTACCAGCTAAAACATCAATGGGAAGACTGTCTCTCTCCCTAGCATGACCAGATTGGGAGTACATTTCGTACTTTCGTGTACCGTAGAGCGATAAGCCATCATTAAATATGGCAAGTGGTTATCATAATTAGATCTGTTTTCATTGACAAAGATGGATAGCATTTCTTTAGTCAACGGTAGGGGACTTATGATGTCAATAGCAAGACATTCCATTGGACCAAATACTTAATGGTGTTGCATTGGGGACTTCCCTTGTCCAGGGCCTGTTCTTGGAACAAGGTCGGCAAGTTTGACACCAGCGTGCAACATCATAAGTCATTCCTGGCCAATAAAAACGATTTCTGATGGAATGCTGAGTTCTCACACGCCCAAGATTTCCTGACGTCTTAGCGTTATGCAAATATTGCATTATTTCGCTCTTTATAGCCTTTTGTGCAACTAACTGGAGACGACCTTCAATGTGTTAACTGTTGACAGAGGATCATTTAATTTTTGACCTGCTCTCTGATGAATGATTTGTGGCTTAAATTAAGATATTGCTATATCTTTATCCTGTTGTTCTTTTAAGTTCTGATGACTCCATTGCTCTAACCAGTTTGATGCGGGTCTACTCGTTGTGGTAATGTCTGGATGTTGAGTAGCTAGCGAGCTCAAAGCATTGTCTGAGCATTCGCCTGATGAGCATTGCGTGCATTGTTTTCTTTTGCAGCGTTTCCTTAGTTTCCCAGATAAGCCATCTGCATTGCCATGCAGACTTCCTTTTTTGTGTTTAATTTTGAAGTCATATGTTTCCAATAAAGATATCCAGCGGACAAGTTAACCCTCAGGTTCCTTAAAATTCTTCAACCAGATCAACGAAGAATGGCCTTTTCTCAACAGAAAATGTCTTTTATATAAATAATGTAGGAATTGTTTAACAAATGTTACAACTGCAAGAAGCTTCCGATATGTAGTACAATATCCCATATGGGATCTAGAAAGTGTCTTACTACCATAGGCGATGACAACTTCCTTTCCATTTTGCATTTGTAAGAGCACAGCTCCTACTCCATAGGCGCTAGCATCTGTATCCAGTAAACATTTGTCTGTTGTTGACGGATACGTTAACACTAGTGCAGTTGTAAATAGATGCTTTAAGGTATCAAAAGCATATTGACATTCGTCGGATCATTCAAACTTTTTATTTTTTTGTGTCAAGCGGGTAAGGGGAAAAGCGACATTCGAAAAGTTATTTATAAACCTCCGATAATAAGATGAATGACCCATGAAGCTGCGTACTTCGGATACAGAAGTTGATACGGGCCAATTCGTTACAGCTGATATCTTATCAGGATTACATCTTATATCTTCTTGGGATACAGTATGACCCAGAAATTCTACTTGCTCTTGAAACAGGGCACATTTTTTCGGTTTAAGTTTAAGATCCGCTGTACGAAGTCTGTCAAAGATGACAGGTTCTTTAAAGTTTCCTTGAATGTGGCACCAAAGGTAATGATGTCGTCTAGATAAACTAAACATTTCTCTCATTGTAGGTCAGAATGAACGGCTTTCATCAAGCGTCAAATGTCGCAGGGCTATTGGATAAACCAAACCGTAAAACTTTAAACTGTAATAGACCCTTGTGGGTTGCGAACGCTGTCTTTTCCTTATCAGATTCGTCCATAGCGACTTGCTAATATCGAGAGTACAAAAGAACTTGGCGTCTAGTGATTCGTGGCAATTGATAAACATCCACAGAATCTTGTGGTTCCATCCCGCTTCTTCACTAGAACTTTTGGTGCAGCCCAAGGTGAATTGCTTGGTTCAATTATATCAGCTTCCAGCATTTTGTCTATCTCCTGATCCGCTATAGATTTATGATGGATAGGGAGACGCCTTGGTGGTAACTTGATTGGTTTAGCATTACTAGTATTAATTGTGTGTCTCACACGGTCTGTACGCCCTAAAAGGGTATTTGGTTCCATAAAAACGTCAGCGTTACGTGGCAATGTATCGCTTAACAGCTGACGTTGCTGTTCAGTGAGGTTGCTCGAACTATTGTTAACCAGAGGTTGCAAATAGTCAGGTAAGCTTTGAAAGCTTGTTTCCACTGGACGGTTTTTTGTGACCCTACCGTTGCTAAATTCGGTGACAGATTCAATTGTTTGGACTGACGCCCCTGTAGCGTTTTTCTTAAGTGTCACTGTCTCTGCTGTAGGATTTAGGACTGAGAAAAGTACTTTGTTATCTCGTACTTCGACGACAGATTTTGGCAACAAAATTCCTTTACCATTAGACAGCGGCTCTAGCAATCCTTCCACACCATGTGGAAATTCACAGTCCCTGTTTCCTTTCACAAACATTTCACATTTAGCAGGTATGCTTACAGTCTCAGTAATGTGGATGCGTGCACATGTACTCTGTAACTTGTCCTCTTCAACCAAGTCAATATCACCAAAGAATGGTGAATGTAGACGTCCAGCATTCATTATAGCCTTATATTTAGACAGGAAGTCAAGTTCGAGTATACCAGACAAATCCCCCAGCTGAGAAACAACAGTTATTGAAAATTCCATCTCATTAATACACAAGTCTGTAGTTAATGTAGTCTGTAGATCCTCAAAATCTGTTTCCAAGCACTGAATCAAATATTTCATTTGATATAAGACTCCAACTGGACCCCGTATCAACCAGAAAATAATCTTTATTACAAATTTTTGACTTTGACAAACCAACAACTTCTCGAAATACTGCACAGACATGCTGGTATGTCTCGTTTTGGCCTTTTTTCACGATTGTGTTTTTCAGGGGATGGGCTTTCGGCCGTGGGCTCAGCCCATTTTCGTTTAAATGACTAGAGTCATTATGGGTTCCGGTATTGTTTTTCAGCTTTGTGTTGTTATTTGGGCATCTAGAAACATTAGGTCGTCTCTTGTAAGGACCATCATGTCCTTTAAATTCCATAGACTTCAGTGTTTTCTGAATCATTTGTTGAATAGATTGTTCTAGCTTTTCTAGATTTATATGACTATTGTTGTCATTTTTATCCATAGGCGGAAGAACAGCGCGTGCATAACAATCATGTGGTTTCTCAATGTCTCGCGGTTTCCGTGGGGTGTCTTATGACCCTTCAAACGACTCATATACGAGTGCCAGAGGAATAGCGCGATCTAGTGTTTTAGGATGAGAAAACTGCACGTAGTGTTTTAGTTCGTGACAATCTAAACCAGTGACAAACTGTTCAACAGTAAGACTTTTACGCTTATCAGAAGGAAATGTTGGGTAAGCTCGACTAACAAGTCGTCTAAGCAAGTATCCATATTCTAACAATGTTTCGCCTGATTTACACCTTCTTTTACGAAACCCGCATCTTTGTGCCGTTTCACGCTTAGGTGGAGAAAATCGCTGAGTGAAAGTGCATTTCAAATCAGAGTAGTTGCCCAGTTCCCTATACGAGAGCTCAATAAGAACTCTTTGCGCTCTACCTCTTAAACTCATAGCTAACTGAGTAGCTTTCTCCGCGTCTGTTCACTCGTTCCACATTGCAACTTGCTCGAAATGACACAGATAATCGGGCCATTCTGTATTATCTGCGTTGTACACGTCCGTTTCCTTGTATTTTCTAAAGCGTTTGCATCTTTTAGACTCAAACCGGTTTCCATAGTTGGTTCTTTATCTAAATTAACCTGAGAGGTTTTACAAATATTAAGTTTGTCTAGGCCAATTTTATTTGAGTAAGAATCACGCGGTATGCAACCTCTTGATTGCATAAAATTAGCATCGGAACGGCTTTCCATACTCCCTGTGTAAGACGTCACGATATTAATGGATTCGTCTGCCTTAGATTTTTATTTTCCCGATTACGACAAAGAGCACACGGCGAGTGTGACCGGTCAGCAGAGGATGCTCACTCCTCCTAGGCACCTGATCCTACCTCTATCTTGGAGGTCCGTGTTGCTCTGCTTTGAATTTGTATTTCGTTTAATGGATTTTTGAGATGGTTGACGGTTTGTTATTGTCATTTTTTCATTAGATCTGTTTACCGGTGAAAAACATGTTTTCTGATTCATTGGTGAGAAATACGATGAATCTCGGGGACACTCAGTATTAATGTTTATTTTGGAATCAGAATTATCTGATTTATATCCACGTACCATTGACAATGACGGAGAAAAGGAGGAAACAAGCGTGTCGTATGCATAATTTACGACGCGCGGATCTAAAATTTTCCAGTTTCGCATAGTCGGAAACTTTTACAGCTTCATTACACCCTGTTTTAGAATTTTCTCTAAATTCAGAGGATTGTTCATCCAATTAAGAAGTAACCCGAAGTAAACTAAGACATATGGAGAAATAAGTCCGATTTTTTCTTATTAATATTCATTAACCAAACTACGTAAATCCTGACGTCATAATACATATAGTTCAAAGTGCGCCAAAGTCGTACTATTGACTTTAGAAAGTTGTCGGAGGGAAATTTTTAAACAGAAGAGGATAATTAAAGCAAAACATCCATGTGTTCTGTCTATGAAAACAAAAGCTAGTTAAAACACTCTTTGTTTGTCCCTGAAATGTCGCTTAAATCAAATATATATTATAGAGGTTAGCAGGTTTGTGCCCCTTTACCTACAAGCAACAACCCCCAAAAAGACAATTTTTAAAACTAATTGGCACATTCATTTTAATTAGAAAGAAATGAAAATGTACATTAATTTAAAGTATGAAATATCAAATACTAGGGAGCACCATGGCAACTCGCTTATATCAATTTAAAACATTCGAACTTCTGTGTCGAAATTGGCAATTATCAACTTAATTCACTATGTTACTTTGTAAATGGTTCCTTTCTCGCTTCAAATTTTCATATTCAAATGGCACAATAAAAAATAAATCAATTTTTAATCTAATAGCGTTATTTTTTTTCTACCGGTGTGTAGGTGAAATTCATACCATGGCAAAAAGTTCCGGCGTAAGCGTTTCCGAGTTATTTGAGAAATTTTAAGTGTTCATTATACATTACTTTGAAATAGTTACAGCCTCAATTTCAAGATGGCGGCCGTATGCAAATTAGACAAATCGGACTTATTTCTCCATATGAATGAAAAGTCGCCAGAAACCCTCCCCAGGGAGACATTGTATGTTAAAAAAAAGAAAAAAAGGGGTCAATTGACGTAAAGATCCAAGATAAAACACCGAAATAATCTTATATCCTCGGAACGAACCCCCAAAATATCTATATAAAGGAACTGTGTAGGGTTTAGTCACGTACATAATTCCACGTTCGGAAGGATAAAAGAAGAACAAATTTTAGTGTTTAAGAATTAAATTCTGTATTATGAGTAAATAGCAATAATATGTAAACAAACGTAAAAGATATGAAGCATTATCATATTAAATCCAATAATGAGATATTAACCATTGTTGAAGATAGTAATTTAGCCCCAGGTCCCAAAAATTGCGTCTAAACTCTAATCATTAAAATGGCAGACTCCTTGATTAGCAAATTCACAAGTTATATAATAACAATAAATCCCGGCCGGGTACTGTAGACCCGGGTTCGGCTAACCCGGACGGGCTATAACCAAAGGGAAATAACTCTTTTCAAAAAGTAATTAAGAACAAATAGGGGGAAATATAAATAAATATGGACACTTATTCTAAATAAATAAATACACATAGTTAAATACACTCAAAACCACCACAATGTATTATCTGCCCAAAAATGAACTAAATCAACAGGTGTTATTTCTCCCCATTTATTATTAAAAAAATCAAAATCCAAGTAATAAGCATATCTCTGATATATGTACAAATGATCTGCAAAACAAAAACATCCTATTTTGAAAGCAATAACATGTTTTCGATGCATAAAAAATATAAATGCCGGTTAAACTGATTGAGTTAAGGAAAACAGTCTTATATTTATAAGCGACATATTGTTAAATAAGACATATCATGTTCTGAAAATATGTTTCAGACTTGAAAAGGTTTTATATAATCTAAAAGAAAATTCAGGTTTACTTTATTTGAAAAGAATAATTAATTTAGAACTTGTATTACATGAAATGCTTTGAAAACCCGAACATCCTGGCAGAGTTTTGTACATCAGCAAACTATTCGGAATAATAACACATTTTTAACACAAGGTGTTTGAAATAAGATACTTAGAAAATATACTACATACACAGAAGGAGCCACTTCACTGATAGAGATAAACTTAGTCCTTTAAGAAGTCTCATTTGATCAGGAAGGACAGTCAGAGCTGACTTATCAAGTGACTCAATCATTGACCTTACTACTTTCTTTTCAATGTTCTTAAATAAGAAATTCGCGAATCGCCAATTTTCACGGGTCTTATGCACTGACCAATCAGAGGATATGCAAGAAGTAGAAACGTTGCGTGAAGGAAGGTTAGACAAACAAGATTCGGTTATCATTTAGTAACAAGTTAATATTGGCTTGACATGGTAAAAAGGTGTGCATTCGGACTATGCAAGTGATCGTAGGTATCCGGATCGAAATGAGGAGGTGATGTTTTACCCGTTTCCAAAACCTAAGAAAAATTTGATAAATGTAGGATAAAAAAAAATATTTCTGCTCAATGGTGAATTGTTACAGAACGTCCCGTAATCTACGCCATGTTGCAATGATTCTCACTGATCAAATATTCGTAAAAGAAAGCCTTAGGATTTCTACACGTAACGAAAGAAATCATCATTCAATATACCTAACCACTTGTGAGTTTTGAAGACAACTCAAACCCATAAGCCTTTATTTGTATCGAATGACATTTACAATTTTACATAATAAAAGTAATAATAAATTTCATTGACAATCTTTCATCGTACATAATACGAGGCAACTTGATTAAACAGTAGTAAATATTTCGATAACTTACTTAATCTCATTGATGGGTCATGCATTGTAAGAAACAACGATGCTAGCATCCTGAACCATAAACTTCAGGCAAATATTAAACTTATCCGCAACTGGGCCAAGAAAGATGACATAGTTGGTCGAGGGTTTCGTGATTATTTGACAGGCTTTGAAGATCATGGAGTCTAAGTTGAAATTTCATCCTTGAAGAAAGGAGAGAAACAAATGTCTACTGATACAGCTATAACACCAGCCGCTTTGTATCAAAAAACAAAAGGCACACAGGCCTTGACGGTCATCTGAGTGCATTTTAAGATTCATTTGGGAGTCTTAACCCTTATTCGAACTCCTCTGCCTGTGATCTCAACCCTTTATTATCTGGTGCTTGAAAAAACTTTATGCATAAAAGATGGGGGACGGTAGAGTCTGGGGGATCTTGGATTATATACCAAGCTGAAGGGGCCAAACATTGTAAACTTTATTTTAAAAAATCCTGCATGCCTTTAATGTTTTATAATATTCAGCTTCATTTATATATGATGCACATAACATACATACAATTTATTTCTACAAGCATACAATGCACAGCAGTAAAGTAGCTAGATTTTCTTAAAAAAAAAAAGAATACGTAATTTACCTTGTATTTTTCAACAAAATACAAGGTAAATTACGTGTTCTTTTTATTTTTTCAAGACGAAGTTAAAAATGTAAAATTGTTATCGGACGAAAAACGACTATAGGTTACCCGAGAGACTCAAGTGTCACCCCTTACTCTCCTATGCCTCAACCCCTGTCCTATAGACAGAGAATTTCTCAATTTGAGAACAGGGCATTATGTAACATTATATAATAAAATTGTACTTGGTTTATCTCCCTCGGCTGTGAAAGAACATAAGAAACAGAAGGAAATAATATAAAACTCAATACATTTTCACTATGAGGCCATACTGACCCTACCCAAGGGCCCCGAACCCCTTGACCTTGACCCAGGAATTTTAAAGCTGCATTGTCCGCTCTTTTTGGCTATTATAGTAACAAATAATTTTCAATACAAACCAATTATTTTAGAAAGTCATAGACTTTTGCCTATTTACACCAGCAGAATCTCAGGTCTCCTTTTAAAGATAGAAATATTCAAAGTAAATAAAATGATTTCTTTATGAGCAAACAAAAAACCCAAACCAAACCAAACTGAATGTTAAAATCTAGGTAGATGGCTTCATGAATATCATTACCATGCATTCAGTTTATCAACACCCCCTGCTGTGGATGTAGTGAAGTTTTTCTAAAAATTAATACATTTTCCCTGTAAGGTCATATAAGCCTCGCCATAGGGTCTGAACCCTTGACCCAAGAGTTTTTACAATTTACGTTAAATGCTAGAGGCATGGTCACGATTTTGGACAAAAATTATTTTTTCCGATTTTAATGTTTACAATGCTTCAGTATTAGGCATTTTCAATAGGCATCTAATATTTGAGTGTCATTCGAAATTCTTTCCTATGTAAACAAAGCTTTTGTTTACATTTTAGCTGTTGATGTGAAAAGTCCAGTTATAAACCTAAAATGAATGAGCTAACTTTTATGTATGCTTTATAAAACGAATTAGGACATAGACAAATCAGCTCGAAAAAGATTTTTTTTAACTTGTAAATTGAACCTATGTTAACAAAAACAGGACACGAGCCTTGTTTACATGACAGATAATTGTGGGCGCTGTATTTTGCTTTATTTAAGGAATAAGGAATCATTCTTTGAGTATTATGAGGTGATAATTTCGGTCGGGGCGTGATCAAATCCAATAAAGCCCGAAGGCAGGCAAAGACACTGGAAAATGTAAATATATAACTCTACGACTGACTCTCAAATTTCATTTGATCATTAGAAATGCATTCCTCAAGCATTGTTAATAATAAAAGCAGAAAAATAAAATTTGACCAAAATCGATACCAAGCCCCTTTATAAACATCATGACCCGTTTATTTCAAATAAATATATTTGGATTTGAAAGATTAAGGGCTTCATGGACAAAATATAATAACCGTTCATTTATTTTTTTTAGAAAATATTTTTAAAACATTTTCCATATATGGCCATATTTGCCCCACCTAAGGGCCTGAACCCTGAACCAGGGACATTGAGTTTCACAATTTACGTACATCATGGAAATTATGATTATGCATTTAGTTTATTTCAAATAAATATGGGAGTAGGGAAGAAGATTTTCGAAGATTTAATTCATTTTCACTAAATGTCCACATTGGCCCCACCCAAGGGTCTGAACCCCTGACCCAGGAATCTCACAATTTAGGTAGAGGGCTTTATGAACATAATAACCGTGCATTTCGTTTATTTCAAATAAAAAGTGGGTCTGAAAGGTTAAGGGCTTCATGAACATCATAACCATGCATTATTTTTCCTGAAATATGAATAGGAGATGAGAAGATTTTCTAAGATTGAATACATTTTCCCTATATCGCCATATTTTCCCAGCCCAAGGGCCTGAACCCCTGAACCAGGGACATTGAGTTTCACGTTTAGGATTTCATGAACATTATGATCGTGCATTTGGTTTATTTCTAATAAATATGGGAGTGGAGAAGAAGATTTTCAAAGATTTAATTCATTTTCACTAAATGTCCATATTGACCTCGCCTTAAGGTTTGAACCCCTGATCATGAGTTTCACAATTTAGGTCGAGGGCTTCATGAACATCATAACCGTGGATTATGTTAATTTCAAATAAATAAGGGAGAAGAGAAGATTTTCAAAGATTTAATACATTTTCACTATATGGCCATATTGGCCCCACCCTTGGCAGAACTTCTGAACCAGTGATCATGATTTTCACAATTTAAGAAGAGGGCTTAATGGACATCATAACTGTGCATTTAGTATTTCTCAAATATATAGGAGTAGAAAAAAATCCAAGATTTAATACATTTTCACTATATGGCCATATTGGCCCCGGCCAAGCGCCTGTACACTTGACCCAGGGACCATGCATGACATCCAAAATTTAAAATGTTGGCATTTTGTTAGTCTATTTTCGCCCATTGAGGACCAACTTGGGAGAGGTATGGCCATGGTTTTCACAATTTATAATTCTCTCCTCTTGATTGAAATGCTTCAAATCCAAAAATACATGTAGTTACAATTGGCCTTGTAGTTTTCAAAAAGTTAAACATGTAAAAGTGTTAACGGACGACGCACGACGACATTTGTTTGCACGAAAAGTCATATGATGGTGATGTAGATGTTGACTCTTGAGAAGTGCGTTTTCCTCTTTATGGACGTAAATGTAGCTATTCGCCGTCCAAATGCTCTTAAATGTAACTAGATTAAAACCTCAGATGGTATGTCCCATAAGTAAGTTATTTGAAATCTTCATAAAGCTGGGAAACGAAATCCTAATCTACTTCAAAAGCTGATTTCCATACATCAGTTCTTCTCTGCAGTACATTTTCCTCGGTAATCATCCTCAAGCGATTAACCTGATTTAAAATCAATTTTGATAACAAAAACAGTTTCAACTGGTAAATAAAAAAAGCATACGATGAATTCTAATAAATAAACAATTTATATTAAAGAAACTGATTTTAAAAAATCCTACATAATTTTTCAAGAAAAAAAAAAATACATGAATTAGATTTCTTAGTTACTAAGACAAATGCAACATTTAAGCAGTTTCGCCCTCACCAGGTTCCAAATGGAGGTCAGAATCTGTTGGACGCTGCACAACGAACTGACATGACAAACTTATTTGCAAACAAGAATTTATAAAGTCGAAGAAATCTTGAATTAAATTAACTTTAGTTTCACGTGCCAAAACTTGTTAACTTTTGGTAAAAAGACCCCTGCAGGTCTTTAACGGATTAGTTTTATTTTACGACTTTATCAAAAGGGATTTTGTTGTTTTATTACGCATCAAATATTTTTGTCTATTTTGTATGTGTATTCAGTTTTCTTACCTATTGAAATAGATCTGTTGACCTTCCGGTAAATAGACTGCAATCTATTGGACCCGCAACATTATTTTCGGAAAAATCGATCGAGTGTTTGAATTTATATGTAACATTTTGCGCAGACGTCAGTGGTAAACAATATGACAGCGAAATTTCATGAGTTAAAAAATGAGATTTAACCGAACTTCTTCAAAACAAAGTTTAAAAAATATACAAAGAACTCCATTAAGATGGCAATAAATTTGTTAATTTCCTATGATCTGACATCTTCACACTGTCAAGGTTTTGTGATTACGGAACTCCACACAAACCCTTGACATAAGTCGCTATTAAAAAGTCGGGCTCACGCTCAACGATACGTAATAATTCTAAAAATAAAATGTCTAATGAAATAACTCCTTTTGAAACGTAGTTTGGGTTGAGCACAAGGATGGCAGATCTCGAACGAAAAATTTTGGAAAACTTCAATATTGATTGTGTCACTGAAAATCAAAAGCTCTCGATATCATGTTTAATAGATAATCGGGACGTCATAATAAAACTTAATACAATTGAGGTGGATGTTTTCATAACATGCAAGTATCAATAACTTATAAAATCCTTTGCTTTGATCAACATAGAAACGAGAGATCGTCTAGTAGACGATGTCCTATATATATACACCTCGCCATCATAGAGGGAATACTTTTAAAATAACGTACGATGTCTAGTTCTTAGTAAAACTAAGTATGAATTATGAAAACATGAATTTTAAGGAAGTTTATAAACAATTAAAAACATCGCTAGTAACGAAATAATCTTTGTAGTTTAAAATACGAAACGATGACTAACGCATTCATTATAGGAAAATTTGGCAGCGGGCAATCTGATTAAAATCAAATCCTAGATCCGCTCCTTCTTTTTCTATTGTCGTTACAGAAAAACAAGGAGCGGATCGAGGATCTGATTTTAATCAGATTGTGGCAGCGGGATGTAAACAATCTACCAAGCTCCAGGAATCCAGCGCACTCACAGGTGTAGTAGACAATGAATAGCAAGAAATAAAGGTTCATAGGTAGAATCAACATGCATAGTTTCCTCGCATATATTAAAGAATTCACAATGTTAAGAATACATATGAAAACTGGTGAAAACAAAAGACTTATGAGCTAAAAATAGATTTTAGCAAATACGGTAAACATTCAAGAGAATTAAATTCAAAAAACTGTATAAGGTATGTAATGATGCAAAAATCATAAAATCCACCCACTTTAACCCCTTATTATTAAGACCAATAATCAATTAATGTAAAAAAAATTTATAAATTCATAACTATTCCTATCCCAGGTCATTACACCCCCCTAACTTAGCTACTTAATTCTCCTGAATTAAAAAAAAACATGTTTGAATTTTCATTTTAAATACAATCAATAATTTAACTTCACAAATTGTTCATTTGTTCAATAAGCTAGCCTGAGTGGAACATCAACACGGTCAATCTTATTGATGAGCGAGTCCCAACCCTTGTTTCATTTACCCTCAGCCGGTGGGAGAAAGAATTTGACAGACCCCTTGCCAAGCTGTGGACCATCTGGTATAGGTAGAATCTACTCTTAGCTGGTGTTTATTGGCCCTTTGAGGAGACAAGTCAAGGGATCCAGGCAGTAAAAGGAAGTTAAACTCGTCAAGAAGTCTGGGCCTATCAAAGTCCTCGTCCGTGTTTTTTGAGCGTCTGAGGGAGTGTGCAGCGAACTCGAACTCCCAAGAGCTTCCTATCTTTGGACATCGATTGGAAACCCTTGGTGGCCAGGAAATGGCAACTTGCTCACTGGTCAGGGTAACCATCTCGTCTCTGATCCACTGCCTTCTAGCAGGGGGCAACAACGGCATACAACCATGGCATAGAAACCTCTTTGACCTCTGAACAATGGATCCGTTTGGTGTCACAGGGGTTAGGGGTGAACTTGCTTGGCTGGGAGACGGGTGGTGATGAAGGAGGGAGCATGGTGCTGCTGACACAGATGGCATGGCTGGCTGGGACTTCTGGGGACAATCAAGGGATCCGGCTGGCAGAGGACCAAGAGAAGCAGACAAGACTGGCAAATCATCCTGATGAAAGGGAGAAGCCATTTCAAGCAAAATAGTCATTGATGGTTCAGGAGAGACCAAGACTGGCAGAGAGGTGGCTGTTAGGGACTCCGGAAACATGGTGGTATCTGGATACACGGAATTAGATTTCTTTTCACCCAGTCTCAGCTTTATTCTGACAGGTTCAGGTTCTCTAGGATGGGTTCTCTCAATCACTCTTCTACTGGACTCCAAACTGGAAGCTTGGGAAATCTCCAAATCCGACTCTGCAAACAGTTCAATCTCTGCTCTCTCAAGTTTTTATTGTCCACAAATGTTATGAAGATGGGCTCAACTCCAAGTGGACTGCTCTTAGCTTCCATGTGGACTCTTCCATACTCTGAAATTTGGGGACTCTGGCAGGGAACAGGCGACTGTTTCACTAACGTATCGTAGATTGTAAACGTAGACGTGAACGCAGCTCATAAGTGCGTTTTACTAAGAGTTGCGAATTACGATGAAAGTTGCTTTTAAGTCTACGAGCAGTCCGAGGCACTCTTGAAACGATTTTACGTGCACGTAAACAAAATGGCTGCCGTTTTGCTAGTAGCAGACGATGCTCGAAGAAATTTTCGTTGACAGAGGATTTTCCGTGATCGGACAAATCCTCTCCATTATTTAAATCATACAGAGGTTGTTGAGAGGTATCGCTTACCTAGAGTCTTCTTGTATAAACTCATCGACTTGGTGAATGAAGAAAGGCTGACAAGACGAAGCCATCCTTTGCCAACATCAACATAGGTATCAAAATATTGTGAAGCACGAGTCCGACACTTTCTACATGCATATTTGTGACACACTATAAGAGTTATCTTTCTTTATTTCACAATGCAATCTTCGACGAGACAGTTCGATTTAATTTAATATGAAATATATTTTCATGTGAAAAAACATACTATACAAGTATCTGTTTTACATTTGATATAAGAACATGTGAAAACAGTTCAGCAAAAGACCAATGAATATGATTAAGTTCGCTCTATGATTAGGTATGCAGAGAGAGAGAGAGAGAGAGAGAGAGAGAGAGAGAGAGAGAGAGAGAGAAATTTAAGTAGGCCTAGATACGATTTCGCCAACGATATAGCACCTTTCCAAATATATAAACATTTTCGTAAATATATATCAAGTAAAATGCAAATAACACAACAGTAAGTAACTTGCTTTAAAAAAAGTATAAAACGACAGTAATATTAGTAACTCGGTGTTTAAAGAGGCATATGGAAAATTAATGAGAATACAATAGAAAGTTACATATACATATATATACATTTAAATATATTTGAACCATTTAAAACCATAAAAATTCTTGTAAACTATGTTATAAAGGTATCGTAGTCACGATGTAGTACCTAAACGGCTGCTATCCGTAAAAATCAGCGTTCGGTGTTTCTATTCGAAAATTGAACGGTCGCTAGTCGAAAAAAGCATGCAAGAAGAGCATGGATCAAGCCACAAAATCGGCGAAAAATTACCCTAAACCATGTAACTTTTTGAATAACCCGTATGCACGGAACAAGTAAGGTATTATTATAATAGGTTATAAATGTAGTTTGCAAAATAGTCCTATGAATAACCAGATATAGAGAAATTTCCTAGGTTGGTGACGAACCAGAATGCTGTTACAACTAAGTTTTACACTGATATTTTCATTTACAAATCATAGATTGTTTGTTCTCTACTATGAAAAAGTGTATTTATCTATTCTGATTAATAAAGTTACACAAAATAAACAAGAAAGTATATTTTAAGATAAATAATTGGACAACAAAGCATTTTTTAAAGTTACGGTTGCTATTGGAAATACTGACATGTTCGCACCGGCTATTAACTGAATACGATGCACCGGCTATTATATGAAACTTTTAAATTTCTTTTCCAGCTAGAAAAAGAAAATCAAACTTATAACAGTTTTACATGATCTAGAATATCTGTTATTGTGTTGTCTCGCTATTAGAAATAACAACTCATAAATTTATTTCTTTTTTTCTTTTAATTCAACTTGAATATAACAATGAACACTACTTGTGTCTATAAAACACATGGATATCAATACAAGTCAGCCCTTAACGTTGTAAACAAGGTGGTGAAAAAACATTGTTTTTTAAAGTAAACGTTGAAAATAAATTCATTAAGCAGAAAGATAAAAAAAAAAATGATTTCTTCTACACTCCCATATAATACACAGATAATATCCTGGTGTAGCCTATAGTCTCTAGTGTGACCCCATTTACAACAATTTTAACAAAATCATGAAACTCAATCCCACCACACTCTCCTCTCCGATGTCAGTTGTAAATACATAGCGTATAATGTTCTCGCCAGCGTTACACCAGTTAATACAAATCAATTTCTAGCTGTGTCCAGCTTGTTTTTTGTGACGGTAAAAAGAGGCTCGATATTTGAAGATCTTTCCACAAGTCGAATATTGGAAACGTTCATGGTTTGAATGAGCACGAAGGTGATCCATCAAGTACCGCTTAGCTTTTAATTTACTGCCACATATGTCACAACTTAAGTTTTTCGTAGCACCACACCCATGCCTAGCAAGACTGCTCTTATGTCTAAATTGTCTGCTACAAACGTTACAAATAAACGATAAAGAGTTTTCATGTCCTGCTTTATGTCCTTTAAAATTACTTTTGTAGATAAAACCTTTGCCGCAGTGATCACAAACATATTTATCATCGGCGTTGTGAATCCTTTTATGGGAATTCAATCCCCCTCTTGTTTGAAAAGTCTTGTCACAATGCTTGCACTAGCTGCAGAACTGTAGCTCCACGGAAAATTTGGGTTGACGGACCGTGGAGCTACAGGTCCACCCGTATAAAAAACTGTATATTTATTGCGCACAAAAAGTTGCGCGCGGTTTTGGACTTATTAAACTAATTTTGGTACATATTATGTAAATATTTTCATACCAAAAAATTCCTGAGAAAATTTACTACTGATTCGCTTCTTTACTTGCCCAAAACGTTTTTCTTAGCAGCCTAACCCACCTCGGAAATTGAAGTATGCTAAATTTACATCGGGATCAAGAGTCGCCATTTTTGCATGTAAACAAACCACACCATTTCACTTTACGGGGCCGATGAGAGTGTTTAACAGATATTCAGAGGCAAGTTAAGTAATGACATGTTAAGTATAATGTCTCAGGAATTTTTTAGTATTAAGATTTTCACAGAATGTATTCCTTAATTAGGTTAATAAGTCCAAAACCACGCGCAACTTTTTGTGCGCAATAAATATACAATTTTTTATACGGGTGGACCTGTAGCTCCACGGTCCGTCAACCCAAATTTTCCGTGGAGCTACAGTTCTGCAGCTATGCTTGCACGAGAAATGCTTAACATCATCATGGGTTAATAAATTGTCACTTAGGTCATATTTTGAATAAAAAATTTCGACACATCTGGAGACTGATGCCCTCTACCAGTGTGTAAAACCATGTGTCTTTTATAACTGGTAGTATTTGTATATGACTTGCTGCATTGGTCGCATGCATACGATTTACATGTACTAGAACTGTTGTTGTTTGAGTCAACTGTTACATTGTCTAAAACTTCGGCCATAGGTCTCTCGTCATCTTCCGTAATGGAGAAGGTTTCCTCTGGAGCAATATTATCGTCAATATATTCAATTTCAAATACTCCCATTTCCGATGAAAGTGTCTGAAAAGATACACATTTACAGGTATCATAACTACCATCTTAAACAAAAAATACTTTAAAAAATGTTCATTTATGTATGGATTGTTTTACATGTACTGCGCAAACATTAACTAACCTCATGCGGAACGATATTATTTTCATGAAATGTAATAAAAAAAATTGATAAATATGTATGTAAATGATGGTAAATAGAATTGTAAGTATTACTTGTACACATGTAGTTACATTTATAGGTAGGTAATACATGTAAGTAATCACTACTTCTCGTGCACTGAATTTAATGAAGTCTAGCCCACATCAGGACAGATCGTTAAACGTAATGTATTTATGTCAAAATTTTATAAAAAATAAAGGGGGGGGGGGTCATGGACGACTAAGTAATACATTCGATGTGTTTTCGAGCTCTGTTGGAAAGGCCCGAGAAGTTGCTAAAGACATCATCATGTATATTCAAACGATTACTATAGAATAACATATAACTGTATGATTCAATGCATAATATGGATGTTATTTCATTGAGGTATATTTCCAATAGAAACCGGTGTCGTTGTCTAATAGTAGCCGTAACATACCTTTTATCAAGTAAAACCGTCGTAGTTTTTAAACAAACAATGAAAATGGATAATTCTTGCAATCAAACTATTCTGTGTACAAATATTAAGCAATCTGTCGCTTCAATTTTAAAAAAAAACTTTGATTTTGGCGCAAGCATGTCCAAAAGACTAATTCCACTGCACATGTGCCCAAATCGACGACAGTTATTCACTTAGTTTTAAGTAAATTCTTCATCTTGTAGATAGGTAGCTTGATATTTTAGTTTTGAAATGTGTGTTACGTTCCGTAAGGGTTGTCAAGTTTGCAGATTAACTAAATTGTTTGAGAAAATGAGCATTTTGTTCAACCTGCAAAGAAAAATACTTACTTTTTCAACCATCTTTTTCAGCTAGTAGCCGTAAAATTTTCAAATAGAAAGAGCGAACGTCGTTTTTTTTACGGATATCAGCCGTTTAGGTACTACACCGTGGTAGTGAACAATAACATTGAATTCATTCATTTTGGTTGAACGTGGTCTTTGTACTGAAAATAATGTAAATACCAGGCGTATATTTCAATATATGACACTCATGCCATGAGTCATGGTCATAATCATATATAAATATATATAAAAGACATTGTGAATATTTGCTGTAAGTGAATTTATGTATGAATAGTAATGCAAGGAAACCGAGGTCTTAATACTCTTACAACACCCCACCACTATCTGCATCTACATGTATTGCAATTCATCTCTCTCTCTCTCTCTCTCTCTCTCTCTCTCTCTCTCTCTGTAATAGAGGTTCAATTAATTATGGTACACTTTTTTTAGGTTCTAGTGACAGTAAGATACTTGTCGAAGGCAGCTTTTTTCTCAGAGTGCGGCGACCTACACGGGATTTCTAGGGCTAGTGTTTCTAGAGCAATTGATAACGTGACCAAGGCAGCTTTTTTCTCAGAGTGCGGCGACCTACACGGGATTTCTAGGGCTAGTGTTTCTAGAGCAATTGATAACGTGACCAAAAGCATTTGCAATAGGCTCCATAAAATCCATTTTCCAAGTGGTACATGTACAAGTTAAAATTTCTAGTACATGTACCGATATAGTTGATTTTAGATGTATTAAATATAATTATTACATCTATTGAAGTTTAGCACATTTTTTTTTATATATGTGACTTTCTTTAAAATCAGCATGTTTACTGTTGTAGGCAATGATGCAATTCGTACAAAACACGAATTTTATCAGATTGCGGGGTTTCCCAACGTCCTCTGCGCCGTTGATAGGACTTTGATTCCTATCATAGCACCCAAGGACAATGAACCAGAGTACGTCTGTCGAAAGGGCGTCCACGCTATAAACTTACAAGTGGTTGCTGATGCTTCTTTAAGGTGATCCTTCTCCTTCTTTCTTTCATTAAACTGAACTACAATAGTATATTACATTAAATGAATACCGACAGAATCTGTAATTGAAATCCGCATTATTTTTAATCTCAAGGTTTACCAACATCGTTTGCAAGTGGCCTGGGTCAACTCACGATGCGTTCATGTTTTCAAACTCCGCACTGAAAACCCATATGGAAACAAGGTATGGAATTAAATCTGGATAAAATTAATAAAATAAATAAATTTTATAAATTTGCACGTATACATGTATGTTGTAAATTCTGTTTTTACTGCCACACGATAAATTCAAAATTTACAATATTTTTAACCATGATGAAGGTTCGTTGGATAAAAACCATATACCATAGCAAATCATAAGTGATCCTATATTTCCATCTTAATTTCCACAGAGTTTACGGTTGGCTTCTTGGGGACTCTGCATATGCATTGCGAAGTTACATGATGACCCCAAAATCTAACCCAAGCAGCCAGACAGAGGAAAATTATAACTCCGCCCACAGTAAAACAAGGGTTGTTGTTGAACAAGCTCTTGGTGTTTGCAATCTAGATTTAGGTAATGATTATTCATGAACAACGATGACCTAAGGGATTTAAAAATATCCATACATTTTTTTCCTTACACAATTATATACGATTTTACAAACGGGGTCAAACCCATGAATCCGTGAGGTAACCTACTTTTTTGTTTACATTCCGGTGCATACATAAATCTGGTGGGATGCTTTTATTCACACCTGCCAAAAGTGTTCAAATAATCACACCTTTGTTCAAGCTGCACAACCTGTGTATGGACACCAAGCTGCCAGTAGATAACATGGAGCTCAATTTCAATCCACATCAGGGGGTCCCTGAGCCTGGAGCAAATGCTGACACTGCTGGCCAGACTGTCCGACAAAGGCTTATCCAAAGATTTGCTATATAGCTATTTTTTTTTATTTAGTCCACTTGCCAGAAAAAAGACAAGATACTACTATTTGTGATATCAATGAATTAAATAAACTACTGTAATTAAATGATAAACATAAACATATGCAATTTTCATTTGTGATAATTATCAATTAAATTAGTCTATTAAATTAAACACATATGTAGTATGGACTTTTGACAAATATGTATAAATACATTTAAAACATATTGACAAAAATACATGTAAATGAAAATAAGTATGGATATGCCTACAATTATATATCGTTCTTTATATTTAACTGAAAGCATGTATACTGAATTGCACATAATTATGCAAATTTGTATGAAATCAGACTATTGGCTAGTGTCAATTTTATAAAATAGTATATTTATCTACATAGTGACTGTATTTTGAGTAAAACTTAAAAATATTTTTAATAATAAATATCTTAATATGTCAAACATAACAACAAATGAATACATAATCAATACATGTGAATATGATGTGATGTTGTACATATGATTCTTTAACAAAGCATCCCAACTTTGAAGCACATGAAAAAAAGTTTTATGCACAAGTATTTAAAATATAATTAAATTATCAGTATAATCATTACTTACTGTTTTCTGACGAGGTTCTGTTTACTGGTACTGTTCTTCTCTTCTTAGCACTGTCACCTACATACATTTATACAGAATCCTTAGTAAAAATTGTGAGAAGTTTATGGACAGACATACAAAAGGGCATTAAACATTAAATGCTTACCTTGTCATTGGAAATCTAAAAAACTATTTTGTTAAAAACCATTCTAATTGCACACACAAGTACTCTTGAAGTTGACATTAAAAAGATGCTTGAATTTCTGATAGACAACGTCTATGTAGTTTTTGGAAATCAAGTCTTCCAACAATCTGTTGGAATTCCCATGGGTACCAATTGTGCCCCAATGTTAGCAGATTTATTTTTGTATTCTTATGAAGCAGATCACTCGCTGTGGCCTTCAACTCAACATTTAGGTATATCGACGACGTATAATCAATTAACAATTGTTATTTCCATACTTACGTCGACTCGATATATCCCAGTGAACTTGAAATAAAAGATACCACAGAGTCAGCGTAATCTGTTTCATATTTGGATATTTTACTGGAAACGGACATTGATGATAACCTAACAACCAAACTTTATGATAAACGCGATGACTTCAATTTTTCTATAGTCAACTTTCCTTACTTATGTAGCAATATACCTTCATCACCTGCATATGGTGTTTTTGTCTCTCAGTTAATTCGATACGCAAGGGCATGCTCTTCGTATGAACAGTTTCTAAGACGAGGCAAGCTACTGACAAACAAGTTGATAAAACAGGACTATCAAGAGTGTCGTTTAAAGTCATCTTTTCGTAAGTTCTATGGTCGATACGACGACCTTGTCAGCAAATACAATCTACCACTGAGTCGCATGCTGACTGACGTTTTTCATACTAATTGTTAGACCATAATTAATTACCTAATTGTCTACGGACTTTAGCGGTTTTTATTTTCCCTATTACAACAAAGAGCACACGGCGGGTGTGGATGCTCACTCCTCCTTGGCACCTGATCCTACCTCTATCTTGGAGGTCCGTGTTGCTCTGCTTTGAATTTGTATTTCGTTTTATAGATTTTTGAGATGGTTGACGGTTTGTTATTGTCTTTTTTTCACAGTAGAATCTATATAGTTTTGAGTCATCTTATAAACTTCGAACATACAGGATGGACGTAAATACAATGTATTTACAATCTGTGTATATTTTCCCTAATGTTTCCATCAGAAATCAGTTACGCTCCATTTTCTATAACACGTCAAATCTGATCACAG
Source organism: Magallana ariakensis (assembly GCA_020458035.1). Taxonomy (NCBI): domain Eukaryota; kingdom Metazoa; phylum Mollusca; class Bivalvia; order Ostreida; family Ostreidae; genus Magallana; species Magallana ariakensis. The sequence goes on along the minus strand of CM035818.1, from coordinate 16,656,177 downwards.
CGTATACATGTATGCACAAGTAAACGCCATCACAGGTTTTTAAGGGATTAAATATTATTCTTCCAAGATTAAATAGAATATTCAAACTTACATAACCAAATTGATATATACTTTTGAAAAAGAATTTCACCAGCAAAGTTTCGTCGGTCCTATAACACACCAGGCCGTGCAGACAAATTGAATACAGCGTGGTCTTCAATTTGTCAGCATAGCCTGGTGTGTTATATAAAATCAACAATGTCCAAAAATATGCATTCAATGCTTAAATAAGACCACATTGTAAATGTTGTATTTACACCCACCCAATATATACTTAAAATTTAAAATATGGCATACATTTATGGTTTAAATAATTAAAATCAGGATGTAAAAAGTTCTTTTATAACTGGTGATACTGATGGTGTACTGTCTGCCCTTGCCCCCATCCTCCACTGGACATACTGCTCAAGGAGCCCTAGTTTGCGCTTCTCAACTTGCAAATTGCATCTCATGACTTCCAACTTTTCCTCCTCGATCTGTACTATTCTCTGTTGGATTGAAACTGAAATGCATAGTAAGAAAAGAAGATTTAGACATTAATTGCAATATGTGCCATGCATAGAGGAGGGTACAGTAAAGCATGTTTATAACAAAGTGCCAGGGACGGGCGGTTTTACTTCGTTTATAAGTGTAATTTGTTATACGCAGCACAGTTAAAGCTGTCAATAAATTCCGTTCAGACAAAAAGTACGGGAAATGTGCATTATGACATCACAGTATATTACAAACCTAGAAAGTACTTATTAATTTATTAATTAGCAAAATTAATTTATACTGATCTTTTAATTGAAAACAACAAATGTTATTACTTACAATTTCGATGTCCGTTATATCGTACACACTGAAAATAAGCGAGATGTCGTTCTCGCTGTACTACAAACTATGACGTCATATGCTTCAAAATGACGCATTAAGTTAAGTAATTTAAGGCTATCATGCAGTTTTTTACCGAAGAAAAATAAATGTCATAGATTAACGGAAAATTATAAATGAATATTTTGTTTAACAGTTTTATTAGTAGAATGCTACCTATGAAGTCTTATTTTCATTTTGTTATAATTATTCATCGTATAAAGAAGCAACCTTGATTTTGTGTAAAATATCGTATATCTTAAAGCTTGGTACCTAAATAAATCAATTAATTGCAAGGGCATACACTTACCTGATCATGACAAACTTTTACATGTGAATTTGAAATATGCTATGTAATTTAAAAACTTCTAAGATCCTTGTAAAATCTTACAAATTAATTATTTTTTTAATGGAATTAACACTGTGACCTTCAAAATTATTCAACATAACGTGCGAGTACCCATTATTGCCGAGTACCCATAATTGCCGATTGTATAAAAACAACAAGATTTCCTCTATATATTCGTTGTTTTAAGCTAGAAACCAAAATAAATAAATAACACAATTTTTAAGACACTATAAGAATTGGTAACGAAGACAATTTTTTTCAAACATCTCAGAACACACCATAAGAAAGGTAAGTCTATGAAAACGTATCCCATTTATATCCGTGCGATGACACATGCCACTGAATGCTTGACTTTTAATCCACTTTGATGATAGGGCATTTTTTGTTTAGGTCCAAATTCGACGAATATTTACCTCCGTGTTATGATATTTGACAAAAATAAGCAAGATACCATTTCTACTACACAATATTTAACGAAGTAAACCGAGCGTCTGCTTGCTTGTAAGACGCCATTTTGTCTGCAACTTGAGGCGGAACAAAGATTTATCCCCACGCACCTGCGGTGTAACTTAGAGGCGTTGCTATTAAATTTCACACACATTATTTATTTTACTGGACACACTAACTTATTTTTATATAAATATACAATTCATTTCATTATTTTTCTTTTTATTATTGTGAAGCACATGTTCCTCTGTTTGTGTGCATGAGGCCGCAGGGACATCAAAAACAGTTTTGCTTATAATATGATTGAATAGCGTTTATGATATAATTTTTGTGTTGTATTCTTACACTTTATCTTATATTGTTTGATTCTTTTAAAATTTTGACCTTTTACCGATTAATTACTGAAAAATTACGAAAAGATATAAGCGGCAATAATGGGTACTCGACTTGCTGTTTATCAAAGGTAATGGACAGGGTTTATGTTTAATCAGAAGTAAGTCGATATTGATGAGAATAAAATAAAAATAATTATTCAATTTAAATAAATCAACAATGCAAAGATTTGGATTGAAATTTTTACTTGACAGCTTACATGAAAAGTGTAATAAAGAAAACTTGTGTATTTTTCGGCAATAATGGGTACTCGCACGTTATGCATTATAAATAACGGTTTCTACTAACATATAATCTTATCTTAAAAAGTTCGCATCATTTTTCAAAATCTACGATATAACATCAAGTTATTTTATAATTCAGTTGTGAATTTTGACATGATTATGCCCTTGCAATATTGAATTTTTTAAATGACCTCAAAATCACAAATACATCCGCTTGTACCATGCGACTGCCATATCACGTGACCACTATGAACATGCAAAAATGTACTGTTATATATATTTTTCAGAAATATATTGCATTTGAGCGACTGTTATTGATTTTAAAAAGAACATGCCAGTTTAAAGTATACGTGTGTTCATCGCAAAAATTCGCCGATATTTTTATTGGCCGCCTTAACTGTACTGCGTATCCGTCAAGTTTACAGCAATTGTAATAAAGTCACTGGGAGTGAAAATCACTACTATAAGCATCAATTCATTATAAGTGTGTTTGCTACATGTATAACCATGTTTTACTGTAGCAAGTATCAATTATTTAGATTAATTACTTACTGTTTTCTGACGAGGCTCTGTTTACTGGTACTGTTCTTCTCTTCATAGCACTGTCACCTACATACATTTATACAGAATCCTTAGTATTTCAAAAACTTAAAGAATTCATATTCAAGCTCTTTTTTACTCGTTAAAAGAATGGGAGGAATTAAACAAGATGTCCACAGCTAGGCTTTATTGGCCACCTGAGTTTCCATAGCCCATACACAGACCTGTCAGGGAGTCTTAACTGTTCTAAATTTGGCCTGAAATTCAAAAATAAAATAAACTTTAAAATATGATTATTCAACTAACAACCAATTTGATGCTTACCAGATGAAGACATTCCAAGAGCCGTCGGCTGGCTGTCTTCTTTTATTAATAAGAATGAAATAAAAATAAAATAAGTTGAACTTTAATATATCATGTATACATGGTAGATAACAGTAAATAATTAACACAATTTTCAAACTAATGAAAATGAATTTTTGATATGAACATTTTTAGGCATAAAATGATAAATTGCTCTGATATTTTTATGCAACAAACAATTATTTTTATTAGATTTATACACTGTAATACCATTCACAGAGTTCTTGAATAAATAAGATGTACTCACTGGAGACTGAAGTTTTAGATGCCTCTAGTGAAAGGCGGAAACCTGTTAATCAAAAGAATGAATTTAGAGATGCACATATATATTCACATTGCATTCATTAAACTAGCTATTAACATGAATAAACAATGAAGAGAAAAATGGCAGTGTTAAAAAGTTTATATCGGTCAAATCATTTAAGGTGGTATGGGACACCTCCATGTTGTGAAGAACTATTTATTGATATATAAACAATAAAATCAAGTATAATTTTATAAATAGTTTCTTTCCTAAAATTGCCATCTAACACTAGCATAGCGCTGTGGGTGAGAGGGTTTATTACTGATCTGTAAGTCATTAGTTCGAATCCTGCTGGGGATTTTAAAATTTTCTCCTTTCTAAAAATTTTTTAATATGTTCTATTTTTTGGTTACAGTTGTATATATAGTAAAATTTGAAAATTCTCAACCGGTAAAAGTATTTTAATTAAAATGTACTATAATCCACATTAAAATCGACAGATGTCCCATACCCCTTAAATCATAAACAAACTGATGTTTTGTGTTTATATAAAAAAGCTAAGAACCTATAGTTAGTTAAAATGTGTGCATGTGCAAACCCAGTGTATATCATATTTACAATTAAATATGTTAAAAACTCTAAAAATGCATCTCTGATCATCATATTGTACAATTATCATGACTTTTAAAAGATTACGGTGCAAAACATTCCTGCTTTTCACTAGTTTCATATAAGAAAAGATATTTGCAAATGTAAACATTAGCATTTCATCATGCAGAGCTAAGGCATATGTGATCAAGAGGTAATAGGTTTTTAAAAAAATTATAAGATGATGTTGGTGCTTCTTCTACCGTTTCTGGCTCAATGTCCACTTCATCTGAAAATGTTTGATTTTACATCTGTATAAGTTGTATATAGTTCAATACATGCACTTATAAAGGATTAATAAATTGTTTATAAACAAATTATATTTAAATGAATATACAAGGTACATTGAATATCAATATCCAGTAGACTTGTCTTCAGGGTGTGCACACGTGCACATTGCACGATGAGCAACTGCCTGCTCTAACCACTTAGTGTATTTAATTGTAAAAAAAGTCACCATATTTTCTCTTACACTGAGACATTTGAACACCTGGAAAATTAAATAAAATGACAATAACAAACCGTCAACCATCTCAAACATCCATAAAACGTAATACAAATTCAAAGCAGAGCAACACGGACCTCCAAAAAGATAGAGGTAGGATCAGCTGCCATGGAGGAGTAAGCATCCTCTGCCGACCGGTCACACCCGCCGTGTGCTCTTTGTCGTAATCGGGAAAATAAAACTCTAGAAAAACTTTTTATGATCACTAACATTCACATTAACATTCACATTTCAATGGAAGTGCTTACAATAAACTATTTCATAAGCATGCAGACATTCGAAACATAACAATGTTAAATTGAGTATACTTACTATGAACAGCTTCAGAAGAGTCCTAGGAGACAAAGCCCCCCTGAACTCCACAAATGAATTCATTCGAGAGAACGGACACAATCTTAATATAAAAAATGATAAATAAAGCATTAAACATAATTAAAGCTGTACAATTATGTATATAGTGTAATGATACATACGCTTAGTTAATTTTAAAAGGTACATGTACGTGAAAATCTTGCCTGATTTTGTAACAACATTGACTTATGGGTATAATTATACCAATTAACTGCTATATCTATACCTTTCCCATGTCAAAGTGGAAGGCAGTTGCTTGGCAGTTCCTAAGCAGTACCAGTTTTGTTATCAATGCAGTTTCTTAGCCTTCCATACTTTTCTTAGCAGTTGGATTCCACTATATGTCTCTTAATGAATATAAGCAGTTCCAGGCAGTAATTTTAAGCCTTAATAGTTATCTTGCAGTTTTTAGGCAGTTATTTTGGCCGAAAAATTTAAATGAGTTGATATAAACTGGTAAAAACTGTTTAAAACTGCCAGAAACTGTTTGCACATATTTAAATATGCATGAAATATAATCAAGCTGAAAACTGCTAGGAACTGCTAATATCATTTATAGGTTGTATACATAAGTTTTAACATTTTCAAGAATAAATTATTACATAAAGATTATATATACATGTACCGGTACAATATTGTACCATTTAAGCCAACTTGAATCTACATTGCATGTGGATACTGCATTTAGCTTATAGATTTTAGCATAGTAAAAAAATATATATATTATATTATAAGACTTCAAATTACAATCATGACTTAATTAAATTAAGCTTCTTGCTAGTTGTTTTTAAGAAGTTGTTATTTAAAATGTTTTCATGTTAGATACTATTATACCTTTGACTGACCATTGTGGTCTCACCCTACCCTAGGGTCAATTCCCATGCATACACTATATCAGATTTAATATAATTCAAGCGATCTAACCAGGCCAATGAGGCAATTATTAAAAACTGTTCAATGAAAGTTTATTTGAAATATTTTATTTACCTTATGAGAAAGATGTGTAATATCCTTAGAACATATTAAATTCCATAAATTTACTTGAGTTTGCCCATACACAACATTTTTTGTTGTGAATATCACATGCACTCTAACTGCCCCTCATGCCACCGATACATTTAAAATTTGCAACCAAACTTCCTGTTATCTCTGATGGTCAGTTTATTGGGCAGTGGCCAGTGACCCAGATTTATGTAACTGGTTGGAAATGAATTCTAGAATGATGCAAGTCCCCCCGAAATTACCTCCGTTATCGAAAGAGTTCCACTGAGTTGAACGTAACTCGCAAATCGTAAGTGCTACGTTTAAGATAGGTTTAGTGAAACGCCTGTATAAGTGCATGTCCGGAAATCGTAAGTGTACTCGTACGTTTACGATCTAGGAATTGTTAGTGAAACAGTCGCCAGGGCTTAGGGATAGCCATTGTTTTGCTTAAACTACTAATACCTTTAGCATCAAGCAGCACTGTGTTATTCAAATGGACCCGACAAAAACTGGTGCTGTCACCCAAAATGGCAGAAACATCTAAAGAAAGGCTTACAGACATCAGAGTGAACAAGCCTGGTGAAATAGGGCTGTACTCCCACTATTGGCTCTAAAAACCCCTGTCCGTATGAAAATCCCCTGTCTTTCCCTGTCACCCCCTGTGTTTTCCCTGTCATCCCCTGTGCACCCCCTGTACACCCTGTAATCCCCTGTGTGCCACTGTAAGCCCCTGTCAACCCCTGTACGCCCCTGTCACCCACTGTAAGCCACTGTATGTCCCTGTGCATGCCCCTGACATCCCCTGTACGGTCATTAACTGCTTCCTAAAGTAAAAAAAATGTTTTTTAAATTAATTATGTTCTCGGGTTTTCTTAAATACCGGTATATATTTAGCAGTTTCTGATACATATGGAAATGGAAAGCAAGAAAAGCATTCATGGTTTAGACGGTGTTAGTTTTTCTTTGTGTTTCATATAGGTCAATATTGTTACATACGTGAATAATTCTGACTCAACATTGACACATATCAAGATAAATAATTATACCGATAAACCGCTTATTTTATTCCATGATCGTGTTTTGTAATTTGTAAAAAAAAATATATATATAAGTAAAAGATGAGTGCTGGAAATCTGCAACGTTCTGTGCTATGTAGCCTGCCTGAGTTAAAGCGCTTAATAACACAACATGATTAGCACGTGCATATAATCACACACCGGTCATGCTCACCTATATGTTGACTGTTTTGCCCGATGTAATGATACATAGAATAACATGGTCCCAATGAAATGCATGTTGATTCTATATAGCCGGAAGTTCATTAGTTTAAGTATCTAAGTCATGTAAATCGCAATCGATGATATTTGTTGTCAACCATTGGTTTTTCCCCTGATAAATTATGAGAGAGAGAGAGAGAGAGAGAGAGAGAGAGAGAGATTGATTTTTAGGTCACCTGAGTAAACTCAGGTGACCTATTGCTATCTGTTTTCGTCCGTCGTCGTGAGTCGTGCGTCGTGCGTTAACAATTTACATTTTTAACATCTTCTTAAAAACTACAAGGCCAATTGTTCCCATTTTTGGTGTGAAGCATCTCTATGGTAAGAGGAATGTAAATTGTGAAATTGGTGGCTCTACCACCCCCAGGGTGCCACAGGTGGGGCCAAATATGCAAAAAACAGCAAAATTTTCAAAAATCTTCTTCTCTACTCCCACACATGTGAGGAAAAAACTGATTGCATGGTTATGATGTCCATGAAGCCCTCTACCAAAATTGTGAAATTCATGGCCCCTGGGTCAGGGGTTCAGGCTCTAGGGTGGGGCCTATATGGTCATATAGTAAAAATGTATTAAATCTTAGAAAATCTTCTTCTCTACTCTCATAGATATTTGTTAAAAACGAAATGCATGGTTATGATGTCCATGAAGCCTTTTACCAAAATTGTGAAATTTATGGCCCCTGTGTCAGGGGTTCAGGCCCTAGGGTGGGGCCAATATGGCCATATAGTAAAAATGTATTAAATCTTAGAAAATCTTCTTCTCTACTCCCATAGATATTTGTTAAAAACTAAATGCATGGATATGATGTCTATGAAGCCCTCTACCAAAATTGTGAAATTTATGGTCTCTGGGTCAGGGGTTCAGGCTCTAGGGTGGGGCCAATATTGTCATATAGTAAAAATGTATTAAATCTTAGAAAATCTTCTTCTCTACTCCCATAGATATATGTTAAAAACTAAATGCATGGATATGATGTCTATGAAGCCCTCTACCAAAATTGTGAAATTCATGGTCCCTGGGTCAGGGGTTCAGGCTCTAGGGTGGGGCCAATATTGTCATATAGTAAAAATGTTTTAAATCTTAGAAAATCTTCTCTACTCTCATAGATATTTGTTAAAAACTAAATGCATGGATATGATGTACATGAAGTCTTCTACCTAAATTGTGAAATTTATGACCCCTGGGACAGGTGTTTAGGCACTAGGGTGGGGCCAATATGGCCATATAGTAATGTATTAAATCTTAGAAAATCTTCTTCTCTACTCCTGTATATATTTGTGAAAAACTAAAGGCATGGATATGATGTCCTTGTGTTAAGTGGCATCAAATAGTATGTAGGTCATGAGCCCCGGGAATGGTCCTGTCCCTCCTCAAACAGGAAGTGCCAAAATATCTTGAAAACGGTTAATATACCCACCCCTAAACCATATATATTCTTGTTCCATGTGTTAAGGGCCATCAAATGGTATGAAGGTCATGGGCCCTGGGGCTGGTCCTGACCCCCTCTCAAACAGGAAGTGCACAAATATCTTGAAAACGGTTGAGATCCCCACCCCTAAACCATATATATTCTTGTTCCTTGTGTTAAGGGCCATCAAATGGTATGTAGGTCATTGGACTCAAAGGTGGTCCTGACCCTCCTCAAACAGGAAGGGCCCAAATATCTTGAAAACGATTAAGAACCCCACCCCTAAACCATATATATTCTTGTTCCTTGTGTCAAGGGGCATCAAATGGTATGTAGGTCATGGGCCCCGGGGATGGTCCTGACCCCCCTCAAACAGGAAGTGCACAAATAACTTGAAAACGGTTGAGATCCCCACCCCTAAACCATATATATTCTTGTTCCTTGTGTTAAGGGCCATCAAATGGTATGTAGGTCATGGGCCTCAAGGGTGGTCCTGACCCTACTCAAACAGGAAGGACCCAAATATCTTGAAAATGATTAAGAACACCACCCCTAGACCATATATATTCTTGTTCCTTGTGTCAAGGGGCATCAAATGATATGTAGGTCATGGTCCTGACCCCCTCAAACAGGAAGTGCACAAATAACTTGAAAACGGTTGAGATCCCCACCCCTAAACCCTGTATATTCATGTTTGATGGGCCCTGGGGGTGGTCCTGATCCCCATAAAACAGGTAGTGACTGAATATCTTGAAAACGGTTAATATCCCCACCCCTAAACCATATATATTCTTGTTCCTTGGGTCATGTTAGTTCACCTGATATATAGTAAAGGACCCCTGGGAACATCATGAAACTTTGTGGGTCATCCCTACTCTATATAATAGCCTCGTTCGTTTGGGAGACTTTATAATCGCCCTTGCTTCTTCCGAATGGAGTTATCTTCCTTTGCTTGTTCATATTTAGTAATTAATCATTGAATATAATGTAATTATAAAGAAGTTGTATGATCAAAAGAGTTATGCAAGGCTTTTTATCATTTGAAACAAAAACAGTTTTTGAACTTTCTAAATAAACAAATAGACTTGTTTATAGTAAAGTAATAATTGGCTAACTAAAATCACTGATATAAAGGTAAAATGATTTTGGTATATATGCCAGATTGTAATTCTCAACGAATGTTGAATATTCAAAAACTGGAACAGGAGAAGTGAGTAACTCATGATGGCTTTTATCGACAAAGCTGTTTTTTTCCGTTTGTTTAAGGGGAGACAGGACGTTGCAGTGTAAAATTATTTGTCAATAAAATTTTTTGCTTTTCTTAGCACGTTTATATTTAGATGTCCTCTACAACATGCATCATTTTCATGACTACTTTCTTACCTTGCAAGGGAGATAGTTTGATAGGAATTATCCCCCTTGTCTGTCATTATGATTTTTTTTAACAATTTCAATTTTCTGCAATAAATATTTTATTTGATGGAATTTATTTGCAAATTATATTCATTAATTTTAAGAATGGAAACAAATTTCAAAATCAATTACAACATTGGCCTTTTTATATAGCAATATCATAATTTTATCAAAATATTGCGCAAATCAGCGCTTCAAATTTTGAAGGTTTTGATTCTAAATTTGAACAAAATGTGATGGCACAAAAAAAACTGTCAATGAATTTTTGAACAAAATTTCATATATCAACCTTAGCATGCGCATTATTACTTATAAAATTTTCATGGCCACTTTCTTGCCATTCAAGAGAGATACTGCAATAGAAATCACCCATACCCCTTATTCTGGAATTATGACCTTTTGTGACAATCTCTGTTTTAAACTATGAAAAAAGTAATGCATTATTTAGATTTATCAATTAACATGAACGGATCATTATCAGAATATATACCTGATTATATTAACCGCTTATGATTTTATACATTTACATTTCTAAAGTTAAAATTTTAAATTTCCCCCATCTCATGTTGTGAAAATGACTACTTTAGAGCCGTTGAGTACGGGAAAAAGATCTATCAAATCCTGTATGACGTCATAATTGATAAATGACATCATAGCATCATACAATCACATCAATTATGACGTCATAATAGAGTTAGCACATCGAAGTATCATTGCAATGAAAGTCACGTGATACGTGTCCTGTCTCCCCTTAAATGCCCACAGGGAGAGTTTTTGTCTGCCACGGGGTGATGGGAGGTTCTTTTAGATAAAACATGAATAATAGCCACCTTGTTATTATTATTAAATTATTTTCTATCAGAGTCTTGCACCTTTTCAATATCAGGTCATGCACTCTTTTATGATCTTTTAAGTTTTTCGCTAAAATTGTAGGTTTAATAGTCCTTTTTGAAAGATTCAGGCAGGGAGGTGGTCGTCATTACAAATTAAAAAATTTTCTATTCCAAAATAAAACTTAATTAAATGCATATGAGACTCCTTGACAAGTTTGTGTATGGGTTATGCTACTCAGGTGACCGTCAAGGCCTATTGGCCTCTTGTTTAGGAGGGGAAATTAGTCCGGTAATTTGAGACACTTTTAACTTTTATTAGGGTGCATTGTCTAGTTAAGTAATTCATACGCATTGTTGTATAGAATTGTCTTCATACATATAAAGCAATGATACAGTTCATGAAAATTTAATACATGATTGTATACAAATACCGGTAACGGGTAATGTAAAGAAATGCATGCATGATCTGAAAACAATGTTCCGGGTTTTAGATTAGAAAAAAATAGCTTACGTCAATTATTTAAATTCTGATTCCGAAAAATGAAAAATATGCTATTAATAAGGTTTAATTCATATGACTGTGTCAAATGATGTTCCGAATTTTAAGCTCTATCCTTTTATGTTTGGTATTCTTAAAACTGATAAATCAAAGTTTTAAATTTCTGTTTTCTTTACTTGACAGACTGGGAAAGAACGCCATAAGCGACGTTTAAACAAAATATTGCATAACTGTTTAGCATTACCGAGCATTCATATCTTAGGAAGTGTGTGTATATACAAGTACACGTGTGTCTGTCACCTCATTGTTCCCAACCTCGCCAGAGTGCACTGCAAATTGTCAAGAAGGGCTGTGTACAGTAGCCAGTGGCGGATCCAGCGCCGGCGCGCCGGGCGCGCGCCCCCCCGTTTAATTTTTTTTTTTTTGTGGATGATTTTTTTCTGATCATATAAAGTCATGCTTTACTTTAATATTAAATTCAATTTGTAAAATGAAAAATACAAAGATTTATAATTTGTAGGCATATTCATGTAGAAGTGTTATTTCATTCGATAAAGTTTAGTAATTAAAAAAAAATAGGAACGGCTCAACTTGTGTACGAGTGGACTTCTTACTCTTCTCCAAATTCACAGAGATATTCCCCTAGACTACAAGAAAATTGTCGACATCTTCATTAACAAAAACCCAAGAAGAATGGTGTCTAACAATCCATTTAAATAAAACAGCTATAATTGTGTACGATATTTTGAAGTATTTCTTGTTTTTATTTATTTTAATTATTTACGACCGACAAACTCATTGGTGCAAATTTTCTCTTGGACAATTATGACAAATAACAATATTATTGAGTAAAATTGCAAAAGCCTACAAAATGAACAAAATTTAGTTAAAAGTCTTATCCCAGATACAATGAAATAAATACTTCTTATATATTTGTAAGAGCTCAATTGAAACTTTCTGCAGCTTTTGTTACTTCAAAATTAAATGTCTCATAACATTTTGGTAACATTTCTAGTGACTAAAATGACGGGAAAATAAGTAAAAATTGGCCCTCCAGACAACATGATTTTGCCTTTCAAAATATCTAGATTTCAGGAGCTTCCAGGGGCTTCGCCCCCTGGACCCCCACCAGGGCTTCGCCCTGGACCCACAGGGGTCTCAAGGCGGCCCCCAGACCCCCTGCCTTTAACTGCGCCCCCCCGTTTTCAAATTCCTGGATCCGCCACTGGTAGCCATAATTATATAATCAGTGACCGACTATTCAGATCTTAGGAAGTGTGTGTATATACTTGTACACGCGTTTCTGTGATCTCATTTCCCTACCTCGCTACCGTGACCTGCAAATTGTCAAGAAGGGCTGTGTACAGTAGCTATTATATAACCACTGAGTGAAACAATAATGTCAACATAGTCTCCTTTGATAACTGTAACTTCATTAAATTCTTTGATCAATTGATATGGTGTAAAATAAAACATTGGTGCATTAAAATTAATATGATCGCTTTAAGTATATCTAAATAATAATAAAGAATTGGGAATGAAATTAGGATTGCATGCTAACTTATTAGGAAATTAAATCCCGGGTAAACTTTGAGTTACTTTTAATTCTAAATCAATGCAAACTCCCCCCCCCCCTAGCTCTCTCTCTCTCTCTCTGACCAGGCCGCGGATTTCTGTTTACTGCCAATAAATAACATTATTTTTGATACCTTCCACTTCGCAGTAAAAGGGAATTAAAAAATAGATTTTAGAAATTATTAAATTGTTTATGATTGTAACACATCAAATAACATTCAATTCAAGGGTCCAATAAGCCGCTCAGAAACATACATGTATTAAAAAATACTACAATTATTTCTTAGGCAAACGTATAAGATATTGAAGCTTTATTTTGCTATTCACGGGAAAATAATAACGGTACAATCAGGAACTTGGTTATAAAAAAAAGAAAGACGTGCTCTATCGTATCATGGCTGCGTTTACATGTAAATTCTACATTCTGACTGATTTACTGGTTTCAGTGTGCAGATATTTATTTAGATACACAAAATCAAATGCTAAACACCATGTGCCGTGCTTGATCTTTGTAAAAATAATTCACGATATTTCTTATATCAATTTGTCAAATATTACGGAGTAGTGATGTTCCCGACCGCTAATGGACTAAATACCCTGAAGGCTTTCACACCTACCGAAAAAAGTCCCCGCTCTCACCTGAGATTTACCCCCGGTGAATCTCAAGCCTTTAGTTGTTAGCATGATTATTTAAGTATCAATAAATCATTAATGAAAACATTTTTTTTCTAAAATTAAGATAACAGTGTGTCTCGTGAGTCGGCGCTCTGTTCAGTGCAAAACTTTATTTATAGCTCAAACTTTAACACATGCGAGTTAAATAATTGAACTAAGAAAAAAATATTGAAATTAAATAACAGGGAAGGCTGTTATAAACAGTCAAAAACCGTACAGGGGGTGTCAGGGGCATGTACAGGGACATACAGTGGCTTACAGTGGGTGACAGGGGCGTACAGGGGTTGACAGGGGCGTACATGGGTTGACAGGGGCTTACAGTGGCACACAGGGGATGTGTACAGTGGCTGACAGGGGATTACAGGGTGTACAGGGGCTGTGTACAGGGGGTGACAGGGGATTTTCATACGGACAGGGGTTTTTAGAGCCAGTAGTGGATCCGTTGTCGCTGAGGAAACATGAACATCAAAAACTCTAGTCATTGACTGGTTTGTCCCACCGCTCGATCCTGTCAAGTCGTCTCGCGAGTATGATAAGGCAACTCTCAGCGATCGATTGAGTAAAAATTCCTCCGATCGGAAGTACGTCACAATAAGCAGCATGATGTTTTATGATGTTGTTACATTCTGATTGCACACACAAGTACTCTTGAAGTTGACATTAAAAAGATGCTTGAATTTCTGATAGACATCATCTATGTAGTTTTTGGAAATCAAGTCTTCCAACAATCTGTTGGAATTCCCATGGGTACCAATTGTGCCCCATTGTTAGCAGACCTATTTTTGTATTCTTATGAAGCAGAATTTATTCAAAAACTTGTACGTGAAAAATTTAAATTACTCGCTGTGGCCTTCAACTCAACATTTAGGTATATCGACGACGTATTATCAATTAACAATTGCTATTACCATACTTACGTCGACTCGATATATCCCAGTGAACTTGAAATAAAAGATACCACAGAGTCAGCGTCATCTGTTTCATATTTGGATATTTTACTGGAAATGGACATTGATGTTAACCTAACAACAAAACTTTATGATAAACGCGATGACTTCAATTTTTCTATAGTCAACTTTCCTTACTTATGTAGCAATATACCTTCATCACCTGCATATGGTGTTTTTGTCTCTCAGTTAATTCGATACGCAAGGGCATGCTCTTCGTATGAACAGTTTCTAAGACGAGGCAAGCTACTGACAAACAAGTTGATAGAACAGGAGTATCAACAGTCTCGTTTTAAGTCATCTTTTCGTAAATTCTATGGTCGATACGACGACCTTGTCAGCAAATACAATCTTAAACCGAGTCGCATGCTGACTGACGTTTTTCATACTAATTGTTAGACCATAATTAATTACCTAATTGTCTACTTTGCGGTTTTTATTTTCCCGATTACGACAAAGAGCACACGGCGGGTGTGACCGGTCAGCAGAGGATGCTCACTCCTCCTAGGCACTGATCCTACCTCTATCTTGAAGGTCCGTGTTGCTCTGCTTTGAATTTGTATTTTGTTTTATGGATTTTTGAGATGGTTGACGGTTTGTTATTGTCATTTTTTCATTTTCACAATAAGCAGCATGATTTTACTCAAGAAACCTGTCAATTTTTACTTTATCTCTGGTCTAAATTATAAAAACTACAGGCGTAAAATGTCACTAGAAACTCTTCTAACTGAATATATGTTCGATTTCTCTGTATAACGTATTATTAACATTGATGACGTCACAAGCATTTAACACTGTGCCGGATTATTATGCCAGTGCCAAGGTGGCATCTTTGCACACGTCTAAGCTGCATATACCGAAAAATTCAAATATGCCATATGATAGACCATTGCTTAAAAAGTTTACAACCACCTTTGTTATCATTGTATCTCACCTGTCAGGTGAGATATTTACCTTTCAAAAATAAATTCAAACAGGAAAATAATTTTTCCCATAGGAAATTACAAATTCCTTATTGGAATACAAAAACTTCCTTTTGGAATTTCAATTCCGATAAGATTTGATAAATCCGAAAGGAAATTTTAATTTCCTATAGGAAAACTACTTGTCTGAGTCAATTTCCTACAAGAAATAGCTTTCTCCTATAGGAAATAATATTCCTATAGGATTTATAGAAACTCCCATTGGATTGTCAATATTTCCTGTAGGAGAATCGTTTCTCCTATGGGAATTATCAATTTTCTTAGGGATATTATTTTTTAAAGGAAAATATCTCACCTGTCAGGTGAAACACACTAAAAACAAAAGTGGTTTTATACTCTATAGACAATGGTCTATCATTTGGTATATCTGGATTTTTCCGAAACTGCATCTTAAGCGGGTGCAAAATTGCCACCTTGGCACTGGCATAATGATCCGGCACATGTGTTTAATAGAGAAGATCAATGTCGGGAGACAAATCATTGGAATGCAGTGTAAACAATAACGAAAAAAGAAGTATTTAATACCGATACCCAAGATTTAGGTGATTGTCAGTTAGGATATAATCAGGATAATACAGGCATAGATATTTTGTTTAATCAGCGAGTGTTATAAGGTAAGCAGATAAACATTTATATGACTTGACCGGCCTGTTCTCTGTCAGTGTGTACAAAAAAGGCAAAAGTGTAACACTACCCCGAATATTATGAAAGATGAATTTGGCAAATATCAAAAGCATATGGCCTAAACTACTTGAAAAGTGATGCAAGAATCCTTTGCTTTGTTGTTGTAAGTGAAAAATACGTAGTATTTTTAATGAAATTGAAGAACTTAAGGGGGATTCCGATAAATAATGACTTTTATGCGATTAACAATAGGATTCTAGCAGTAATACAAATAAACATGAACTAATTGCCGATCGAATTACTGTATAATACATACAAATGAACTTCGGGGTAGTGATACACTTTTTGATTTTTTGTTAAGGTAAAAAAGTGATCTATTTTTAACTGTCACACGTGATTCCGAAGTAGAAATATAATATCTTGGTGAACACATTCACTTGATATTAGTATTTAGCACTGTGTTCATAAAAATAAGCAATTTTTAAAATGACCATCACAGGATGAAGCTCTGCCATTCAGTCAACTGAATGTTAACTGAATGGTCTGGAAAGGTGACTGAATGGCATAGCTATGTCATTCAGTTACCTTTCAGTTACCTTTTAGTCACCTTTCAGGTGACTGAATGGCAGAGGTTCATCCTGTGCATAATTTCGACCACCATTAAAATCAGAGTTGCCTTATCCTACCCGCGCTCCTCTTCACCTTTGGGCGGCCTACAGGGATTGCCAATATCTTCCTTGTCTACTCAAGTAATAGGGATCGCAGCGGAGAGGACGCTGTGGCATTCCTGTCTGTAGGTTTGACCAGGTATCTGTAAACTACAGGATTGTACGACAACCAGAAACAGTTATTCTCTGAGAGCAGCTAATCCATGGGGACGTTTGTTGCTTGAGTGGCATCCTTGTGGCGCTTTGCGAAATGGGACTTCAGCTCGCCTGCCCTCTTAAAGCTGTTCTCCTTGTCACAATACAAATGACTTGCAAGGCATGATGAGGCGCTGGGGACAAATGCTCCTTCAGTTTCGGCTTACTGTCAAACAGGGTTCCTCATTTCTTCCTGTCCACCATGAGACGGCACTGGAGAGTCGTTCTGCAATTTAACATGAAAAGTTGGCAAGGTATGGCTTGGGTACTATAGTTCATAACAACTGATTTGAAATACTTAGTTAACTATAAGTAACTACATATATTGAATTAATTAAAAAATAATGTTTAAACTTGACTATTTTGTATGATGTACTGAAAGTAAGGCAACACTTGTAATTCAACCAGGGATGAGATAGGGACACCACATGCAATATGGAATTCACAACAACTACCTAACAAAAATGAAATCTGTTTATTTCAAAATTCATCAAACCAGGTCACATATACAAGGAACATTCAACTGCAGATGTCAACTCGAAAGAAAAGATTAAAAGTTACAACACCACACTGGTTATACTCTTGAAATGCACTGGCCAGCTACATCTCGGTATCAACCCAGGTGAGGGTCATAGATTGCACACCTCCGTCACCTCCCAACATCTAAAGTGCACCATCTGTCCCCTCCCATCACCAATGATGAGGACCAAAGACTGTGCACATCCGTCACCTCTCTCCACCTGACCCACAACAATAGAAAAAAGGAAAACAAAATGACATTTGCTATCATCTTAATAGTCAAGATCTACTGGTTACGGTTGGTTCCTAACATTTATTGATTTCATTGCTGATTATTACTTCGGTACCATTAAGGTGGGTCTCTGCCTTTGTATGGAAGCAGTCTGTGTGGTTAACTTTCTCTGGCTGTTTTTGAGACCGCTTTACTAAGCAGGTGACATTGTCAATTTTCTTTTTAGTAACATAAGAGCCTTTCTCTTTGCAGTTTGAGATCTTGAGATCTTTACGCCATTCGATATTTTACCAGCGAAGAAAATGGCCCATTATAAGGTACATGTAATTAATTGATTATTGTTGTGTGAATGAAAGTTGTGTTACTTATGGTGATATATTCATTATGAAGGTATTAATTTAATTGAACCTTATTCATTATAAAGTTATTTAATTGAAACTATTTTCCTTATACTTTTCCCCAAATTTTCCCGTAATATTCCGTAAGGGTCTATAGATACGATTCCGTATGAGATTTCGTATGGGTGTGTATAATAGGTGATTTTCCCGTAAATCGCCAGTCTGCTCTTTTATATATTAAGGTTAACGTCTCTGGGTTTTTTCCCCTAAATATTGGTAAATATTTATTATTACTTAAGATAATAAACTGTTTCTACGTAATTTTATTAAATGGATAAATTTTTAATTAGTTAATGTGTAATTTTCAACAGTTTGGGAAATTTAATTAGGATCATATATCCTGATTATTTCGGGATTCGATCTTATTCTAATTTCCATTAAGCAATTATCTCTATTTTACTATATAGCTATATATCTTGATTATTTTGAAATCTGACTTTTTTATTCTAAGGATCATATTCAGATCAAAGTATTTAAGAGTGGTTAAAAGGCCTTGATTTATTTTGTTAGGAATTTTTTTTCTAGCGCAGACATATTAGCTTACCCTTTAGATTAGGGAGACTACATTTTAGATACTGATGCGAGTGGTATTGCAATTGGAGGTGTCCTGTCACAAGTTCAAAATGGCACTGAAAGGATTACAGTACGAACTAACCATCAAACACTTGTTTGGTTATTTAAACTCAAAGAGCCAAAACGGCGCATCGTTTGCTGGTTAGATATCTTTCTCACTTTACTTTTTCAGTTGAATATCGCCCAGGTCATAAGCATTGGAATGGAAAACAGAAGTAAAAACCCTGCAGTTTGTACTTGTCCTGAAACAAACAACCTTATTTATTTAAAGTATTTAAAATGTGGAACCTGCAATAAATGTCAAAAAGATATGTTTGAAATGTGTAGCTTTTTCTTACAGCAATCCAGTAGAGAACAGGATCTCGATCTCGAAATGTCAAAAAGATATGTTTGAAATGTGTAGCTTTTTCTTACAGCAATCCAGTAGAGAACAAGATCTCGATCTCCGTACTTTCACTAATAGTTTAGAGACATGCAATCTTGAAGCTCAACAACAAAGTCAACAAACAGGAGTTGTAACTACTAGACAACAAACATCATGAAAAGAGAAGGAGGTTATACATGTTTTTGACAAAATACAGTAAGAGTCAAATACAGAAAGACCAACTCAATGACCCAGATATAGGTCCAGTATATGACTGGGTAAAGAACCAAACAAAGCCTATTAAGTCAGAAATTGTAATGCAATAACCAGCTGTCAGATACCACTGGCATATCTATGATTCTTTAAAATTACAAGATGGTTTTTTGTTAAAGGATTTTCATAGGAAGGACAATTCTGGGTCTTACTTATAATTAGTTACTCCAAAGACCGAGAAAAGGGATAAGGAACCTATCTCATGATAATCTCTTAAGTGGTCACTTTGGTAGAAAGAAAAGGTTGTTTAAACTTCTTCTGGTTTGAAATGAAGGAGGATATATTAATGTCCATTTGTGAAAGAAACAGAAGAGCCTATCTAGCTGCTAGGGCAAAGATGGGAAACATGACTGTGGGTAACCTCTAGAAAGACTCTACTGACATCCTTGGGCACTTTCCCGAGACACCAAGAGGAAAAAATACATATACTCACATGTACACCGACTGACCATTTTACTAGCTGGGTTGAAATATATCCAATTTTAGATTTGAACGCTGCGAGTACGGCAAGAGTTCTTTTAAATGAAGATTTTGGTCAGTTTAGCTTTCGTCTTACTGAATTTACTTGAAATATCTAGCTGCTAGGGCAAAGATGGGAAACATGACTGTGGGTAACCTCTAGAAAGACTCTACTGACATCCTTGGGCACTTTCCCGAGACACCAAGAGGAAAAAATACATATACTCACATGTACACCGACTGACCATTTTACTAGCTGGGTTGAAATATATCCAATTTCAGATTTGAACGCTGCGAGTACGGCAAGAGTTCTTTTAAATGAAGATTTTGGTCAGTTTAGCTTTCGTCTTACTGAATTTACTTGAAATTAGCAAGACAAGGACAACGCCGGGGCACTTTTATGGTAATGGAAAAACTGAGCGATTCAATAAAAACTCTTATG
The DNA here is from genome assembly GCA_020458035.1 of Magallana ariakensis. NCBI lineage: Eukaryota > Metazoa > Mollusca > Bivalvia > Ostreida > Ostreidae > Magallana > Magallana ariakensis. Next base: position 16,635,880 of record CM035818.1, on the reverse strand, counting down.
AAAATGATCAAAAGTTACATCAAAGACAACAAAACAGAATGAGATCTTTACATGTACCTTGGTTGTTTAGGAGCTGCATACAGATCTAGTGTCCACGAGTCTTCTGGTCTAACTCATGATCTCCTTATGTTAGGGAGAGACGTTCGGATTCCATCTGCAACTATATTTTAGCCCAAAACATGAACTATACTCTGTAACGAGGTTTTGCTTTCACCACTTTTTGCTTGATATTTTGATTATCATAAATACCTTTGTGCTCAAACTACGTTCATCCACTAATATGAAAAATGCCCAGATTATCTGTTTTTAAACGCCCCCTCTGCCGCTTTGGGTTTCAATAAGAAAGTCTACGGGGATTTTGCATTGCATCAGCCATTAACTAGCCCGGATGATAACGTCAAAAAATTGAGCGAGGTGTCCCGAGTACTTCCGAATGGAGAAAAGATGTGAACATTTCCCATTATAAATCTCCGTAAAAAAAATTGTTTTCGTTCCTGTGATCTTTAATGAGTGAAAAAGGATAATTAGTCAATGAAGTTATCTTGGATATATTTCCTTTTATAAAATTTCAATTGTATTTCTTTCACAGGTATGTGTATTTTTATTAAAAGTCATCAAAAAGTGATGAAAGCAATAACTTTGGACAAACTATAATGATCAATCAGTTACACAGTGTATAACACAAGTAGACAATCACAGAGGCAAGCTGCAAGCATCTTGCTGAAAAGCTCAGGGAAATTTACAAAGTTCTCATAGAAGAGGGGGACATCTACAATTTAAAGACTACTATAAATCAATACAAAGAGAGTGATAAAGTTTGGTTTCTACATGACAGTCATAAAGATTGGAAATTGGGTGATTTGAACTGAGGACCATGTATCATTTTTATCATTATTCGCGAATGTTTAAAGACGTCTCCAAGAAGAGCTCATGAAAATTTCTTTTGTTATTGTCATTTTTTTCATTTTACCCGATGACTTTGTCTATAAGTAATTTATGTATCCAGGTAAATAGAATAAGAGGAGATGGAAATTAATGGAATCTAATGTATATACAGAAAACAAACCCAAAACAACAAACTAACACATAAACAAACGTGTTTATGATATCCTTCAGAGAATGACTCAAGCAGAGGTTCAAGCTTTAAAAAAAGGGGAGGGCATACATGTACCAATGCCTCTACTGTGAGGAGCCGATGATCAAGTATATTGGAGAGAGGCGGCAAGACATCGCCCACTTGTACTAGTACTCCATTCCCCTCGACCAAATGCCGGATTACTGCTCCTTTTGTCATTTTTTGACAGCAGTAGAGGACAAACTGACAGCGCATGTAAAAGGGTTTTCCAAACATGTGGATGCGGCAAAGGCCCTCGAGAAGAGCGGAGTGCCCCAGGAAAATTTCTTAAGGGATAACCCAAACCCGATACACCGAAGGGATCTACGTATACTGAGTAGGGAGGAATCAAGACAACACTGACTGAAGGTCAATTCAAGCAGGACACCTACTGGTTCGACTGGGGCAAGGCATCTACTGTCAATTCCGGACCTAACCCCAAAGATAGCCGCACTTGCACCCTTAGCAGAATTATCAAAAGCGGTGTGTGGCTTAAGTATCATCAGTGCGATGCTGAAATGTAAAACAAGAAATTTGTCCACCGAATGAAATTAAATACAATACTCAAAAGCGGAGTTCGATGGAACTTGTGGTAGCGAGGAGTTAAGAAACGTTATCCTAAAATGACTATTCGGAAACCAAATAAACTGTCAAAAGTCAGGTCACGAATGATGAATCATACCGTCGTTTTCAGATCTTTTAATATTTAGACCCACATTTTTGTTCATTTTTATATATATATATTGCGTCCAAATTGCTTTTTGGGAGTTGATTTTAATCAACTCTCCTATGCAGTTACTCTGGCAAACCGAAAGTGAAACAGTGTTTGGACCTAAGCACAAATCATCACCGCCGACAAGAGTTAGTTCTTGAAATAATAGATAAATGCGGTGTAATGTATGCTGAACCATTGTTTTTCAAGAAAACATATTTATAAATACCTTGAAAATAGTCAGATTTTAAATAGTACGAAAAATTTAGATATATTTTGTAGTCGTATGTATTCCTACGCCAGAGCGTTCAACCAGACGCTCGGCTGTCTCCGTAAATCTCCGACAAGCAGAGAGTCTCTCTTGGTAGTCGGAGATTAACGGAGACAGACGAGCGTCTGGTTGAACGATACTAGAGTTCAATATGGCTTGAATCCAGACATGTGTACAATTTTTAGATATATTTCGATTACTTACATAGTTTGATGGAATTAATTATATCTTTAAATATTACACAACATGATTCATATTTCTCGAAATTCTTGTCGGAAAAGTCCGAGAATTCATATAATAAAAATGTGCGTAATTTAAATAGAGATTAGAAATAACTTGTCATGCTAAATAACATATCGTTGATTCTAAAATAAATAATAATCGATAAAATCAACTCCCGTCAGTACTTCAGTACTTTGATTTTAACATTTTATTTACAATTGAAATAAAAAACAACATGCCTGGATATTTAGAGGAGTGGGCATGGATGCAAAATATAAACTAAAATGGATGATAAGTCTTAACTCCCCACTTTCATTTTGCTTTCGACGCCACTGACATGTATGTGGCCTGTATTCTTTTTGTTGCAGCTGACTGGAAAAAATAGAGAACTTTTTTATTTAATTTCAAACCAGTGAGTCGGTATTTAGTGCGCCGTATCTCTAAATTTTGTTCTTTTGGTCAAATTCCAGTATAATTTTTGTCACTGTTCCAAATTTATTTCAGATAAAAGACTGTTTTGAAGAAACTTTCCCATTTTGTACATACATCATTTATGAATTTATAGACGTAGAACACAATAAATTATGTTCAATATTTACAAATTAATATATAAGGTATACTACCAATCTGTCGTGTTGAAAATGTATAAAACTCGAACAAAAATTAGAAATAAAACCGCTAGTGTATGCATATTTATTTACATATTGAAACCAAAGTTTTCAGATATAAAGTATCTGCCCAATGGTTAACTCGCCCTTCACTTTCCGCCATCACGTTAATTAGTCTAACCGCGTTCCTTGGCACCCGTTCTGGAAGGTTCTTTTCATCAAAACTAAAACCGTATCTAATTAATCCATTTTATTTATTAATTTTTTTAATTAACCATAGATAGCCGATCCCAGGTATCAGCCTGTGATGAAAGACGAACTCGCCCTGTCAACCCGCGTCCTTGGTTATCCCGTTCTGGAAAGTTCTATCCATCAAAACTAAAATCGGGCATTCAAGAAACGAATTGACTAATTTCATTTAGGTAACATTTGTCAAATCTTAATTTCTATGTATAAACTAAATAAGTTCCCAGTAAATATATTTACTCTTTACATAATTATTCAATATTATTTTACTGCAAGCATATATTTGGATGCAAACTCCCACTAACTTGGATCCGCCAAAGCGTGTCCAACACTTTACTCTGATATTTGCTATTTCGGACTGGTTAATCGAAAATGAAACTAGTTTTTTAATTTATTTCTTGGTTAATAATTATTTATCAGATAAAATTCAATTATAGCTTACGGACTTATAACACATGTTGAAATACCAAAGGTATAAGCAGTTCCTCTGGTGAAGGCGTTTGTAGTTTATTGGCAAAATATCTTAATTTATCATTATAGATTTGAAGACAACATGCGCGGATCTAGAGGGGAGGGGGTCTGCCCCCCCCCCCCCTCCGATAAATTTTTTTTTTCAAAATTACATTATAACATTACCAAAAATATGCCCCAAACCCCTACCAACCCTCTGAAATTTTTTCTTGATCCGCGTATTGAACAATTGTTGTAAAGTTTAGACCTCCACGATAAGTCCTATGTAATCTTGAACTGTGACAAAAAGGTATTAAGTTTAAGCACTGTGTACCCAACCACAGTCTGTGCAAGAAAGGGTACAAGAAGCTGGCCGGGTAGAATATCAAAATTCAGGGAAAGTGTTAGCAATTTAACATGTGAGAACGCGGCTGGGCAGAGAATGACTCCCCTAGTTATAAACAAGGCTAAACTAGGATGAGTCTAGAGTCTATTAAAACAATAGATGCTCCTCCTAGCACAATGTGGAGCTATCAGAAGGCTTGGATGACGGACATACCTGGGGAACAATGGTTCATAGAAGTTTTCCTCAAACACTGGTTCTTACCGTCTAGCTGCAACTGCTTATTTTAAATTCCCATAGCAGTCATGAGCTGTTAAAGCCTTATTGAAATGGCAAAGACCAAAAACATTCATGTCCTTGCTTTTCCTCCTCATACCACTTCATGGTTGCAGCCAATTGACGGGAAAGTGGTTGGGCCCTTTTCAAAAGCTTTCAATAAAGCTTGTTCTGAGTTTCTCTCTGACAGTCCTGGTATAATCATCACCAAAGACCAAAGACACACGGTCATCAGCCTGGGATGCTGCTGTTACAACCCGAACATTAAGACAGGCTTCAAAGCATGTTGAATAGTAAATACAATCTTTAAACATGTCAGACATTCCCGAGGAAGCATTTCATGAAAGCCAACCGTTAGATCAGCCGTAGCCGTCTTCATCTCTACAAGTCTCAGATAATTAATTTCAGAGGACATCTTGAGGCATCAGAAGAAAACGAAAATAAGGAAAAGGAATAAAAGAGAGGAGACGAAAGAGAAAACAGAAAAGGCAACAAAAAGATGAATTAACATGGAAAACAGAAAAGCCAAAACTAAAAAGTATTACGTTATGTATGCATGCAAAAGGATGAGATAGTGGGTAACGTGGTGAACGGGTGTCATGGGTACACTGTGAAAGTTGTTAATCTTTGTTTCATATAAAGTGTGTACTATCTAGAATTTTAACCATCATCAATCACGATAGAGCAAGTTGTTCATCTTTGTTTCATATAAAATATGTACTATCTAGAATTTAAATATCATCAATCATGATAGAGCTTTTTGTACAAGATGTCAATGGTTATCTAAGTGATTCTTGAAGATTAAAGTATACATTTTGACTGCATCTTTTTGGTTTACCTATAAGTAAGTCTATTTACACATGTATTTATTACGTCAATAATTGTGCGAAGGTGGTGCAAATCTATCAGTAAAAGTGTCTGAGGTAGTAGATATAAATGCTATCAATGTCATTAAAGAAACAGATATATATTTACTTTAATAATTATCACAAAATTTAGTAGTCCTACGTTTTAGTCTGCTTCACATTGTAGCTATAGTACTGTACGTAACAAAGTGTTACATAACTGTAATTTGTTTAGAACAATGGCATCACGATAATGGAGGACTGTTGGAATTGATTTTTTTCGTCACAAAAATTCACCGATATTTTATTGGCCGCCTTAACTGTACCGCGTACTTCATATAACAAGTAAAGACAAATAGGGAAAAGTACGTGTATGAATGAAATAGTTTTGTATTTTCTGCCACCTGGAAAATTCAAAACTTACAACATGACAAAAGTATGCACATGAGACACATCGCTCAACTGAAAAACAGGGTTTTTAATCACTCTCTTTGAAACATTTTACTATGAAACTTTTATATAAATATTGTAAAATTCACAAAAATTCTCAAATTCCAAAATTTGACAAATTATACAAAATGGCATATTTTATGACAAAATATATATCCTAATTTTAAAGATCTAAGATGCACCAACTGGCCAAATATTATTAGATCTATCCTGGGCCTCAACGTATCAAAGGTAACAAATATTTAAAATGAACTTTTTATATTTTAATATATAATACTTAAAAGTGAAAGAACTCACGGTTTTATATTGCAATACACTGAGAACGAATTTTTAAATATTTCTTGGCTTCGGGAACAAATAATAAAGAAATGCCCTGTATGTATCTGACAATCTGGCCCCTGTGTGCTGACGCACCCTTAAGAGACTGATAACAAATGTTATCATAGTACGGGAAACGAAACACTTTGAAGTTCTGAAGACTGTGACATCGACAGAGTGAGGTTGTTTTGTTGATGAAGGGGCCCAATTAGATATACCCATGGGAGTTACAATTCGATTATTCCTTCCTTTCCTGACGCACTTTGAGTCGTAAAGAGATTTTGACCCCTTGATAACACGGGACAGAACACAATTATGCCAAACGAATGCAAAAACAAAAGAATACAACGGTGTTGAGATATCCCAGATAGTAAAAATTATTATTGCATAAGTCTATTCAGTCAAAAGGGAGGTATTCTGAGTCGCAGTATGTGCTGGCACGATATTGATCCAATAATTTAAAAAAAAAAAATAGGCCAGCTCTATATTTTTATTAAACCCGCCGGTTTACGAATGTAAAGAAAAGGCTTTTAAAGCTATTTCAAAGGTAACTATTTGTTAAAATTAAAAAGTGCTAATAGTTTTATGATAAGTTAAAAGATAGAATTATGAGGGACAAATATCTTTTAAGTAAACAAAGAGGGGTTTGTTTGATTTGAAGTTTTAAGAACATTTAGCCCAAAGTAGTAATATAAACTTAAATTTCACAAGTGCGATAAAATGCTATGTACGTTCAATTATGTAATGAAATTTGTCGGCGCATAAACATAAAATTACAAACTGTGCATAACGGCATGCCTGCTCATCCTCGCAGCCCAACGAGCAGGCGGATAAATAAGTTAGGGTATTTAGAAAATGGTATCCCAAATTTAAGGTATTCTGTGTAATGGAAAATGGTGAAAATTGGACTATTTTGACGGTTTTCGTAATTTATTTAGATTGAAATTTTTAAGGACGGCGGACCCAATTCACTTCTACAATAGTGATTATCATGAAAATTTTATACGAGGTAAAGTTAATAAGACATGTATATTAAAAAGCAATAAAAAAATAACATAAATCGAATTAGTCAAAAAATGTTTGTAATTCTTCTCTTTTTCAATTGAACATAAGGGGGAAAAGCGTCCTTGTGAGAGAAAAAAATATTTTTAAAAATTTTGCAATAGATTTTCTATTCAAATTGTAATATGACACTTATATGATGGTTTTGAATTAATATCATTAAAAAAAGTACCATGTTATCGACTTCGTTCTTACGGGGGCACAAGTGCGGTGTGTCGTAATTTTCCTTAAATGCATTGGCTCACAGATATCTTGTTTTGTATTGGTTGTATTAAGCATTTTGAATGAGCCTTGATACCCTTTTTGCCATTAAATTTTACATAAAAACCTCGAATAATTAAAACAATTGCGATGTATCAATTAAATATAACAAGATATCTGTGAGACAATGCTCACTAGTAATACCCCCGCTCTGATGTGAGTATGCAAAAATAGGTAAAGTCGACATTTATAACAGGAAGTTGGCATCCGATTGGTAGAAATATATATCCCACGATATGGCATGCCTAAACAAATAGTGTAATAAAATTTCAAGCATCTGCAATTAATAGTTGCTGAGAAATCTTTGACGAAAATTTATTTGAAAATTTAGTCAAAAAATAAACAAAGTCGTCATTTAAAAGGCAGTTGACGTCCGATTGGTACAAAAATACATCTCACGATATGGTATGCCTTAATAAATAGTGTGTAAACATTTCAAGCATCTACAATAAAGAGTTGCTGACAAATCTTTGACGAAAATTTGTTTGAAAATTAAGGCTAAAAATAAACAAAGTCGTCATTTAACAGGAAGTTGATGTCCGATTTGTACAAAAATATATCCCACGATATGGTATGCCTAAACGAATAGTGTGTTAAAATATCAAGCATCTGCGATAAACAGTTTCTGAGAAATCTTCAACGAAAATTTGTTTGAAAATTGTGCTTAAAATAAACAAAGTCGTTATTTAACAGGAAGTTGACGTTCGATTGGCACATGTACAAAAATACATCTCACGATATGGTATGCCTAAACAATTAGTGTGTACACATTTCAAGCATCTGCAATAAAAAGTTACTGAGAAATCTTTGACGAAATTTATTTGAAAAATTAAGCTAAAAATAAACAAAGTCGTCATTTAAGGAGTCTCGGGGGAGAATGTTTCAAACAAACGATTTCCTTGAATTTTTTTTTACAGTGAAAGGTCAACTTATGAGTAAACTATGTGCAAATTATAAAGTAAATTGACCGGATAGTTTATCTGTTTACCGCGCTCAAATTTTGGTCATATGTCCGAATCATCCCCGACATTTAGTATAGGATTATATAGGAAAAAGGGGGTTTTCATTTTCAATTTCATATGTAAAAAATTACTATCCTATCGCATTTGTACAGTTTCTGTCATTTTAATTGCAAAAGTTATTTTTTCATTTGTCAGACTTGCACTATTAAGTTGACCCCATAATGACCTTATAAATTAAGGCATTTTGCAAACAAACTACAAAATGCCTGCACCAGAGTACTTGCTTACACCTTTAGTATTTCAACACATGTGTGATGATGTCCGTAAGGTATAATTGATTTTTAACTAATGAGTTATTATTGTGAAATTAATCAAAAACCTATTCATTTTCGATAAACAAGCCCGAAATGGCAAAAATGAGAGTAAGGTGGTGGACACGCTTTGGCGGATCCAAGTCATGGATAGTCTCGATCAAAATATATACTTGCAGTGAAATGATATTAAATGATCACGTAAAGAGTGAATATATTTGCTGTGAGCCTATTTAGAAAATACATAGAAGTTAAGATTTGACAAATGTTGAATAAATAAAATGAGTCAATTCGTTTCTTTAGTGGGACATTTTAGTTTTGATACTCATTCGCTTGCGAAGCACGACCTCTGGTGAGAGAATGGGATAGAACTTTCCAGAACGGGGTAACCAAGAACGCGGATTGACTAATTAACAAAAATCATCATGATTCGCGGGCAGATACCTTGCATCAGACTTCGATTAATACAAAAAGTTAATAAATAAAATGGAATAATTAATGCGATTTTAGTATTAATGGAAAGAATTTTCCAGAACGGGGTGGCCAGAAACGAGTTGACTAATTGACATCATGGGGGAAAGTGTAGGGCGAGTTAACCATCGGGCAGATACTTTGAATCTGACAACTTTGGTTTAAAACATGCATGCAAATGGATAATAATGCATAACCTAGCGTGTTTTAATTTCATACATTTTAATACCACGACAGATTGGTTGTAAACCTTTAAGACATAATTTTGTAAACATTAATGAACAGATTATTCTATTCTACGTCTATATGGATAAATGATGTATGCATAAAACGGGGAAGTTTAATGGGAATGCTCCTTCCCCTCCAGATTGGGTTTCAAAACAGTCTTTTATCTGAAATTCTTACTTGGGACAGTAATAGAAATTAGATTCAAAATTGATCTAAAGAACCAAATTTAGAGAGAGAGACACTAAATACCCAATCACTGGTTTGTAATAAATACAATAAAAAAGTTTATTTATTTCACTTAGCTAAAACAAACAGGATTAAAGCCACGTACATGTATATATTATCCATTTCAGTTTAGATTTTTCATCCCTGCCCGCTCCTCTAAATATCCAACAATGCAGTTTATTTTTTATTTTAATTTTAAAGAATAAGATAAGGAAAAAATCGGATTAAGTATATACAAAATGAACAAAAAAATGGTTCAACATATTAAGCATTTTATCATAATAATGTGTGTTAATTCCCGCGCTTGCGCTTGCGCGGGTTATCATCTAGTTTGTATTAAATTTGTGGAACAGGACACGTATCACGTGACTTTCATTGAAATGATGCTTTGATGTGCTAATTCTATTATGACATCATAATTCATTTGACTGTATGATGCTATGATGTCATTTATCCATTATGGCATTCATGATTTGATAGATCTTTTTCCCGTACGTCACGGCTCTAAAGAAATCATTTTCACAACATGAGTTAGGAAAAATTTAACATTTTCAATTTTAGAAATGTAAATGTACAAAATCATAAGTTGTTAAAATAATCATATATATAGATTCTGATTATAATTATGTTCGTGTTATTAATAAATCTAAAGAATGTACTACTTTTTTGATGGTTCAAAACTGAAATGGTCACAAAAAGTCATAATTCCAGAATAAGGGGTAGGAACGATTCCTATTGTAGTATCTCCCTTAAATGCCAAGAAAGTGGCCATGAAAATTTTATAAGTTATAAAGCAGATGTTAAGGTTGAAATATGAATTTTTTTTTAAAAATTCATTGAGAAGCTCTGATATGCCATCACATTTTGTTAAAACTACAAAACTTGTAGAGCTGATTTTAGCAATATTTTAATAAAATTATGATATTGCTCTGTAAGAAAGCCAATGATGTAAATGATTTTTAAATTTGTTTCCGTTCTTCAAATTAGTGAATATACTTTGCTTATTAATTCCATCAAATAAAATAATTATTGCAGACAATTGAAATTGTCAAAAAAATTCATAATGACGGAAAAGGGGGACAATTCCTATCAAAATATCTCCCTTGCAAGGTAAGAAAGTAGTCATGAAAATGATATATGATGTAGAAGACACCTTAATGTTAATGTGTTTAAAAAAGCAAAAATATTCATTGACAAATAATTTTACATTGCAACGTCTAATATGCAAACATCAGACTCTGACATGTCAAACTAAGGGCTATGTTACTCAGATAACGATCCGGTGGCCTCTTGTTTACTCGTGATATGTTAACCATGGTTTAGTTCATTATTTACACATAGCTTGATGACAATTTTCATTTCCAATTAAATAGATTATAAAGAAATATTCCTTTTTCCTACCGTTTAAACTTGGTAATAGCGACAAGTAGCCGAAATATTCTTCCGGGTTCGATTCTATATGAATAAAAAATCTTTTTTATTTAATGAATATTTGATTTGGCAGCCTAACTGATCTTTGAGCAACACTTTTATTATAATTGCACTTGTAAGAATTTACTTGTCTCGTCATCAAATATTTGCCAACTAGGAGGACACTATTTATTTGGTGTCTTTTACTTTCTTGACAACATTAAATAAACACTGTAAATTAAAGCATTAGAAGTTGTAGGAGTTCTAAAATCATAATAATTAATTCAAATTAAAATTAGAGCAAAATTTCACTGTTTTGTTTTGTTTTTGTTGTTGTTTTTTTTGTTTTTTTTAAAGCTTTTCCGACAAAGAGCACACGGCGGTTGTGACTGGTCAGCAGAGGATGCGTATTCCTCCATGACACCTAATCTTACCTCTTATTTTATTAGAGATCCGCGTTTGCTCTCCTCCTGCTTTTGTATTTTTCCTTTGGACTTTTGGTTTTGATCAATGTTCGTTACATGTATCACCACATGTCATTAACAAATTAGAAAAGCAAACAATAAGTATTTTCCCTATTTAAGTAATTGCAGAGAAAATCAGTTAACTGGTGTAAAGAAAAATGTGATGATTTAATTAAGGTGGAATAACACACCTGGAAGAAGTCACTCTAATGAACTCGGGATATACGGATCACAAGCCCAATACTTAATCCACTCGGCTATGGTGTAAATTATTTTTTACCGTCGATAAAATCGTTTTAATAAAACGAAATGTCGTTTCGATTAGAGGTCAGCCATTTTGTGATGATGTGTTATTCCACCTTAAGATTATTTGGGAAATAATTTACCTTTCGATTTCTTTAATGAATGAATCAACTCCCCCGTTGTTGAATCTTAAGTGTGCCAATAATTTGCGAATTCCATGTTACGATTAATATTCTATACTCTAGATCTGTCCCGAGTTTTTGCTTCCAGCACCTTTTGCTTGATATTTCGATATTCATAAATACCTTTGTGCTCAAAATACGTTTTTTTCACTAATACGAGGGTCAATAAAAAAATACGAAGACAATGTGGCTGTCTATCATATATTTTTCATTAAAGTCAAAACTAACAGATTAATTTATGCAACAATACTTATTTTATTGATATACGGAGTTTCATTCCATTTGATGAAAATGTATTTTTGTTACCCGATTTTAAAATCAACACGTTTTGTCACCACGGCGCAGGGTAACGTTGAAAACATTACGTCAAGATAACGCAAGCACAGTTAATAGAAATTTCTAAACTTTATATTGCCCTGAGTCTGTTGTGTTTTTCACCATACAATTTAAATCAGCACTATATTACTTGACATCTAATTTGTTCACAATTGTTCGAAAATCATAAGTTTGTTCCTCGAAGTTTTAATTTTTTATTTTTTTACCGCATTCACGTCTCTTCGTTTACAGTAAGACAATCCCTGAATGTCAGATGACATTGTTTATTTTTTGAACAAATATTTACAGATATTATATTCTCTTTCGTACTGATTGATGTTCAAAATACATTTACCACAACCCCCACAAAACGTGTTAGAGTTAAACCCAAATGTGAAAATATACTTTTGACTTATTTTTTCAACCATTGAGCATTTTCACAGTTTTTATCGGCTTTTTACCGAGTTAGATCCATACTGTTTATACTTTTCGTTGCGCCGTGACGTCCGGCGACGTCAATGTTTTTAGTCAATTTTTAAGAGGACTATATGTCTTTAGTTACTGATATCTGTTCAACAAAACTATATATCCCGTCATCATTTGGTACATAGAATAACATATCAATTTTTAATTTTAGGTTTCAATTTTAGTTGGTTTTAAGCCCAATTTATGGAGATATTACTTTCAACATAATATGGTTTATTGTTTACGGAATACAAAGTTTGACCTTGCGCCGTGACCACATTTTTGCAGGATAAGATTCTAAATAATTCTTAGAAATTAAGGAATGTATGAAAGTTTTTTAGTTCAAATTGTTTGAAACAGTTGCTTAATTATATCTACTAAATTTAGTTATAATATGACGTTAAATAACATAGCTATGGCAAAAGTCTTCGTATTTTTTGATTGACCCTCGTATGAAAAATGTCCTGATTATCTGTTTTGAAACGCACACTCTGTCGCTTCAGGTTTCAATACACATCCCAAAATAGAAAGTCTACGGAGATTTTGCATTGCATCATCCATTAATTAGCCTGCTTGATAACGTTGAAAAATTGTGCGAGGTATTCCGAGTGAATTCCGAATGAAGAACAGATGTAAACATTTTTAAAAATCTCCGTAAAAAATTTGTTTTCGTTCCTGTGAACATTTATGAGTGAAAATGGTATTTTTTCAATGGAGATATCTTGGATATATTCCCTTTTATCGATTTCAACTGTATGTCTTTCACATTTATGTATATTTTTATTGAAAATCATCAAAAAGTGATGGAAGCAATAACTTGGGACAGACAATAGATAAACTGAATAGATAACTAGTTAACGATTGCAATGACTACCAATGTAATGTTCTTATATTCTGCCATAGCGATTACATTTTAAGTTCTATTGTATAACTAGTAAACGATTAGTTACATTTAATCATTAAGAAATCTTAAATCTTACCTGGTTGGTCACATGATCAAATTCTGTGAAACGCGAATGACTTCTTAGATGGTTTGATCACATACCAACTAAGTTCATATGCCTGTGATTGTAAATTTTAAAATTAATACGACTTTAAAATAAAATAAATATCGTGTCGCTAACAAAACTGTATAATTATATTAGATATAGTTCTTGGTTTGTGCAATATATTTGATTAACTTTAACCTATATATCAACTATCCATTACATTTTCAATTCCACTGATTAATATGATTAAGTTAATGAATAGTTTCTCGTTAATAAACATTTTTTGGGGGGCAAATTTAAAGATCAATGGTTGGGCCTATTTAACTTTTTTCATTAGGATCATATCCTGGCTATTATTATCAATTTTGAAGTTCTAAACATTAAATTGCTGAATATGTACGTTTGTCATCCTATTTTAAGTTAATCAAATATGTAGCACAAACCAGGAAGTAGATTTTTGTTATTGATACGTTATTTAATTTGTTTTACATACTCCTTGAATTGCAAAATATTTAATAGACGTTGCTGGAATCAGTGTATGTTTCGATGATTTAAAGTCTATGTAAATACTTAATGCAAAAGACTTTACAATAAATATTGATTTTTGATTGAAGACTCCTCAGATTTTCTGCCGTGTATGCCATATTCTTTTTTTCTAAAGCGCATGTCAGAATTTTAATTACTTTTTAAAGGCAATAAATCGATACGGAATAAACGATTACCATTATTCAATTTGGAAACAGACCTTCCATAACATACAAAGGTATGTTTTTTAGTTTTAAAAGAATTTTGTGTTTTCTGTTTTTCTAACCAACCATTATCTCAAATTATTTCATTCTTTCTGAATATTTTAGTTACAATGTAGTGGACATCATTGACAGCATGGTGCAATTTAGATTTTTCCAGAAGACACTCATTGTGCTTATTTTAGCAGTCCTTTTGCAATGCATTTATGTCTCGAATGCCCAGTCTTCAAACGAGGTAAATGTTTAAAACAACCAATTTGCAAATTAAGTAATTATTTACCCCCTGACGACATAATGTTAAAACATTTTTCAACGCTAATATTTTATAACAATATATGGTAACAAATTTAGATAAAAAAAACTATTAAAAACACGATTTTGTTAAACAGGTGTATACTTTGAGCACACAAGATGTAACGCAATCGACGCCAGAAAGCACTGATGGAAGCTCGACAATGTCTACAACTTTGCCTCCAACTACGACGACAGAAATAATGATCGCTGCTGACACTTCTAGTGAGTTTATAAAATTTCACGTTCAAAGAAGTTTTCCATTTAATAACATCATATTCAAACCAATGTGACCTTTCAGCTAAAACCATAACAATGTTATGCAAAATCTTACGATGTAATTTATAAATATCAGTGGTACATGTGTGTGCTTTAAAATCATATTATTTATTTGAAAAGGTAGATACTTGATAAATATTACAACGATTTGATTATAAATGTGTGATGAAAGTAATCAAACATTTTTCGCTTAAAAAGATACACACTTTCTCATTTTTAAGCATTAAAGATCCTTCGAGTAACTGAAATATAATGTCATGCCATAATGCCACGGCCGGGGCGGAGTTGGAGCTCCAATATAGTGAATTTCCCTGTGCTGTATAAATATAATATATATTTATCAGACCCCCCCCCACACATATATAAGGAATGAATTCAGTATTTATTAGTTTTATACGATATAAAAATGGTTTGGGGCAGTTTACCCTTTATAAACCGCGAAGCGATTTTTAAAAAAGCGTTAACTGTTCCAAACCATTTTATATCGTATAAAAGTAATAAATATTTGAATTCATTGCTTATAATTTAATATTTTGCTATTAACTGTAGATACAAACCGTCGTTTGACCCTTAGAATGACATCAAATTGTACAAAATTGAAACGTAACGTCAGGCGGATTGATACGTTTTTTGACGTTAGTCTTATTATGACGTAGGCAACATTCTTTATACGATATAAAATAATTTTTTAGCCAATCAGAAAGCGCGTTACAACCAAAGATTAATTATATTGCATGATTAGAAAATGTTGGACTCAAGTGTTATTTATAATTTACCCATTTGTGCTGTTATCCACAATTTTTCTTAAACAATGTCTTAAAAATACGAGACAATACGAGATATAAAGAATTAACCAATTGGTTAATTTCAACGCTTCCAAAGCCTCTTTTTTTTGGTCTTCGAACAATTAAAAAACATTTCTTTCTAATAAAACACAGTGATCAATATTTACAATGGCGCATATTTTTAAGTGCTAGTTATACTTTTTTGGGAGTTGATTTTAATCAACTCTCCTATGCAGTTACTTTGGCAAACCGAAAGTGAAACAGTGTTTGGACCTAAGCACAAATCATCACCGCTGACAAGAGTTAGTTCTTGAAATAATAGATAAATTCGGTGTAATGTATGCTGAACCATTGTTTTTTCAAGAAAACGTATTTATAAATACCTTGAAAATAGTCAGATTTTAAATAATACAAACAATTTAGATATTTTTTGTAGTCGTATGTATTCCTACGCCAGAGCGTTCAACCAGACGCTTGGCTGTCTCCGTAAATCTCCGACAAACAGAGAGTCTCTCTTGGTAGTCGGAGATTAACGGAGACAGCCGAGCGTCTGGTTGAACGATACTAGAGTTCAATATTGTTTGAATCCAGACATGTGTACAATTTTTAGAAATATTTCGATTAATGATACATAGTTTGATGGAATTAATTATATCTTTAAATATTACACAACATGATTCATATGGGGTTTTCCCGAAATTCTTGTTGGAAAAGTCCGAGAGTTCATATTATAAAGATGTATGTAATTTAAAGAGAGATTAGAAATTACTTGTATGCTAAATAACATATCGTTGAATAATCGATAAAATCAACTCCCGCCAGTACTTCAGTACTTTGATTAATATTGCATGCGTTCATTTGTTTGTTCTTAATCATTATATATGACTTATTTTTGGATCAGGATTACAAAACATACTCGACCAGAATCATCAATAACCCTTCTTAGATTTGCTCACTTTATCACATGACTTCTTTTAATTATATCATTATTTTTTCACAATCGGAGCAGTTTGTGTTGAACAAGCAGAGTTAAAAAAAACCACGAAAAAGTTCGATATTTTATGACTAAAAAAATAAAAAATTAACAAACCCTAGGTAAAAACTGACATCTTTAAAAACAATGTGACTTCCTCGCAATTATCATTATATTGTTTTAATGTTTGTACATTTAATGTATTGCTATATTGCATGTGTCAACTGTTACCATTTCAGGCACGTACATGTAGCATCGTTTTTGAAAGTTGGGAGGGGGGATTGCAGTATAACTATAACCTCAATTTCACTGTTTAATTCGCTTCAATTTTTAGCTCACCTGAGCTGAAAGCTCAAGTGAGCTTTTCTGATCAAAATTTGTCCGTTGTCTGTCGTCGTTGGCGTTGTTGTTGGCGGTGTAAACTTTTCACATTTTCATCTTCTTCTCCAGAACCACTGGGCAGATTTCAACCACATTGGCACAAAGCATCACTGGGTGAAGGGGATTCAAGTTTGTTCAAATGAAGGGCCTCACCCTCTTTATAGGGGAGATAATTTAGAATTATTGAAATTTTTTAGGTATTTTTCAAAAATCTTCTTCTCAAAAACTATAAGGCCAGAAAAGCTGAAACTTGTATGGAAGCATCGTTAGATAGTGTAGATTCAAGTTTGTTCAAATCATGGTCCCCGGGGGTAGGATGGGGCCACAATAGGGATGCATTTTTACATAGGAATATATAGAGAAAATCTTCTTCTCAAAAACTATTAGGCCAGAAAAGCTCAAACTTGTGTGGAGGCATCCTCAGATAGTGTAGATTTAAGTTTGTTTAAATCATGCTCCCCGGGGGTAGGGCGGGGCCACAATGGGGAGATAAATTTTTACATAGGAATATATAGAGAAAATCTTTAAAAATCTTCTTCTCAAAAACTATTAGGCCAGAAAAGCTCAAATTGGAGTGGAGGCATCCTCAGATAGAGTAGATTCAAGTTTGTTTAAATCATGGTCCCCAGGGGTAGGGTGGGGCCACAATGGGGGGATGAATTTTTACATAGGAATGTATAGAGAAAATCTTTAAAAATCTTCTTCTTAAAAACTATTAGGCCAGAAATGCTCCAATTTGAGCGGAAGCATCCTCAGATAGTGTAGATTCAAGTTTGTTTAAATCATGGTCCCCGGGGGTAGGGTGGGGCCACAATGGGGGGATGAATTTTTACATAGGAATATATAGAGAAAATCTTTAAAAATCTTCTTCTTAAAAACTATTTGGCCAGAAAAGCTCAAACTTGTGTGAAGGCAACCTCAGATAGTGTAGATTTAAGTTTGTTTAAATTATGGTCCCCGGGGGTAGGGCGGGGCCACAATGGGGAGGTAAATTTTTACATAGGAATATATAGAGAAAATCTTTAAAAATATTCTCGGAAAGTTTTCAGTCCAAAAAGCAGTAACTTGTGTGAAAGCAGATTAAAGTTTGATGAAACCATGATTCCCTAGAGAAAAGTGGGGCCACAAAGAGGGTGGGGGGTTATATAGGAAGAGAGAAAAATCTTACAGGTACAACAACAAAAGGGGCTTGGTAGTTACCATAAAAATATGTGGATAAAAATCGGCAGATATTTTAAATTTTTTGAGCAATATCTACTGTACTTAGTTGTCAAGATATTTAGGTCTTTCCACCTTTCAGGTGAAAGACCTTTTGTATTTCTTATGTTTTTTATTAGGTCTTTCCACCTTTCAGGTGAAAGACCTTTTGTATTTCTTACGTTTTTTATTAGGTCTTTCCACCTTTCAGGTGAAAGACCTTTTGTATTTCTTATGTTTTTAGGTCTTTCCACCTTTCAGGTGAAAGACCTTTTGTATTCCTTATGTTTTTTATTATTCTTCTAATTTTTCTTTTCTATTTTCCTTGGGAAAACTTTTTTGTTTCAAGAGATATCGAAACAATTTATTCTTTATGTTATTGGTCATGAAAAGTTATGGTACCAAATGACCCTTTGCTTGAAAACTCCCAGAACTTACAAAGTTATTGCCCTTGTGTACGAAATGCTTGTTATCGCTACTCCTCTGAAACCATAAGAGATAGAGACTTGGAACTTTTACCAATGTCTTCAGTACACTTAGAGGGTTCTTCAGTCTATTCATTTCGAAAGGATCTGAGGCCCCGTTCTAGTAGTTATTGCCCCTGAAAATATTAAGATTCCAATAAAATCACTTCCAACTTTTTTATTAATTATCGTAGAGACTTCGGACCACTTGTGATGCAAGCGTCTACCTTGGCCGAGCAAAATGACATAAAGGTCAAAGGTCAAGGTCATTTGGAAGTCTGTTAATTAATGAGTTTTTAGATCTCTTTTGTTAAGGATGGTAGAGAAAAACTTTTTCATGGATGTTGTAGGACATCTTAAGACATTTTAAAATATAGCCCCTTGGCTCATACCTTTGAATAATTACAGAGTTATTGCCCCTATTGTATGAAATGCTTGTTATCGCTACTCCTCTGAAACCATAAGAGATAGAGACTTGGAACTTTCACCAATGTCTTCAGTACACTTAGAGGGTTCTTCAATCTTTTCATACCGAAAGGATCTGAGGCCTCCTTCTAGTAGTTATTGCCCCTGAAAGTATTTCAATTTGTATAAAATCACTTCCAACTTTTTTATTATTAATCGTAGAGACGTCGGACCACTTGGGATGGAAGCGTCTACCTTTGCCGAACAAAATGACATAAAGGTCAAAGGTCAAGGTCATTTGGAAATCTGTTAATTAATGAGTTTTTAGATCTCCTTTGTTTAGGATGGTAGAGAAAAACTTTTTCATGGATATAGTACGGCTTCTTGAGTCATTTCAAAATATAACCCTTCAGCCCCTACATTGAAACAATTATAGAGTTATTGCCCCTATTGTATAAGAAAAGCTTGTTATCGCTACTTCTCATAAACCATAAGAGGTAGAGACTTGAAACTTTTACTAATGTATTCAGTACATTTAGACGCTCCTTTTATCTATGCATACCGACAGGGCCCGAGTCCACCTTCTAGCAGTTATCGCCCCTGAAAGTTTCTTTATTTTGTTAAAAACACTAATAACTTTTGAACCTTACATCGTAGGGCCATCAGACCATTTGAAATTGAAATGTTGACCTTTACCAGTCAATATGGACATAAAGGTCAAGGTCAAACATTTTTTATTTTATATATTTAAGTTTTTGACTTTTTTTAAATAAAGTAACGCAGAGAAATTGTTTTATTTATTATATTGAAACAAAACATCAAAAAATAATGAGGTGGAAAGACCTCTAATTGTTCGAGAACAATTAGTCTACTAGTTTATTATTATTATTATTATTATTTTTTTTCTTCTCTTTTTTTCCAGGGACAGCTTTTTTATTTCAAGAGATATTGAAACAATTTTTTCTTTATGTTATTGATCATAAAAAGTTATGATACCAAATGACCCTTTGCTTAAAAACTCCCAGAACTTACACAGTTATTGCCCTTTTGTACAAAATGCTTGTTATCGCTACTCCTCTGAAACCATAAGAGATAGAGACTTGAAACTTTAACCAAAGTCTTCAGTACACTTAGAGGGTTCTTCAATCCACTAATACCGAAAGGATCCGAGGCCCCCTTCTATTAGTTATTGACCCTGAAAGTATTTCAATTTGTATAAAATCACTTCCAACTTTTTTATTATTTATCGTAGAGACTTCGGACCACTTGGGATGGAAGCGTCTGCCTTGGCCGAACAAAATAACATAAAGGTCAAAGGTCAAGGTCATTTGGAAATCTGTTAATTAATGAGTTTTTAGATCTCTTTTGTTTAGGGTGGTAGCGAAAAACTTTATAATGGATATAGTAGGACATCTTAAGACATTTTAAAATATAGCCCCTTGGCTCATACCTTTGAATAATTACAGAGTTATTGCCTCTATTGTACGAAATGCTTGTTATCGCAATTCCTCTGAAACCGTAAGAGATAGAGACCTGGAACTTTTACCAATGTCTTCAGTACAGATAGAGGAATCTTCAATCTATGCATAACGAAAGGATCTGAGGCCCCGTTCTAGTAGTTATTGCCCCTGAAAGTATTCAAAATTCCATAAAATCACTTCCAACTTTTTTATGATTTATCATATAGACGTCGGACCACTTGGGATGGAAGCGTCTACCTTGGCCGAACAAAATGACATAAAGGTCAAAGGTCAAGGTCAAAGAAAAAAAAAATTGCAATCTTAATCTTTTGACAATTTTTAATGAAATAACGCAGAGAAAAAATGTCATTAAGTGAATTGAAACAAAATTATTATCAACATAAAAATAATGAGGTGGAAAGACCTCTAATTGTTCGAGAACAATTAGTCTACTAGTTATTCTTATAATTTTTCTTTTCTATTTTCCTTCGGAAAACTTTTTTATTTCAAGAGATATCGAAACAATTTTTCCTTTATGTTATTGACCATAAAAAGTTATGGTACCAAATGACCCTTTCCTTATTAACTCCCAGAACTTACAAAGTTATCGCCCTTGTGTAAGAAAAGCTTGTTATCGCTACTCCTCTGAAACCATAAGAGATAGAGACTTGGAACTTTTACCAATGTCTTCAGTACACTTAGATGGTTCTTCACTCTATAATACCGAAAGGATCTGAGGCCCTCTTCTAGTAGTTATTGCCCCTGAAAGTATTTACATTTTCTTAAAATCACTTCCAACTTTTTTATTATTTATCATAGAGACTTCGGACCACTTGGGATGGAAGCGACTACCTTGACCGAACAAAATGACATAAAGGTCAAAGGTCAAAGGTCATTTGAATATATGTTAATTTATGAGTTTTTAGAACTCTTTTGTTTAGGGTGGTAGAGAAAAATTTTTTCATGGATGTAGTAGGACATCTTTAGACATTTTAAAATATAGCCCCTTGGTTAATTCCTTTGAATTATTACAGAGTTATTGCCCCTTTTTTACGAAATGCTTGTTATCGAAACTTCCCTGAAACCATATGAGATAGACACTTGAAACTTTTACCAATGTCTTCTGTACACTTAGATGGTTCTTCACTCTATAATACCGAAAGGATCTGAGGCCCCCTTCTAGTAGTTATTGCCCCTGAAAGTATTTACATTTTCCTAAAATCACTTCCAACTTTTTTATTATTTATCATAGAGACTTCGGACCACTTGGGATGGAAGCGACTACCTTGGCCGAACAAAATGACATAAAGGTCAAAGGTCAAGGTCATTTGAATATATGTTAATTTATGAGTTTTTAGAACTCTTTTGTTTAGGGTGGTAGAGAAAAATTTTTTCATGGATGTAGTAGGACATCTTTAGACATTTTAAAATATAGCCCCTTGGTTAATTCCTTTGAATTATTACAGAGTTATTGCCCCTTTTTTACGAAATGCTTGTTATCGAAACTTCCCTGAAACCATATGAGATAGACACTTGAAACTTTTACCAATGTCTTCTGTACACTTAGATGGTTCTTCACTCTATAATACCGAAAGGATCTGAGGCCCCCTTCTAGTAGTTATTGCCCCTAAAAGTATTTACATTTTCCTAAAATCACTTCCAACTTTTTTATTATTTATCATATAGACGTCGGACCACTTGGGATGGAAGAGTATACCTTTGCCGAACAAAAGGACATAAAGGTCAAAGGTCAAGGTCAAAGAAAAAAATATTTGCAATCTTAATCTTTTGACAATTTTTAATGAAATAACGCAGAGAAAAAAATTCATTAATTGTGTTGAAACAAAATTATTATCAACATAAAAATAATGAGGTGGAAAGACCTCTAATTGTTCGAGAACAATTAGTCTACTAGTTATTCTTATAATTTTTCTTCTATTTTCTTTGGGAAATTTTTTTTATTTCAAGAGATATCGAAACAATTTTTCCTTAATGTTATTGACCATAAAAAGTTATGGTACCAAATGACCCTTTGCTTAATTACTCCAAGAACTTACAAAGTTATCGCCCTTGTGTAAGAAAAGCTTGTTATCGCTACTCCTCTGAAACCATAAGAGATAGAGACTTGGAACTTTTACCAATGTCTTCAGTACACTTAGATGGTTCTTCACTCTATAATACCGAAAGGATCTGAGGCCCCCTTCTAGTAGTTATTGCCCCTGAAAGTATTTCAATTTCTATAAAATCACTTCCAACTTTTTTATTATTTATCATAAAGACTTCGGACCACTTGGGATGGAAGCGTCTACCTTGGCCGAACAAAATGACATAAAGGTCAAAGGTCAAGGTCATTTGGATATATGTTAATTTATGAGTTTTTAGAACTCTTTTGTTTAGGGTGGTAGAGAAAAACTTTTTCATGGATGTAGTAGGACATCTTTAGACATTTTAAAATATAGCCCCTTGGTTAATTCCTTTGAATTATTACAGAGTTATTGCCCCCTTTTTTACGAAATGCTTGTTATCGAAACTTCCCTGAAACCATATGAGATAGAGACTTGAAACTTTTACCAATGTCTTCAGTACAGGTAGAGGATTTTTCAATCTATTCATACTGAAAGGATCTGAGGCCCCCTTCTAGTAGTTATTGCCCCTGAAAGTATTTAAAATTCCATGAAATCACTTCCAATTTTTTTATTATTTATCATAGAGACGTCGGACCACTTGGGATGGAAGAGTATACCTTTGCCGAACAAAATGACATAAAGGTCAAAGGTCAAGGTCAAAGAAAAAAATATTTGCAATCTTAATCTTTTGACAATTTTTAATGAAATAACGCAGAGAAAAAATTCATTGTGTTGAAACAAAATTATTATCAACATAAAAATAATGAGGTGGAAAGACCTCTAATTGTTCGAGAACAATTAGTCTACTAGTTTGATTTTGATACTGTAATGCCAATTTGATCAGAGTTAAGGCTATTGTTCCTCAGGTGAGCGATGTGGCCCCAGAGCCTCTTGTTTAAAAGGTCCCAACAAAGTTGGGGGAGGGGGGCAAACTCCATGATCATTCAATTTTTATCCCCTCGCGCAACTTGTTGCGAAGGGGATATAGCATCGCTGCTGTGCGTGTGTGTGTGTGTGTGTGTGTGTGTGTGTGTGTGTGTATGTATGTATGTATGTATGTATGTTCATTTCAGCCTTTTTAGCAAGATTCAAAGAAAACCCTCGCATGCATGTTTATCAAACTTCGTACATTTCATAAGCATGGTTAATGGACAAACCCTGTTCATTTTCAAGGAATTCTGTTTTATATTTTTAAAAATATCGTTAAAATTACAACCCTAAGAAATTTTATGTACAACTTCCGGTTCGTGAAAGTAAACATTTCAAATCAACAACTTGATATTTTTTTTGGATGTAAGCCCTGTAAAGGTAATAAGCAAACGTTTTTGATAAATGGGGAGTTAATTGGAAGGATGTCTTAAGTGAAAAACCGAAGCAAGCATGAGATTAAGTTCACTCTAATTTAAAAAAAACAAGCAGCCGTCTGAGCCGAATTTCGGGCTATATTAAACGAAGAACAGGTTCATAATTCAGAAGAGACTTTGACGAATATCGTCAGCCCTTAGGGAGGGGCATTTATGGCCATTCTGTAAACATGTACATGTATTATACCTGAGAAAATCTTTTTATTTACTTCAACAAAAGTGGAAGATAACCCGAATTATGATGATAATGTTCATGAGGACTTCTACAACTATAGTGTAATTACTGGCCTCTGGGTAAGGGGTTCAGATGCTTGGGCGGGCTAATGTGACCATAAAGAGAAAATTTATTCATCTTATAAGTGCTCGATGGTCGTGGCCCTTTTTAGTCTGTATTGATATCTATTTATAGAAGAGCTTTATATCAAAATATGGAAACATACCAAAATTTAAAAGGTAAAATATATGGATTTATTATTTAATTTATTATAGTTTATAGCTTAACAATTCATACCTTACGTTTTTAGAAAGATCTGATGGTTAACTTGTTGACCATCCAGCCTCCTTTAAAATCTTCTTTACTATTACAGCAGCTGGGTGAGATAAACTGAATGCATGGTCTTGATGTAAATGAAACCCTCTAATGAAATAAAATTGTGAAATTCATGACCTCTGCGTAAGGGGTTCGGGCTCTTAGATAGAGCCACATAGTGAAAATCTATAAAAATTTTATATTTTCTTTTTACTTTCCTAGAAGTGGCTTTAAAATAAATACAAGTATAAAGCTATGTCAATAATGTCAACTTCTTAAATTTTGATTTTGTTACTTATTGTACACAGTTTGACAGCAAATGCATTAAAATGCTTTGCCTTCACAATACTTTAACGGCTATCGATGATTAGAAAGTGCAACTTCAATCACAAAAATATGCCAAGGGTATTGAATCTGACAACATTCTCGGGTACACATATCTCTTTTCTCATAAAAAAGTAACCATTTCAGGCCTGCAAGTCTCTTTATACAGAAATCTAAAATAATTCTGTTCCTTGAGCTAGGGTATAGGTAATCCGAGATTTATCTAACTCAACCCCCTCCCGACCCTTTTACTATAATATATAATTTCCTGACTGGTCAAC
The DNA here is from genome assembly GCA_020458035.1 of Magallana ariakensis. Taxonomy (NCBI): domain Eukaryota; kingdom Metazoa; phylum Mollusca; class Bivalvia; order Ostreida; family Ostreidae; genus Magallana; species Magallana ariakensis. The sequence continues at coordinate 16,610,832 of CM035818.1, read as the reverse complement.
ATATGGTCTATTATACTTAGGTGACCGTTAAGTCCTGCATGTGAACCTCTTGTTAATTATAATATATGTCACTGGATTGTTTAGTTTGGTTTATTACATGTATATGTTTCTTTTTGAAGGATGCCCAGTGATTGTTCTCTCACCAGGATACTTTGCAGCACATATAGGAACAGCTGCGACATTTAAAGCTGTTGTAGAGTCATACTTTGAAGAAGCACTGGAGTCGAGATGGTCAAGTTTAACTGGAATAATTGATACAAATCATGAAAAATTTTTGGGTAGTAAAAATATCCCGTTTCCACAGTTGATGATAAATAATGTCACATTTGAAGATGATGGTCTCTATGAGATTCAGGTTCGCATAAATGACGGATGGTGCCTTGGGAACACTGTACATTTGGAAACTATAGGAGGTTGGTATGCTTATTCAATGATTTCATTTTTTTATTTCAATATCTATCTATCTATCTATCTATCTATCTATCTATCTATCTATCTATCTATCTATCTATCTATCTATCTATCTATCTATCTATCTATCTATTCAACAAAACTTCTAAGTGTTTCCCCCGTATAATGTATTTTCTATATGAGATAAACACATTAATTTGTCTTGCCGTCAGAGTGACTGATTTTGCCTTAAACTTTCAAATAGTTAAGAACGATGCATTGACCTTGACCTCAGGTTGCGACTCGATATGTTGACCTTTGGTAAACATCACTAACACTTCCGGTTTGGTTGAATTTTGCTCAGAGCATTTGGATTGTTTTAAGTTGCCGATGAAAATGATATTACGCTTATAAAATAGAAAAATTATATCAAAATAACGTTTCCTTTGGAGTGCTTAATATATAAAACAATGTCGAAGACAAAACAAACATCAAATTTAAAGTGAGTACGATCTGTTGAAAAAACAATGCAGACACCAATATTCAAACGGCACTGGTTGTGTTCGCATTGATACTTTTGGACATGTTAAGTGGTTTTCTTTTTAAACTGTCACCAAAGAAAATAAATCAAATAACAATCATATTAAGGACGCGCAGAAAAATACCAATTTTATATTCTGACGTATCGTCACGGGTAAATGATTTCAATAGGTGTTTTTAGCTCACCTGAGCTGAAAGCTCAAGTGAGCTTTTCTGATCAAAATTTGTCCATTGCCTGTCGGCGTTGGCGTTGGCGTTGTCGGCGTTGGCGTCGGCGTTGTAAACTTTCACATTTTCATCTTCTTCTCCAGAACCACTGGGCAGATTTCAACCAAACCGGCACAAAGCATCACTGGGTAAAGGGGATTCAAGTTTGTTCAAATGAAGGGCCACACCCTCTTTAAAGGGGAGATAATTAGAATTATTTAAACTTTGTAGGTATTTTTCAAAAATCTTCTTCTCAAAAACTATTAGGCCAGAAATTCTGTAACTTGTATGGAGGCATCCTCAGGTAGTGTAGATTCAAGTTTGTTCAAATCATGGTCCCCGGGGGTAGGGTGGGGCCACCATGGGGGATGAATTTTTACAATGGAATATATAGAGAAAATCTTTAAAATTCTTCTTCTCAAAAACTATTAGGCCAGAAAAGCTCAAATTTAAGTGGAAGCATCCTCAGATAGTGTAGATTCAAGTTTGTTTAAATCATGGTCCCCGGGGTTAGGGTGGGGCCACCATGGGGGGATGAATTTTTACATAGGAATATATAGAGAAAATATTTAAAAATCTTCTTCTAAAAAACTATTAGGCCAGAAAAGCTCAAATTGGAGTGGAAGCATCCTCAGATAGTGAAGATTCAAGTTTGTATAAATCATGGTCCCCGGGGGAAGGGTGGGGCCACAATGGGGGGGATGAATTTTTACATAATATATATAGAAAAAAAATCTTTAAAAATCTTCTTCTCAAAAACTATTAGGCCAGAAATGCTCCAATTTGAGCGGAAGCATCCTCAGATCCGTAGATTCAAGTTTATTTAAATCATGGTCCCCGGGGGTAGGGTGGGGCCACCACGGGGGGATGAATTTTTACATAGGAATATAAAGAAAAAAAAACTTTAAAAATCTTCTTCTCAAAAACTATTAGACCAGAAAAGCTCAAATTTAAGTGGAAGCATCCTTAGATAGTGTAGATTCAAGTTTGTTTAAATCATGGTCCCCGGGGGTAGGGTGGGGCCACCATGGGGGGATGAATTTTTACATAGGAATATAAAGAAAAAAAACTTTAAAAATCTTCTTCTCAAAAACTATTAGACCAGAAAAGCTCAAATTTAAGTGGAAGCATCCTTAGATAGTGTAGATTCAAGTTTGTTTAAATCATGGTCCCCGGGGGTAGGGTGGGGCCACCATGGGGGGATGAATTTTTACAAAGGAATATATAGAGAAAATCTTTAAATTTCTTTTTCTCAAAAACTATTAGGCCAGAAAAGCTCAAATTTAAGTGGAAGCATCCTCAGATAGTGTAGATTCAAGTTTGTTTAAATCATGGTCCCCGGGGTTAGGGTGGGGCCACCATGGGGGGATGAATTTTTACATAGGAATATATAGAGAAAATATTTAAAAATCTTCTTCTAAAAAACTATTAGGCCAGAAAAGCTCAAATTTAAGTGGAAGCATCCTCAGATAGTGAAGATTCAAGTTTGTATAAATCATGGTCCCCGGGGGAAGGGTGGGGCCACAATGGGGGGATGAATTTTTACATAATATATATAGAAAAAAATCTTTAAAAATCTTCTTCTCAAAAACTATTAGGCCAGAAATGCTCCAATCTGAGCGGAAGCATCCTCAGATAGTGTAGATTCGAGTTTGTTTAAATCATGGTCCCCGGGGGTAGGGTGGGGCCACCATGGGGGGATGAATTTTTACATAGGAATATAAAGAAAAAAAACTTAAAAAATCTTCTTCTCAAAAACTATTAGACCAGAAAAGCTCCAATTTGAGCGGAAGCATCCTTAGATAGTGTAGATTCACGTTTGTTTAAATCATGGTCCCCGGGGGTAGGGTGGGGCCACCATGGGGGGATGAATTTTTACATAGGAATATAAAGAAAAAAAACTTTAAAAATCTTCTCCTTAAAAACTATTAGACCAGAAAAGCTCAAATTTAAGTGGAAGCATCCTTAGATAGTGTAGATTCAAGTTTGTTTAAATCATGGTCCCCGGGGGTAGGGTGGGGCCATAATGGGGGGATGAATTTTTACAAAGGAATATATAGAGAAAATTTTTTAAAATCTTCTTCTCAAGAACTTTTAGCCAGAAAAACTCAAATTGGAGTGGAAGCATCCTCAGATAGTGTAGATTCAAGTTTGTTCAAATCATGGTCCCCGGGGGTAGGGTGGGGTCACAATGGGGGATGAATTTTTACATAGGTATATACATGTAAAGAGAAAATCTTTAAAAATCTTCTTCTCAAAAACTATTAAGCCAGAAATGCTCCAATTGAGCAGAGGCATCCTCAGATAGTGTAGATTCAAGTTTGTTTAAATCATGGTCCTCGGGGGTTGGGTGGGGCCACAATGTGGGGATGAATTTTTACATAGGAATATATCGAGAAAATCTTTAAAAATCTTCTTCTCAAAAACTATTAGGCCGGAAAAGCTCCAATTTGAGCAGAAGCATCCTCAGTCTATAGTATAGATTCAAGTTTGTTTAAATAATGGTCCTTGGGGGTTAGGGTGGGGCCACTATGGAGGGGTGAATTTTTACATAAGAATATATAGAGAAAATCTTTAAAAATCTTGTCCTTAAAAACTATTAGGCCAGAAAAAATCAAACTTTTGTGAAGGCATCCTCAGATAGTGTAGATTCAAGTTTGTTTACATCATGGTCCCCGGGGGTAGGGTGGCGCCACAATGGGGGTATGAATTTTACATAGGAATATATAGAGAAAATCTTTAAAAATATTCTGGGAAAGTTTTCAGTCCAAAAAGTAGTAACTTGTGTAAAAGCACGGGTTGTGCAGATTAAAGTTTGATCAAACCATGATTCCCTAGAGAAAAGTGGGGCCACAAAGTGGGGGTGGGGGTGTTATATAGGAATAGAGAAAAATCTTCTTACAGGTACAACAACAAAAGGGGCTATGTATTTACCATGAAAATATGTGGATAAAAATCGGCAGATGTTTTAAATTTTTTGAGCATGATCTACTGTACTTAGTTGTCAAGATATTTTGATTTTGATACTGTAATGCTAATTTGATCAGAGTTAAGGCTATTGTTGCTCAGGTTAGCGATGTGGCCCCTGGGCCTCTTGTTTAAAGTTTGTCTGTGCTATTGATGAGAAGACATATCAATTACGAAATGTTAAAAATTTCACATCATTTTAATTGGTAATTTCAAAGTTATCCTTAAACCACTTTATAATGAACGATTTTGAATACTAATCCAGATAGTAGAGATGATTTCAGCTATCGCAAAGAATAAGCTTTCTTGTTGGTTTAGCTCTTTAGGCCACCTGAATCACTTATTGGTCTTCGTCCGCCGTTTTGCTCGTCTGTCGTGCGTCGTCCATTAACAATTATAAATTTAACAGGACCAATTGTTACCTTTTTGTTTGAAGCATCTCTAGGATAAGAAGAATCTTATTTGTGAAATTTATGACCTTACCCTTTGATTAAAACGCTGCGAAAAAACCCCCACATTTTTTATTTCATCTTAAAAACTACAAGTTAATGAATTAAAATGTGTTTTGTTTGAAGAGTCTACTTTAATTTCCTGTGGAAAGTATGCATGATATGTGCATGCGCGGACCCAGACTATTTTTCCAAAGAGGGGGTCCGAAGGATAATTGTGTTTGTCGGGGGGGGGGGGGCATATTTGCGATAATTTTACAATGTAAATTAAATAAATTTTCATTTTCCGGGGGGGGGGGTCGGGAACCCTCCGAACCCCCCTCTAGATCCGCGCGTGATATGTACAATAAATGAAACATTAATATCATAATAGAGGATTAACGCTGAAAGGCATTTGGGTCTCTTTTATAAAAAGTTTACAATTTTTGGTCTCTGGAGCTAGGGTATGATTTCTCCATCTCTTACACTCCCCTTTTTAGAATTGATATTTGCAACAAACATTAAATAAAAAAACGGGGGTGACAGTCAATGGAGTCTCGAGTTAGCTTAAAACGCAAAAAGATCGAACTAAAAGATATGCAACTCAGGTGACCGTTAATGCCTGTGTGTCTCTTGTTGAGGACAAACTCGTTTTATTATACGGGAACTATATCACGTCAATATAGGTAAACTGTAATGAGAGTCGGGTCAGTGTTAAATGCTGGTATCTAATAGCAATAACACTGTCTGTTCGTCTTTCTGTCATTCGCGACTTTTTTGTTATGCGAAAGATTAGATATTTTCCTTCATTAACGATTTATCTTTTTACAAAAAATAAAGAAAATGGTTTATAGCAGTCATCCATTTCCGTTTTGGTTATGTCGTTTTATCTCTCTGTATATCTTGATGTATCTATCAACACTCTTCTTGTGACTCGATACTAATGAAATTTTCATGTTGGTATAGTCCACTTATACATTGGGCGGTAATGATCCCATGAAGGTTCATAGCTTACCAACTCTTAATTTGTACAGTACTAGTATTGAGGGACCCCTTGAATTAAATTGTTTCTCCCCTGTCCAAATTTCGTGGTGGGATGTTAGATTCGTTTTCCGGTAAAATGCGTCGGTATTTAAAAAAATTCGAAAATAAAAGTTAAAGAAGAAAATTTCCCAATTTTGAAACGGGTTTATGTCAGATAATGTTATTTTTTCTTCAAATAATAAATTTATTATTAAAATATATGCCAATGATTGTAAAAGAAATTGACAATAAAATGTACATAAATAGATACATTCTGCAAGTGTAGAAACGCACTACTATGTTGTTTAACCGATTCAAAAAATAGTTGGAGGGATATACCGATATGGCCCACATTTTACTTGGAAGTATATGACCAAAGAAAGTCTATACAATGAGGCTATATATATATATATATATATATATATATATATATATATATATATATATATATATATATATATAAATCAAAAAAGAAAACACGAAAAACGTTCAATATAGCTTAAGCGCTTTCATTTTAAAATCTTCAGAAGCTATATAATGGTAACATAGTAACGTGACGTCAAAAAACTTGAACGTTATTATATATATATATATATATATATATATATATATATATATATATATATATATATATATATATATATATATGTTTGTTTGTGGAATAAAATTAAATAAAAGAAAAGGGTGTGTCTTTTTACCCCAATGAGCCCGAATGATACCCCAATGAACTTTGAAATACACCAATGATACTAAATATGAGGATAACTAATGCAGTTAATGAATTTTATGCACAAAAATGTTACATAAATGAATTAAATTTCAACTACGCTACAACGTTAAGACCTATTACAACCAAAAATTACACAGGGAACCCTAATGATATCTCAACCATAATCATTATTACTCTGCGAATCCTTATAAACTTAAAATTAGCTTTGTGCAATGATTCCTTCACCAATAAATTTAAATCCCAAGAATATAAATGTACCTTGAATAATTCACCCCAATCATATCCCAATTTACATTAATTTACCAATGATACCATATTATAGGTGGTGCAATGATACCTACATAAGCCCCACTAATGCATTAAAGAACCCCCAATATCTAAGCATTTTTAAAAACCTATCATTTCTTAAAGATACAAACATTACCAATCATATTACACAAACGGTATCACAAATAATACATACCCTACTGATCCCGAATGAAACCTTAATGTACTGTATGAAACCTTATTATAAATTCAATAATACCCCAATTAAATTAATCTTAATGAGACACAAATGAAACTGACAAATTTTACAGTTCGTGTTTCTCGCGATTTTACGCGGATGTAAACTTTCACGTTAAATTAGTAATCTACAAAATCTATGGACTTTCGCTGAATTCTGTTCCTTGTCAAGCCCCAGGTTTCTTAAAGCTACACACGCTCTAATTTACGTCAATTTTAAATGACGGGGAAATACATGTGTTGGATTCCTTTACAAAAGTTACCTTTATGCTGTTAATTATAATGCCTAATTCGATCAGGTAATAAAGATATCAAATTTTAAACAATAAAAATTATTTATTTTCATGCCAGGAAAGTAATGCCTTCTCATTCATGAATATCAATCTATCACGTGAAATCGACAGCTAATTTTAGACTATCGATATCATACAAAACTTGATGGGGGTCAACACCTTCATAAGTGTTGTAGTTTCACGAAGGGAATGATATATTTTTTTCAGAAAAGCAGAAATGTGTCGTATATACGAGTAGGAATTAAAGAGAGCAAAAACACTAGCGTATGAGCATGCATGTTCATGTGTAAGTATACATGTGTACATGTACTTTCCTTGAACAATGACGTAGGCTTATGTGTTTTCCCCTAAGAGCTATTTTTAGTTCGTGTGAGTGTTGTCCTATTTAAACATTAAAAAATAATGGTACCGTGAATGACAAACGTACTACACTCATAATACATTTATATTTTTTAAAGTGACAACTGTTAAAACCGTATATAAAATCGAGACGGACATGTAATTAGGCAAACAAATACGCGGCTACCTGATTTCCCGCGGACATGCGCAATGAGATCGGTTTCGCTCTTTCTTCATCCATAATCATGAAAAGGCATTACTTTCATGTCAGGAAAATAAACAATTAAAATTCTATATCTTTGTAACTAGAAGGATTTAACCACTGTAATTTACAGAATATAGTTAACTTTTATAAGTAAAGAAACACATGCGTTTTCACTGTCATTCAAAATTACCGCAAATTATAGCGTGTATAGCTTTAAGAAGATCGAACTAAGGCCTCATTCCATGCAGACGGAAAAAATCCCTAAATGAGAGATGCATTCATAATACATGTATCCGTGACAGGCGGTTGGATCTAAGTATTATTTTAATATCGATGTAGGAATGGGGTTCAGTTCACATGATTTACTTGGTGCCTTCATTATTAATTATCTAACTTCTTTGTCTGTAGTACGCTTAGTCACTTAAAAAAATATTCCCTGTGATGTTCATCCATGTCTAGATAGTGGATTTTTGCCTAAGTGCCTCTCTAATGGAAGTCACTTATGAAGAAGTTTGAAAATTTCGTTGCAAGATCTTCATTTGATAACTCTGTTGGTAGAGGATACTTTCTCGCTTCTTGTCCATCACTAATTTTGTCATATTGAGGAAGTTTTTTACATTGTTTATACATTCAAGAATTTGAGATGAATACATTGACACATTATCATTTTTCACTCAAAAGATTCACAGGAACGAAAACAAATTTCTTAGGGAGATTTATAATGAAAATGTCTACATCTTTTCTCCATTCGAAAGTCACTCGGAATACCTCGCACAATTTCTTAATGTTATCATCCAGGCACTTTTTATCTCTTTTGCAATGGAAAATCCCGTAGACTTTTTATATTCAGCCGTGTCTCGAAACCTGACAAGTTGGAGGGAGCGTTTCAACGGGGAAATCTTTGGATTTTTTGATACAATTGATTGAATATCATTTAAACCAGAAGTATTTATAAATATAGAATAATTTAAGAAAATATGGGACATACTATAGATGAACCTGTATTAAGTAAGTCTTGAATATGTCCATGAACGTGGGTTGTCTTATCAACATGTTGAATTAGGTTGCGATCATAAAGAGATTGAAAAAAAGCTGCATGTATCTTAGCGGGTATCAAACATGCACGTATTTAGTATCAATAGGGTATCTCATAGTTAATTAAGGTAACCTTGGGGTGTCATTATGGTTCATTGGGGTATCATTGGAGTAAAAGGACGCACCGAGAGAAAACATGCCATGTATGGTTTTAAAGATAAATAAGGGGGATCAATTTTAATAATTAAAATTTTTATTAATGGTAATCGTCTAAAAACGAAAATATTTACTCACACAGGGGGTATTCCATGGTATGTGGAGTTTGATACCTTTTGTTATTATCATTCTATGGGGTAAACTTTATTGAAGAAACAAGTGCCTGTGACATAATCATTGGGCACTTTTGATTGGACCTATTCATAAGTTGTTGAAATATTTAATGTACATATAAGGGCACACATTCAACACTACATAAACATGAACTTTGACGGTTTTCATTCGATTAGTTTTGGTCTTCGACGATCCATGCAACAGTTCTAAAGAGTGCGACACACAAAAGAACTTAGTTTGTTCATCAGTATCCCAAAGTTGCATCTGCAACAATGCCTATTACAGCAAGAATGGGACATGTTACTTAAGTAAGTACTTTTTTAAATTAAAAAACAAAACAGATTTTTTTTTTAGATTCACTGATTAATATTGTTTTACACATCTAGTAAAATTCTACATATACAGAATCATTCATAAATGCGTTAACACCCCAAATATTTCAGGAATTTCAAATGAAATTCCGAACAATACTGGTACGTTCGCATTCTATTCTTATTTAGATAAAAGCATGAAAAAATTGAAAGGAATGCGCATTAACTGTATATTAAAGCTGACATGAATTCATAAATACGCATTATTCCCCTTTTATTTCCGACTACCACCTTATTAGTTGCCGATTTCTATTGTTCTGCTCATCGCTACACACCCCCTATATAAGGCCGATTGTTCTATTCATGTTTCACCGCATTCTGGTATTTATTCAAACGAACACGTTACATTGAACGAAAAGACTTGTAGAAACGCGTTTTGAGCAAAAATAATGCGACAACCACTGCACCGGTAAGTAATATCAAATGAACGACGAAACAAGACAGACTGAAATCCAGGCACACATATTTCAAAAATCCTCGATAATTGTAGAACATTTTCCTGTGTATGTGACAACATCGCACATGCGCAATCCACACACTGTGGCAGATCAAGCAATGTCAATGATCGCATGGGTTTTTAAACGGAGTGTTTTTGTAAAAACCAAAGAAACGATGTAACGTTGTTACTTTCTTGGATTTACTATCATTTATCTACTGTGCTGGATGTAGTGCCGAGAGGATCCTCAAAAAGATGCAGACGTTATGCACTCTGTATGAGCGACACACATGTTCGATGTGTATGCGAAGTAAGACAGTCCTATTTGTGCAAAATAATACGGATACCTTGAAAACTCTTTCAAAGAATAAATATATCTCTGTTTTATTGATTGTAGTTTCCTTTATTTTTTTTTTACAAACATTTTACTACAATGTGTAGTTCATGCGTTTAGAAGTTCGTGCAACCGGACCTCGATCGGAAAGCAACGGACCGTAACTTTTTCGACCGGTATATATACCCCAGTGTCAGTTGAGGAATGATCGAAACTAATATGGCGACCGAATGCTTTTATGAATTCATGTCAGCTTTAACTGAAAATTGTTACATGACTATTAACACATTTCTTGTTTATTGTTGTATTTTTTTTTTCAAGGAACCCGCTTAAGAGCTGTCTTCTCTTCTTCAAAGACAACAACTTCTAATATCACAGTGTGGTGGAATCATCCTAACCAGAATGCTGACCTTGTTCAATCATACAACGTGTCACTCCGAGCATTCGGTTCTTCATATATCTTCCAAACACCTGTAGAACTGCAAACGAATTACACCTTCGAGTCATCTTTTCTACCAGGCTCTTTGTATTTTTTTGAAATAACATCCGTCGTATTTCTGAGCGACTCTTCGGAAACGATATTTGTGAAAACGGATACTTTCAATTTAGTCGTTGGTAAAAACTATTCTTAACTTTTCGTTTACACAGATATAGAACATAAATGAATCTTATGTAAGTTTTTACACCAAAATGTGAAAACAACGTTTAGTACAATCTTATGTAAGAAAATTATAGTTTAGAATATTACAATTTCGTTTGTAACTATTTTAATCAAAACTCACTAGTAAAAATATTTTACATATACATAACAGAGGTTAATCTTTATCTATATGAGCATTTCCATTTTTCTATTCAAACAGATCCTCTACCTCCACGCCCTATTGACACAAATGTCAGTTTTTTCCACCCACAGAGTCTTTTTTTAAGGTGGCCAAAAGACAACTATTATGTGACTTGGTATGACATCACAATAAACGGATATTGGCAGAGAACAGGTTCGAACGATTTTTATTGGCCAAAACATTTGGAACCAGGCACAAATTACACAATATGGATAGTGGTGTATTGTTGGGGGTATGACAGTTATAGAAAAAGTTCTTCATATAATGGTTACATACAAACACAACGTAAGTACAATACTTTCTGTATCCAGCCTTCCAGCTTTGTAAATCATAGTATGTTGATAGAAACGATCATATTATTTTCATGTTTGTGCATATGATACACTAGTGTGAGTATTGCAGTAAAATAAACAGCTTGTGTTGGCATCTAACATTATAGTGTTTAGAATATAATTAATCTTTTTGTCATATTTTAAATTTTGTTCCCACCCAGTAAATCCAAAATTGTTAAAAGGTAAATATATACAATAATTTTTACTGTCCATTCTCATATAATTGCATTTTTCAGTGTATTTGGCTGTGATAACACTACATATCGATTTTGTACTATACAGTCCAATAAATTCAAATGACGTATAATTGGGGCGCAAGCGGGGTTTGCTCATTTATATTCAAATATTTTATCGTAAAATTACTGAACAATTATATACATGTAAATATAATTTATAAGGAATCATTCTAGATCTTTGAATATTATGAGGTGATAATTTCGGTCGGGGCATGATCAAATCTATTATGAAGCCATTTCGGCTTTATTGAATTTGATTACGCCCGGATTAAAATTATCACTTCATAATACTCAAAGAATGATTAATGATTCCTTAAATCAAGTCATGTAGGTACTTGTAAGACATCGTAACATCATTTGATGTGCATTTTATAATTAAATTCCAACAATTGGTATTCTTTTTTGGACTTAAATTAGGATGGGAAATGATGTGTATTTATTTTCTTCTGAGCTTCTTTGGAACATTCTGAGGAATTTTTCTTGCATACACTGGGATGTGGCTCAATAAACTATGTAATATTTGAAAAATGCACAGTACAGAAAAAGAGAATGTGCCAAAATAAGATGTTTTTCTATTAGTTCTTAGTGAATTAAACCGCATTTCATATTATGCAAGAAAAATTCCTCAGAATGTTCAACCTCAAAAACCTTTTTAAAAATATAAAAAAAAAATGTTATTTTTACCTTAGTTTAATCCGATGTATACTATAATTAGATTATAAAATGTCTTCATTATAAAGTTAAAATACGTATCTTGATACATAAAATGAACCGTAAAAAATATGTTTTTAGTTTTTTAAAGTTTTGAATTTACTGGGTGTGAGTAAATATAAAATAGTTGTCATACTGTAAATTTTGTATTTACATCTGTCATTGCTAATTCTTCATTTACATCTGCCATTGTAAATATTGTATTTACATACAGTAAATTCACAATATAACATTTTTATCGATCGTAAGAAGAGGATAATCGCGTCTTTAATAATAAACGATAAATATGTAAATATCAACTAGAAACAATTTGACCTTGGAACATATCCAATCTTTGAAATTTGTATGCACTTCATTTTTCTGAATAATCAATTCTACCAGAACTATCAATTAAGCCAATATATACCTTTGTATATAAGAAGGCAAAACTATTTCTTAGTTTAAATAATTTAAAGTAAGTACTTTACATGTTAGGAGTTCCGATGGTCACTTTCCTAAGTTCGGAGTTCAACGTTCCATTATTGTCTAAGTTAGAAATAACGGCAACAGTTCACAACATCTCCGATATTCCACTTACGGATGCCATAAAGTGGCAGAAAAACGACGAAGATATCAATATTACGGATACCAGATATATTGGCAGTACCGAGGATTTAGTTGCCCCAAAACTGGTCATCAATGGAGTGGATTTCGACAACGATCATGGCCAACATTATAGTTGTGTAGCAACCAACTCTGAAGGATCGTGGATAGCTAGTGCAAGAATAAATGTACATGAGAGTACGTAATGTAAAGATATCGCATTTTATCCCTCTGAAATTTTATAATAAGCATTATCATATCTAACTGAAACTTAAATTATCATATCAAATGCCCTGTGTATTTATGTAGACCATACAAAATGATTAAAAATCTTCTACGTCTTGATAGGTTTTGAATTTCTGGAGTCTTGTAACCGGAGTGAGCAATGCAGTCCAGGAAAAGATCTGACCTGTCGAGATAGCAAATGTCTCTGTAATAACAATTATTATCACATCAACTCTACATGTTACTACAGTAAGTCAATTACTTTGTCTTACATATGTACCATACTCTGCTACACTAACGTTTTCTTAATAAATAGCTGCAATATATTCAATAAAAAATATGCCTACAATAAATAGTTTTAGCATTGTTAAATGAAATTAATTATGATATCTATCCCATATCCATTGGTTCTGAATATAATCTTCAATTACAGGAAATTATTTGCAAGAAAACCTTTATATCGACACAGAGGTATGTAAAGGAACTCTCCGATGGAGTCATTATACTTCCAACGACCATGGTATAAGGATAGAATACCTTATCTTTAGACGGTCACTACATAATAACCGTTGGGTATATGAAGACACTACGTCAGTAGGAATTGCCACTCAGTACACTTTCAGTCAATGCATTTTGCAACCAGGACGTCGTTACAATTTTTATATTCGATCAAATGTATTTTTGACAAATCCTAATGAAACATTTCGTTTGACTTCTTATTCAAATGATGTAATAATGGGTATGTATTAATATATTTTATGCGTGTTGTTTAAGACATATTTAATAATTAAAAAATGAAATTTCAACTCATTTGTCATCACACTAAAGCTAACTAATTATTTTATTTATGAATTATGTATCCACAGAACCTTTACCACCTGGAAAAATTGATCGGAAGAGAAGCACTTTTTCACCAAATCAATTAATGTTAAGATGGGAACGATCTGGACACAATACTTTTCTGAATCACTATAGAGTAGAAATTGATGGTCATCAGCAGCAGACATTCGGTAGTATCCCAAAGATCTACTGGACAAAGCAACTTACGCCAGGCACGAGATATAATGTTACTATAACTGCGGTGAGTCATGGCGATTTATCTCACGGGCCCTGGTATGGAACTACAGAAAGTAAGCCAGTTGAGGATTGGATAGAAACAGATACAGGTATATATATGTATCTAATTAAAAAATATTCACCATTGAATTTTTGCTATAATGCCATCTCTTCCTAAGCATATGTAATTACTTTTTGTAAGTTTTCCATTCAAATGATAAACACAATAAATAATGCGAATAGTTTATAAATAAGGTTTTAAATTTCAGGTGATAAAGAAGGTTATTCGTATTTGCTGTTTGGACAACAAGATAAATTGTTGAATGGAGATGACAAAACAAGTCCAGCCCTAAAATCACCCATAACGATCTATGCAGGGGACGGCTTGGACGGATTCAACTTTGTTAAAGTAAGCTTTTAAATACTTTTTGAAACCACAATAAACAATGATTAAAATTACAAAGCACAAATAGTAAGACTTTGGTTTAAAAAAGTACTCTATTGTAAATCATTGATAAAAGGATTAAGATTATCTATTGTGAATTGGGTTTCGGTAAGTATTTTAAAGAATCGACAAACTGAACTAAACAAGAAAGGTACTGTTAGTTCCTTATTTTACGCGAGTACTTACTTCCACGCTTCCGCTGTTTTCTATCAACTTAATTAGGAATCTACAGTAATGCATTCTATTTAATCTTAAGATTTTGTGGTGTAGTACAATATATATATATATATATATATATATATATATATATATATATATATATATATATCAGATCTGATGGATTAGCTCTTTAGCATAATTGGTAGAAAAATTAAATTGATTGGTAGAAGACCTAATTTCAGTAGATTTAATATATATGTCTTTGTTACAGTCTGTTCGCATATTTAATCTATTGTTAATTTAATCGACAGCCAGCTGATGTTGCCTAATCAGTTATTGTTTCTTTGTATTTGATCACAAGTGTTCGGGCTTTTCCGACAGACCTCGGAAAAACACCTCGAATTTCTTAACATTACCAAATGTTAGAATTTATATAAAATGGAATCTGTTCCAAACCAATTAAGTATCGGCTAGACATCCTTATACATGTATGTCTATTTTTGCTGTGGTATCATTGAATTCAATGAAGCTTGGCTTCTCAACTAATCTTAAAATGGGTTGTACTTATATCAACTTATATTAAAAAAGGGGGGGTGTCATGGAGAATATATACATTAGAGGTGTTTTTCCGAGCTCTGTTGAATAGGACCGAGAAGTCACATGAGTCATATCGCACACTAAAAGGCAACTCCAGGTATTCCAAACTCAAGTGTCAAGTCGTATACAAAAAATTGTTTTGTGTAGATTTGCAAAGTAGCTTTTTCGGTAAAGTTCAACAGTAATTAAACATTGAGATGAGATTTCACTGATTTGAATATAATAAAACAACAAGAGGGGGAAAGAGGTTTTGCTGTTTATAAACTTATTCAATCGATGCGCCTAAAGTATATCTTTTACCTTACATTGAAAAAAACTATTGAATAAGATTCAAAATCATGATTCGACAAGAGTGAGAGTACACCAATGGGTATTACAATGTAATAACTTTACATTATTATGTCATCCGCTCTGAGAAAAGAATCTTTAAAAAAATAATTATATTGCAGATTGGATCTAATGGTGTAATTGGACTTGGAGA
Source organism: Magallana ariakensis (assembly GCA_020458035.1). Classification (NCBI taxonomy): domain Eukaryota; kingdom Metazoa; phylum Mollusca; class Bivalvia; order Ostreida; family Ostreidae; genus Magallana; species Magallana ariakensis. Next base: position 16,595,034 of record CM035818.1, on the reverse strand, counting down.
AGAGTTCAACAGAATTTCAATATATGATATTGATGCTAAGAAACTTAAAAATAGACGCATCATGTGTCCATTTTGGTCAGATTTAAAGGACGACAATGGTTACATTTACTACCAGACATATCAAAGGTATTAAGCAATGTCAAACGTTCAAAGGAACGTAGATTTTTTGTGCTAAAATTATGAATACTTGATCAATTATTTAATTATTTTAACTTCTTAAGTATTATAACCAGTGAGTTTTTGTTTAAAAATGTTTTTATTATTGTAAACAGGGGAGTTGACGCGGAGAACGATTTATATCTAGGAAAAGCAAGCAAAATAGTAAGCCTTCAGTTTGCAGATTTTCCCGATTTCAAGGCTACTTGGCTTGTCAAAGCTACCTGGGTTAACATGACATTCCACGGTCCCACGTCAGAGGTACAAAATATATATGTCTTTTAAATTTTTAACGTTTTCTATGTAAATTCGTGGTATTTATACTCATATAACTAAAATGAATGATCATTAATTTTGTGGCATCATAATGCCGTATTGGACGACTATGTAGTTCGACCGTTTCTGAATAATAATTGATAGTTATGATGAAAAATGAGAGGTATTGTACAGAATTGAGCTGTTTATATAAGAAATTCCTATTTCATATTCATGAATCCCATTTATTGAGAACAACACCTCATAACAGTTTAAATACCTTAAAAGAACAGTTTAATTTTACTTCAAAAAGCATGATGCGGAGCACATCTATATTGTAGAACATGCATGTATTTATAGGTATTATAAGCATTGTATTTTATATCTAGAATATAAAACATTTGTTGCAGACTATAACATTTCAGTGGCTTTTGATCACGGATGGGCAAAGCACTTTCACCGTCTTTAATTATATCGATGTTAATCTAGAATCGATTGGAAACAAGAAAATAACGATTGGCTATCAATATAAAACGATTTCTGTAAAAAACCAATATTCAAACACAAGACGGGCCTTCAAAATGAGTGAAAATCCTGGCAACAGAGGTAGGACAATACATAAATGATAGTCATGATTAATACCAAAAAAAAAGTAATACGATAAAATTCAGGCAAGAAATATTATTGTGACAGCGTTTCATTAATGGAAATAATTTCAGAGTGTTTTGATGATTAATGTTCATTTGTTTATTTGAATTGATTTGAAAATAAAAAATTCAAATTAGCTTTGTTGATGAGCTATTCTGATTAGTTTTTATCATTTCACTCCTGCCCCAGTAATTGGTCAAGAAGTCATTATTTGTAAATGTTCATTATGGGGATTGAAATGATGGCAAAGTTCGTTATAATGAATACATTTTGTACATGTGTTTTTTAAATAGTGTTTCTGGACACATTCTATTAAATAATCTTTTAACATAAAAATGTATAAAATCGACATTTTTTTCGACTGTCGATGGACTTGTTGAGAAATTTTAACATTTATAAAATCTGTATCTTCTTTAGTTTAATTATTGGATAAAGAAATGGACTTGATACTTGTTAAAGATCGTTTCATTTCGTTGATGTTCCTTTTTAGGAGTTAATGGGTTCTGGATATACAAAATGACGACTGGTGTTCCACTGAACAAAGATGAAAAGGAATGTTTTGATTGGTACATCAGAAATAAAGAGGAAAATATATATAACCAGTTGACGTCCGTTCGAAATTCTATTCTTTGTCCATGTAATAGCATTTTGCTAAGATTTGACCCCCGTTTTGCCATAAGCAGATTTGACAGGATTAATCAAGTCCTTTGCTATGCTACAATGATTGTTGGAAGAAACACGGTATGTATCTTATTCCTATAAACGCTTGTATAAAGTTTAAGTGATAGAAAATTTTAACACTTTCTTTTGAATATGTACAAAGCACATTAAATCAATGTTGTTTAAGATTATATATGTGAATGACAATAGCTTATCTTGGCGATTTTAAATATAATAAAATTTTGTATTTATTCTGCAACCATTTGTTTTACTTAAAAAAAATTGCGAACCTTACAAATGCTTTTATGACGCTTTATCTTTAGAATTATTATTTAATCATGAAGTTATACATGTACAGGGAGTTTTTTTCTTATAATGATTTTTCTTTCGAATATTTTTTTAATTTGTGTATAAAATTCCGTATGGTTTTTGAACATCTCAATATAGTTATACTAAGCTTAAAGCTTCCACTACAACAAAGCACAATAAGATCAAGTTAAGTAAGTTTTCTCTGTACTATTTTATAGGAATGCTGTTATAGGATGCTTGGGTCTATTAATAATCTGGGCGCTTTAGAACGTTCCTTGCCATCGGCTGGAACTGTTTTACAATATAATCCGTTTTTTGAGCGACGTCTTTATACCATAGCAGACTTCAATGCACGAGAAGCATGCTGCATCAAAACCAAACAATGCAATTTGTTTTATGAGGTCCGCCCTGTTCCCTTGTGCTACCGGCGATCTCCTTTTAATCCCGGTATTTACACGTTATGATACTCAAATATATGAATTTAAATCATTGGGTTTTTTTTGTCCAGGTTTGGTTTAAAATGTATACAATCATGTATACATTTGCTAAATATGATATTAAGGGTTTAAATTGATGTTTTTATATAATGCGTTAAATAAAATTGTATTTCTGGCTGGGCATATATAACATTAACTATGGTTGACTATAAAGTGATCTCCTTGGCTTTATACTTGAATCTAGCACTGAATTTTGGAGACCCACATATTGTAACACTGGATGGCAAAAACTACACGTTTAATGGGTACGGAGAGTACACAATGTTAAAGATATCTAAAGACTCAATACAATTTGACCTCCAGGCAAGAACAGACCTAGCAACGACAGCCAACGGGACCAACATCAATGCTACAATATTTAGTGCCTTTGTGGCACAAGACCAGACTGGATCAAAACTACAGATAGAGATGTCTAGGGACAAGACAAGTAAAGAGAGTTTTGAAATTTTAAGATATGAACCAAATTCAATTACTTCATTATTAAAATATAAATCAATATAATTACATTACTATTATAATTGCAAATCATTTTAAAGAAATATTAAGTTCGCTGAACATATTTGTGTATTTATTAATTTTAAAAAAAAAGTGAATGTTTCAAATTTTAAATTTACTTCATTCTTTTAAGAAATGCTTGTAAGAGTCAACGGTAGGGATATGACAAGAGAATTTGGAAATGGGTCTTATGTTTTACTGAATCAAAACTTGACTGTTCGGTGGGAAAACAGAACATTAGCGGCATCGTTCCTGCAAACATGTGCGTCTTTAATTATTAACCTTTGAACTTTCTGAAATACAGGTCAACAATTTGAAAAACGTGTACTGTAATGCTGATTGGTTGAAATATAAATAAATTACTTGTTATCTGAAAATATTATTAAAATATATTGACTTGATGTAGCAGTGGGAAATACAAAAATGTTTCCATCATGATAAATATATGTAAGAATTATATGAAATATATTAAAATTACTAAAATTTTCAAAGCTCGATTCGAGGAAATTTTGTATTTATCAAATGGGATGTTGAAAATTGTTTGCAGTTTTTTTTTTATTTACAGGCAATAAAAAAAATCAAAAATGTTTTAACAGTGCTGTTTGATCATAAAGTTGTTTTCTTTTTTCTTACTTTTTAAAGCTATAATTCTTAGAGTTAGTTTGGGTGTGCGCTTTTTGATATCAGAGGTGGTTGTTGATAGCGCATATAGTGGTTTTTCAAAAGGATTGATGGGAAATTTCGATGGAAATGCAACTAATGAATTTATAGTTCCCAATGGAACATTGTTGGATGAAAATGCAACTAAGACAGAGAGACATATATACTTCAATTTTGGCCAAAAATGTAAGTTATCAGTAATATCATTCTACGTTGATTTCTGTTAATTTTGTGTGTCGAGTAAACAGTCAGATATTTTTAAACAAATACATTATTGTAGGGCTTGTGAATGAGGATTCGCTGTTTTACTACGAGAAAGGATTGTCATACCAAAACTATACTCACCCTGAGTTTCAACCAATTTTCTTGGACGAAGTAGATTCAAATAAACTGGGTGATGCCAAAACAAAATGTGGTTCAAATCCATCACAGGCCTGCATTTTTGATTACCTTGCGACGGGAGATATTGCTCTTGCAGAATCATCTGGAATAGAAGAGGCATCTGCACGAACGGATATTAAAATAATTGGTCAGGAATGTTTAGCAAAATACACAATACTTATTATACTTATTATTTCGTTTATTTTCTTTAATTTATATCGAGCTGGAATTACTGTAAATGTTTTTAGCTCACCTGAACTGAAAGCTCAAGTAAGCTTTTCTGATCACATTTTGTCTGTCGTCCGTCTGTCTGTCCGTCCGTCCGCCCGTCCGTCTGTCTGTCCATAAACTTTTCACATTTTCGACGTCTTCTCAAGAATTACTGGACCAATTTCAACCAAACTTGGCACAAAGCACTCTTAGGCAAAGGAGATTCAAAGTTGTGAAATTAAGGACCACGCCCTTTCTAAAGGCGAATTAATTAGGAATTATTGAAAACTTTAAAGAAATTTTCAAAAATCTTCTCAAGAACCATTTGGCCAGGAAAGCTGAAACTTGTGTGGAAGCATCCTCAGGTAGTGTAGATTCAAAGTCGTGAAAATCATGACCCCCAAGGGTAGGGTGGGGCCACATTGGGGGGTCGAATTTTTACATAGGAATATTGGAGTAAATCTTTAAAAAATCTACTTCTCAGAAACTAATTATAATGGAAAGCTAAAACTTGTGTGAAAGCAGCTTCAGGTAGTGTAGATTCAAAGTTGTGAAAATCATGACCCCAAGGGGTAGGGTAGGCCCCACTGGGGGGGGGGGGCGGGGGGTCAAATCTTTACATAGGAATATATAGAGTAAATCTTTAAAAATCTTCTTCTCAAAAACTAATCAGCCAGGAAAGCTGAAACTTGTGTGGAATCATCCTCAGGTAATGTAGATTCAAAGTTGTGAAAATTATGACCCCCGGGGGTAGGGTGGGGCCACAATGGGGGGGGGGGAAGAATTTTACATAGGAATATATAGAGAAAATCTTTAAAAATCTTCTTCTCAGAAACTAATGAGCCAGGATAGCAGAAATTTGTGTGGAAGCAGCCTCAGGTAGTGTAGATTCAAAGTTGTGAAAATCATGACCCCAGGGGGTAGGGTGGGGCCACATTTGGGGTTTGAATTTCTACATAGGAATATATAGAGTAAATCATTAAAAATCTTCTTCTCGAAACCAATCAGCCAGTAAAGCTGACACTTGTTTGAAATCATCCTCAGGTAGTGTAGAATTAAAGTTGTAAAAATCGTAATCCTCGGGGGCAGGGTGGGGCAACATTTGGGGGTTGAATTTCTACATAGGAATATATAGAGTAAATCTTTAAATATCTTCTTCTCAGAAAATAATCAGCCAGGAAAGCTGACACTTGTGTGGAAGCATCCTCATTTAGTGTAGATTCAAAGTTGTGAAAATCATGACCCCCAGGGGTAGGGTGGGCCGCAATGGGGGGGGGGGTCAAATTTTTACATAGGAATATATAGAGTAAATCTTTAAAAATCTTCTTCTCAAAAACTAATCAGCCAGGAAAGCTGAAACTTGTGTGGAAACATCCTCAGGTAATGTAGATTCAAAGTTGTGAAAATCATGACCCTCGGGGGTAGGGTGGGGCCACAATAGGGGGGGGGTAGAATTTTACATAGGAATATATAGAGAAAATCTTTAAAAATCTTCTTCTCAGAAACTAATGAGCCAGGAAAGCTGAAACTTGTGTAGATTCAAAGTTGTGAAAATCAGGACCCCAGGTGGTAGGGTGGGGCCACAATTGGGGTTTGAACTTCTACATAGGAATATATAGAGTAAATCTTTAAAAATCTTCTTCTCAAAAACTAATCAGCCAGTAAAGCAGACACTTGTGTGAAATCATTCGCAGGTAGTGTAGATTTAAAGTTGTAAAATTCGTAATCCTCGGGGGTAGGATGGGGCCACAAAGGGGGGGGGGAGAATTTTTACATAGGAATATATAGATTAAATCTATAAATAGCTTCTTCTCAAAAACTAATCAGCCAGAAAAGCTGTAACTTGCGTGGAAGCATCCTCAGGTGGTGAAGATTCAAAGTTGTGAAAATCATGACCCCCAGGGGTAGGGTGGGCCGCAATGGGGGGGGGGGTCAAATTTTTACATAGGAATATATAGAGTAAATCTTTAAAAATCTTTTTCTCAAAAACTAATCAGCCAGGAAAGCTGAAACTTGTGTGGCAGCATCCTCTGGAAGTGGAGATTCAAAGTTGTAAAAATCATGACCCCTAGATGTATGGTGGGGCCACAATGGGGGTTGAATTTCTACATAGGAATATATAGAGTAAATCTTTAAAAATCTTCTTCTCAGAAATAACCAGCCAGGTGATTCTTTAAAATTGTTTAGACTTTGGCCCCTTGATGATTCTTGGGCCTCACAAGGGGTTCAGAGTTTGATGTAGGATTATATCCCATACATAAACAATTGTTTAGGATTTTTTGAGAACTGCAATGCTCAACATGTGTTATGACTATAAAATCATCCTGTTAGAAAAGGGACTAATGATAATAAAAATAAGAATATCCAGGGGGAAACAATGGATTTTCATTTGTACAATATCTACATGTATTATACTACATTGTCCAGATAGTTTGTATTATGACTCCATTAAGCTGATTTCATCATACCTATTGGTTTTTCAGGTGAGCGATATGGTCTATGGGCCTCTTGTTTTAAATGCATTACTATTCACTCTTGCCTATGCCTTGATTTTAATCTTAGATGTATTAAAGACACTTAAAATATGATAGGATAATAACATGTATCAGGTTTCAAAATATCGTAGTGCTACATGTACCTCAGCAAGCTTTATTTGCAAATGAATTGACATTGCCTTCTTTTTACAGAAAATGAATCACCCAGAATCACAGGCAATGATTCCATCAATGTTGAAGTTGGTAAGACTGTGTATATGCAATTCAACGCCTCTGATGACAGCAATGAACTGCCTAAATATAACCTTTTGAAGCAACCTGAAAGTTTTACTCTAAATAAAACAACCGGAATAGCCTCTTGGAAACCAAACGATATAAATGTAACAGAATTAAGGTATTTTTTTCAGTTTACCAGCCAAATTTAGATTACCAGCCTCTCAATAAAATGAAATTGACCGTTTCAAATACCATCATTTAAAGATCTAGGTCAGTAAAATTTGATTGAACTTGTTCTCACAATAAAAAGAATTACTAAATTCAACTTTATTTCTTCACTCTAGCATCAGCGTGATAGATGATGTTGGAGCTGAATCGCCGTCCATTGACGTCACAATAGTACTTTGTAAGGGTTGTGGAAGCAATGGTAGATGTAGTTACGACAATATAATACCTTCCGAAAATGACCGTTTCAGTTTGGCAGTTTGTGAGTGCGACATCGGCTATTCCGGTAATACAACTAGTTCTACTGTCGTAAGGTGGTATGAGACACCTGTCTATATTAATTTGGATTAAAGTAAATACTTTCACCGTTTACAGATTTTTAAACTTTACAATATTTGTCTAAAAATTGGAAATGTGAAAACTATAAAAGCCCCAGCGGGATTCGAACTCATGACTTACAGATCCGTTGTTCACGCTCTAACACATTGAGCTACGCTGTTAAGTAACAATTTCGGAAAAGATTGTAAAATATGCTTGATTTTATTGTATATTTCGATCGGATGTACGTCGCCATATGGAGATGTCCCAGACCACCTTAATAATAAACACGTTATAACTTTTAATATTTTTTAAACTTCTAAGTTTTGAAAACAATTATCGTTGCAGGAGAAAATTGTGAAATTGATACTAACGCCTGCCTCAATGAACCATGCCCTCTACAACGAAATTGTACTGACCTACCACCGGAACAGGAAATCAGATTCGGTCGGGGTTATAACTGTACTGATTGTCCCAAGGGATATAACGATGTAAATCAAAAATGTGAAGGTAAATATATACAGTTTGCAAATTAAAAAAACAGAAGTTTAGAAAATTCTGCAACTTTTGATGAATTATAATTTAAAATAAAATTAATTTAATCAAGCAACCGTACATATTATATATTGAATTTCGAGTTTGAGTTGTTTGACATAAGTTACTTAATACTTTTATGATTGTTTTGGTGCAATTTGAATCACATTTAAACTACTTAGCACAAAATAAACCGTAATTTTTTTTTTATTCATTTATAAGCCACTAGCCATTATCTGATTTTTTTATGAAACCATATAGATATAAACGAATGTGAAAGAAACAGCACGAATGTCTGCAATAATCTGACAGAACGTTGTGAAAATACTGAAGGAAGTTACATGTGTATATGTTTATCAGGCTTTAGAAAAGACAACGGTACTTGTAAAGGTAATTGTCTCCCACGCCTAAATGGTATGCTAATGCCATTTGACACTAATCTCATAATCTAAACTAATATATAAAATATTGGAATTATTTATAAAATATTAGATGGATACGAGGCTTTTAGTGCAACTGAATGATTTAAGGTGACAGAATATGTTTTGTTCTTACTGTTTTCCCGTTTGATTCATCCTGCAAAACCGTATGTATTAATTTAATCTTTTTGATTGAATATTTTATTTAGCAGGTAAAATGTTTCTAATGGGCATGTATATTTAAATTTAGACACCTTTTAAAATAGGAAGAAACAAAAAAAATTGTGGACACATGTTTCTCTTTCATAAGTAGACTAATATATAGACTGACCAATTAAGATAACATAATATACTCGATAAAGCCCATATGATTTCTCAGATGGTTATATATAAACAATAAGAAATTATAAATTGTACCTCAATTTAAAGCTCGATGACCATTAATTTGATGAGAGAATATTCTAGTACATTAATTACAATTCAGACATTGACGAATGTTCAGAAAAGACATCTGGATGCGAGCAAATCTGTAACAACACATTTGGATCATTTGAATGCCTGTGTTTTCCGGGATTTTCCCTAAACAGCAATAACGCTACCTGCTCCAGAACTGGTTTGTACACTATATTTACATGGAGGTAAATTAATTGAAACTTTTAATATTCTTAAGGTGTTTCACTCACTTTAAACATGTTTATTTTGGGATCCGTTAATAATTATCAAATCTTCATTCAGACGAAAACTCGTGCGACAACCAAAATAAATCTTGTGAGTACACTTGTGATCCATTAGAGAATAAATGCCTTTGTCCGATTGGTTTTCAACTCGCCGAAGATGATCAAAGTTGTATAGGTGAGTTTACATTGCTCTTTGTTGAATACAAGTTTTCAGCTTGTATGTTTAGCTTGAAATTTGAAATAATAGACTATTTTTGCATTTTTAGATGTAAATGAATGTAACTTATACCCCCCGAAGTGTTTACAAGAATGTAACAACACCAATGGTTCATTCCAGTGTTATTGTCGACCTGGATTCAAATTAAATGAAGATAAAATTTCATGTTCAGGTACAACACATGTCTTATTATTCAAAGAAAATCATTATCTTACAAATACTATGGTATAAACATGGGTGTATATTTTTTAATGATAAGTTCTATTTAAGAGAAACATGTATTCTAAAAATACTTTAAGCTAAGCCATTGAAAAAATCGTTACATTTTGGTTGATTGTACTAGTGAAATATATCTTTGTACTTTTTTGGACAGAATGTGAAGAACCATATTTCGGGGAGGATTGCAGTCAAATATGCACTTGTGGACAAGGCATGGATCGATGTGACCCAGTGACTGGGTGCGTCTGTAAACTTGGCTGGACTGGAACGAATTGTACAGTCGATATAAATGAGTGTGAAAATATGCAGGACATATGTGGAAATGAAAAGGTGTGCCAAAACCTGGAAGGGTCGTACATTTGCAATTGTAAAGAAGGTTTTCAAAAGAACGGGGATAGTTGTGAAGGTTAGCTTGATCTTCATATTAATAGTATGTTTGTCTCCAAGTATGTATAAATATTCTGATCATTTGTTTCAACCAGAGGGACATAGTTTTGTACCGTCCCATATAATTCTTGATATTATTTATTTGTTTTTTAAATTATGACCCATAATTTCTTGAAAAAAGTGATATCATTTTGTATTTGTTTTCTTTTACACTATGTATCATTTTTTCATTTTAAGATATTGATGAATGTTCAGATATAACTTTAAATACATGCCCAGAGGATACCAAATGCCAGAACCTTTATGGAAATTATACTTGCAATTGCAAGCCAGGATTCCAGAAATATGGTTCTGATTGTGAAGGTAAGTAGAAAGTTTTAATCTATTCCACTTCAAAGAATTGAATACTCATACGTCTCTCACAGGTGGCCAAAGTAAGTTTGTAGAATGTAGCTCTTTCAAAAGTGGCATTTAATTGGATTTCTAGTACATTAAACTTGCTCTATTTAGTTTTCTCAATCAACAAAAAGCAGCTAGCAACTTAATTCTTTTAAGTTATGATTTTCAAAGAAAATTCAACTGCATGTCAAGCTAATTGCCTACAATAAGATTCATACCGCTAAAACCATTTTATGACAATGAATTTATAAAAAAAGAAGTTTGCTGAGAATGAAAATGTTCTGTTTTAGATGTTGATGAGTGTGAAAAAGGCATTGCTGATTGTGAACAGAATTGTGTCAACGCCATTGGTGGTTTTAATTGTGAATGTGAATTTGGATATGATCTGGATAACGTTGACAGAAAGAGATGCGTAAAAGGTAATCAACAAAATATTATTTAAATATTGTTAGAATTGATCTAAAGCCTAGGCCTTTTAAAATTGTTTTGAAAAATATTTTAAAATATAGAGAATAGTTATAAATGAAATTAATATTGCTAATTTTTTATTTAGTGGTCGATATATGTACACATTTCCCCGCACTGAACTGCAGCTATGGATGTCGGTTTGGGGAGACAGGTCCATACAAATACAAAGGATATTGTTTCTGTGAATCAGGATTTGAACTTGATTTTGATAATAGCACTTGTAAAGGTTTGTACTGAAAGCTTAATATCTTTATTCACGTAAATGTGCATGTATAGATATGCATGTCTCTTTGTAAGCGAATACTTTGGAATTATTTAATTTCAAAGGAGTCAATTTTCATTGATTGTGGGTTTTTTTTGCCTATTCGTGGAATGTAATTTCGTGGATGCGTCGGTTTTAGTTTTAGAAGGAAAACTCAATCTTTTATAATTACTTTACGTCGAGGATGTAAATTCGTAAGTGAGGACTACCCACGAATACCAAAAAATTGAGCCACCACGAACTCTAATGATTCCACAGTATGTAAATTTAAGTTTGCGTTACCACTGTATTCAAAATACGATCTTGAGTTTTTAGTTACATGATTTTATTTATAATCAAAACTTTCTATGAATTCAGACTTTCACAAATAAATAAAATGTTATTTGGTCCGTCCGTTTGCGTATTTACGTGGTTTTTTAAAAATTCTTTTACAATTGATATAGAACTATGTTTATTAACACAGATATTGATGAATGCAAAGAATCTAGCACCTGTCAACATAATTGCACAAATCTCCAAGGCTCGTTTGAGTGTGCATGCGCCACTGGATACACATTGGAAAATGATGGAATATCATGCAAAGGTAAAATTGATTTGTATATAAATATCCAACTTAAACTATTGATATCTTTCATAAAGATACCTTTCGTAAATTGAGGGATCTTTCTTTTATTTTTCTATTTAGATATAGATGAATGCCTTCAAGACTCCCATTGTGAACATTACTGTAATAACACTGACGGTAGTTACGTATGTAGTTGTCGGGACGGTTACAATTTGGTTAACTACAGTAAATGTGAAGACACTGATGAATGTAGTACTATAGATACCGGTACCGACGGGTGTCAGAACTGTACAAATATCCCAGGAAGCTTTCACTGTTCGTGCTCTACAGGATATGTTTTAAACAACACAACAATGTCAAACTGCACAAGTGAGTGTATGTTTTACTCAAATCTAATTAAAGCTGAACACCGCTCGTAAATTGGTATCGTCACACAGGTATATAAACCCTTCGATTTCGTTACACCCGATTGCACACCTGAAACTCGTGGCCGACGTGTGGTCTTTGGATTTTATGCATTTATTTCTTATTCTATGTGCATATTCTGTTTGTAAATAATGCATTGACCAATTTATTTGATGTAAGTATTCTCCTGGCTTGAAAAAAGTGCGTAAAATTTGATAATTTCATCGCGACCGAATAACACGGCAAGGCAAGACGTACGTCCACACAGGTGAGACCTCTATAGCTAAGTACTTTGAACTGTTAAGAGGTCTTCGCCTTATATAGGGGTTGTAGGGACAGCAGTGATGAAAGAGAAATATGGCGGTCAGTGCCTATTGACTAGAGGTGTTCAGCTTTAATGAAATATTTTTATCTGACGTATTAGATATTTGAAAAAAAGATGATATTTAGTGTTTCAGTAACTGTTTATATGATTGATTTTTTCATAGTTGAATTTAATATTATCGGGGTCACATGTAATTGAAGCTCTTTACCGATAAAGGGGGAAGGGTGCTTTAACATTCAGATTTTCCTTCAAAATTCAAACAGCTTGCATTAAAGATAGAAAAATTAGCGCTGTAACAGTACTAGTACATGTAATGCAAAACTCTTTACCATGCAAATTGGTTTGAGTGAGACTTCCTAGTTGTCTCTGGTCCATTGTCTGTGTCTGTCTTTCAATCTGTCTGTCAGAACTCGTTCCAATCTATGTATAATATTTTCCTTTGATTAAACATTCACATACAAAGTTCGATATAATATGGTTTTACAGAATGTCCAGAAGGCTATTACGGAGAAAACTGTCAGGAGCAGTGTAGTTGTGGACAAGGTTCTGAAAGATGTGACCATATAACCGGTTGTTACTGTAAACCCGGATGGACCGGGACGCTCTGTGAAACAGACATCAATGAATGTAACAGTACAGACAATCCATGCAATAGCTACAACGAGGATTGTATCAACACTGACGGGTCGTTTATGTGTAAATGCAAAGAAGGTTTCACTAATAGCACAAATGGCAGTTGCAAAGGTAAAATACAACTACTCCTCAATGTAGTTGTATTAAGACTTTCTTGAGAAGTATTTCATTAAAAAAAGCAGACAAAATATACTTAAAAAAGAAAAAGAAAAAAAAGGGGGGGGCCAGTTTTCATCCCTCTAATTAGAGGCACGTTTAATTTGACCTTTTTGTAAAGTAATTTCATCAAATATTGTTTTAAATTATGCACAATGATTAGATTAAGGTCGATTCAACGACCTTGTCAGCAAATACAATCTTCCACTGAGTCGCATGCTGACTGACGTTTTTCATACTAATTGTTAGACCATAATTAATTACATAATTGTCTACGGACTTTTGCGGTTTTTATTTTCCCGATTACGACAAAGAACACACAGCGGGTGTGACCGGTCAGCAGAGGATGCTCACTCCTCCATGGCACCTGATCCTACCTCTATCTTGGAGGTCCGTGTTGCTCTGCTTTGAATTTGTATTTCGTTTTATGGATTTTTGAGATGGTTAGCGGTTTGTTTTTGTCATTCTTTCATAGAGAGAAAAATTATTAATGAAACTGCATGAATTTTTGTGCGACACTTTTGCATTTAGATAGAGATTTTCTTTAATACATGTAGTTGCAATTTGATTTGGAATTAAAACTATCTGAATATCAGGAATTTTATAAAATTCAATTAATTTGTCTAGATATATATCCAGTATTATTTTCAAATAATAAAATATGGGGCCAGTGATGTCAAATACAAGATAGATAGCGTCAAAAGTAAAATTCTTGCTAAATTTGGCTTAAAAATTTAGACTTGTTGTATATATTTGCATGATTGTATGCCAAAAATCTATTACACTCTCAAGATTTAATTTTGTACATGTTACAAAGAACACAGAAATAGTTAAAATGTGCGTTATGAATAAAGTAGATAAAAGTAAAGACTATTGAAATTTCAGAAATTTAAATAGCATGATTTCTCTCAATTTTGTCTCAAAATTCCATCAGTACACAACAAATTTCTCCCAAACCTTCCATGTTTATTGAATTCAAATGTTTTTTCTTTCTGAATATTGTTAAATTATTTTTTTTAAATCATCTATCTATGCTAATTAAGTATATAAAACCACAACCATTTTAAACATAATTATCATATGGCGATGAAACCAAAACGTGATGAGTGAGATACCTATTTTTTTTATTACATGATTGTTAATACAATCTTTATAAATGAACGATTTTATGCATAGACACTGTAAAAGACACTTTTCTTTTATTGTTTTACAGATGTAGATGAATGCCTTCTAGATTCTCATTGTGAACATTACTGTAACAATACTGACGGTAGTTATGTATGTGGTTGTCTGGACGGTTACAATCTGGTTAACTACAGTAAATGTGAAGACATTGATGAGTGCAGTACTATAGATACCGGGTGTCAGAACTGTACAAATACCCCAGGAAGCTTTGACTGTTCATGCTTTAAAGGATATGTTTTAAACAGCACAACATCGACCAATTGCCACAGTAAGTTTCTGTTCCAAACCATTTTGAACCAAGCAATACAGAAATTACCCATCTCTGACTAACAAAATAATGTCTTCTTCGCTAACCAAATCAAAGAATGTAATTTTTAAGTGATAACTGGTCTTATGTTGGCAAGTATAAAAAAAATCAAAGTGTAGAAAAAACATTATTAATACAGAAGATATATTTTATTAACTATACAATTTTTTCTTTGAATGTATTAAAGTGTAATATCAAATGATTCAATAAAAAGTTAAACTCGGTTTAACAATACTTGTATAAGTAAGTTTTGAAAAGCAATCAAATCATTACCATGAACAGATATCGATGAATGCAAGGAGCAGACAGCTGACTGTGCACTGAATGCAACTTGTTCTGATACAGATGGTGGATATACGTGTACCTGTAAATCAGGGTTTGAAGGAAATGGAACCACGTGCACAGGTGAAAACTGATTATGTATTTGTTAATTGTAACAATCATTACATTTCTATCATTGTCAAATTGTACATGGTTGTACATTCAATGAGTTGTAGTTTTAATTAGATCCAGATTGTTATACATACTACTGAATTGAAATGAATGCAAACCATTGAAAAACATATATGATGTGCAATTGTATTTTTTATACATCAAATAGTGCGCCTAAATTTCAAATATAAGGTGTCAATTTAAAAAACTCATTACGCGTGTTGATGAAGTTTTCTAGTAAATTGTTTTTATTTGATACGTCATGTCTTAAATCAGGCATTTGTTCATTCCAAATTTGAAACTCTACAGTGTGTAACTTTCAACCAAAACATAAATTCGAATTTCTTATAAAACGTATGCAATATTGAACAATGAACTCTTGTTTAAGAAATGATTTTTAAAATGATATATAAAATTTTGGTGTAGCATTCTACCTTAAATTCCTTTTTATTACATGATTACTTTAACAATTCAAAATCGAAGAAAGGATAAAGCCTAACACAATTAAACACAATTTTTTGATTGTTTTATAGATATAGATGAATGCCTTGGAGAGTCCCATTGTGAACATTACTGTAACAACACTGACGGAAGTCATGTATGTAATTGTCGCGACGGCTACAATTTGGTTAATTTCAGTAAATGTGAAGACATTGATGAGTGCAGTACTATAAATACCGGTATGGACGGGTGTCAGAACTGTACAAATACCCCTGGAAGCTTTCGTTGTTCGTGCTTTGACGGATATGCTTTGAATAGCACAACATTGACCAACTGCCACAGTGAGTTTCTGTACATTTTGAACAAAGTAATGCTGAAATCACCCGTCTCTGACTAACACAATTCTGGCGTTTCAAGTTAATCATGGCAAATCAAAGTTATTTTATGTGATAACTGGTCTTAAGTTGACAAGAATGAAAAATCAAAGTTAAAAAATAAGATTAATAATTCAAAAGATACCTCACTTACGTCTCATATTTTTTTCACTGATGTATTTTCCAATGTAAAACACATGATTCATTCGAAACTCAATATAACAATATAAGTCATTTTAAACAGCATTAAATATTATCATTACCATGTACAGATATCGATGAATGCAAGGAGCAGACAGCTGATTGTGCACAGAATGCAACTTGTTCTGATACAGACGGTGGATATACGTGTACCTGTAAATCAGGGTTTGAAGGAAATGGAACCACGTGCTCAGGTGAAAAATGATTATGTATTTGTTAATAATAACACACATTTTATTTCTATCATTGTCAATTTGTACATGGTTGTACATTTAATAACTGTAGTTTTGATTAGATCCAGATTGTAATACATACTATTGGATTAAAACGAATGCAAACCATTGAAAAACATATGATGTGTAATTGTATTTTTTATACATCAAATAGTGCGCCAAAATTTCAAATAAAAGATGTCAATTAAAAAAAAATTATTATGCGCGTTGATGAAGTTTTCTAGTAAATTGTTTGTCATTTTGAACAGCATTAAATATTATCATTACCATGCACAGATATCGATGAATGCAAGGAGCAGACAGCTGACTGTGCACTGAATGCAACTTGTTCTGATACAGACGGTGGATATACGTGTACCTGTAAATCAGGATTTGAAGGAAATGGAACCACGTGCACAGGTAAAAAATGATTATGTCTTGGTTAATTGTAAGAATCATTACATTTCTATCATTGTCAATTAAATGGTAATACATACAATCAGTAATGGTTTTTGTAAGACCAAGTAAGACTGTAATTCAATTCTTAACTGTTAACCAACGCAAAGCATTTATCATATGTAATTGTAATTTTTTTTTCGACAAGTGTGCCCGAATTTCAAATACTGTATCAATCAAAATAATTATTACGTGCATTAATGAACTTTTTTGGGGAATTTTTTTTTTGGGGTTTCCCGAGTCACTAAGGTGACCTATTGCGATCTGTTTTTGTGCTATTCGTCGTTTGTCGGTCGTAAAGTTTTGAACATTTTTAGCTTCTTCTCTGGAACCACTGAAAAAATTTCAAACAAATATAACATGAGCATCTAGGGGTGAATGGGAGTAAACATTGTAAAATTTATTACCCCTGACCCCCCCCCCCCCCTGGGGGCATGAGGGGTGCGCTTAAACCCTCAAAATTTATGCAATCTTTAAAAAAATCTTCTTTCCTTCTGGACATCAAGCAGTCAGACTGCTGTTATGATTGTAATAAGCATTGAGCTCTTTACCAAAATTGTGTAATCCATGGCCCTTGGGTTAAATCCTCTCCTCTGCCCCTGGGTATATAGCCAATGAACTAAGTAAATAGTAATGATGAGGAAAAATGCCTTTTTAAAAATTGTTTATTTCATGGTACCTGGGTCAGGGGTTCTGGTGTTAGGGCGGGGCTCTAATGATTATATAGTAAAAAATGCATTAATTATTTGAAAAGCTTCTTTAAGTACGTAGTAATGATGAAGAAGAGTGCCTCTTCCAAAATTATGAATTTCATGGCACCTGGGTCAGAGTTTCTGGTGTTATAACAGTATCTAATGATTATATAGCGTAGGGTGGTGTAATTTCTACTTATTATTTTTTAGTTCTTAATATTAGTTCAATTATATCACTGTATGGTATACTACAATTTTTCTGTTTTTTATTTAGAATTAAGAACGTTTACTGGATGAAACAATCCCGGAATATTAAAAATGAATTTATTAACTCTGTATTTATAATGCATATGAATAAACATTACAAAAGGCACACTGCAATTACTCAGGTCACCGATAAGGCCCATGGGCCTCTTCTTTATTTGATACATCGATGAATAGGAAAAATTTTAATTTGTTTTTTATATCATGCATTTATTCACAGTAAATTTAAAACTCTAATTTATGTTTCTTGCAACCATCACTGATTTTTCAGTTTTTCATAAAATACAGAAAATTTGTATAAAATAAAACACACCAAAAAAAGTACAGAATAATGCAGGACTTTACACAATAAAAACAATTTTCTTTTTTTTCTATATAGATATAAATGAATGCCTTCAAGACTCCCATTGTGAACATTACTGTAATAACACTGACGGTAGTTACGTATGTAGTTGTCGGGACGGTTACAATTTGGTTAACTACAGTAAATGTGAAGACATTGATGAGTGCAGTACTATAGATACCGGGTGTCAGAACTGTACAAATACCCCCGGAAGCTTTCACTGTTCATGCTTTAAAGGATATGTTTTAAACAGCACAACATTGACCAATTGCCACAGTAAGTTTCTGTATAAACCATTTTGAACAAAGTAATACAGAAATCAACCGTCTCTGAATAACAAAATAATGATCTTCATGGTTAATCATGACAAATCAAAGAATGTCATTTTTAATGTGACAACCAGTCTTAGGTCTTTTAAGTAAAGAAATTTGATCAATAATGCGAAATATATACTACAAACACCATTTTTAGCTCATCTGAGCTGAAAGCTTAAGTGAGCTTCTCTGATCAAAATTTGTCCGTGGTCTGTCGTCGTTGGCGTTGGCGTTGGCGTCGGCGTTGGCGTTGTTGTCGTTGTAAACTTTTCACATTTTCATCTTCTTCCCCAGAACCACTTGGCAGATTTCAACCAAACTTGGCACAAAGCATCACTGGGTAAAGGGGATTCAAGTTTGTTCAAATGAAGGGCCACACCCTCTTTAAAGGGGAGATAATTTAGAATTATTTAAAATTTGTAGGTATTTTTCAAAAATCTTCTTCTCAAAAACTATTAGGCCAGAAATTCTGTAACTTGTATGGAAGCATCCTCAGGTAGTGTAGATTCAAGTTTGTTCAAATCATGTTCAAGTTTGTTCAAATCATGTTCAAGTCCCCGGGGGTAGGGTGGGGCCACAATGGGGGGGGGATGAATTTTTACAAAGGAATATATAGAGAAAATCTTTAAAAATATTCTTCTCAAAAACTATTAGGCTAGAAAAGCTCAAATTTGAGTGGAAGCATCATCAGATAGTGTAGATTCAAGTTTGTTCAAATCATGGTCCCCGGGGGTAGGGTGGGGCCACAATTGGGGATGAATTTTTACATAGGAATATATAGAGAAAATCTTTAAAAATCTTCTTCTCAAAAACTATTAGGCCAGAAATGCTCCAATTTGAGCACAGGCATCCTCAGATAGTGTAGATTCAAGTTTGTTTAAATCATGGTCCCCAGGGGTAGGGTGGGGCTACAATTGGGGGGATGAATTTTTTCAAAGGAATATATAGAGAAAATCTTTAAAAATCTTCTTCTCAAAAACTATTAGACCAGAAAAGCTCAAATTGGAGTGGAAGCATCCTCAGATAGTGTAGATTCAAATTTGATTAAATCATGGTCCCCGGGGGTAGGGTGGGGCCACAATGGAGGATGAATTTTTACATAGGAATATATTGAGAAAATCTTTAAAAATCTTCTTCTCAAAAACTATTAGGCCGGAAAAGCTCCAATTTGAGCGGAAGCATCCTCAGATATTGTAGATTCAAGTTTGTTTAAATAATGGTCCCCGGTGGTTAGGATGGGGCCACCATGGGGGGATGAATTTGTACATAGGAATATTTAGAGAAAATCTTTAAAAATCTTCTCCTTTAAAACTATTAGGCCAGAAAAGCTCAAACTTTTGTGAAGGCATATTCAGAAATTGTAGATTCAAGTTTGTTTACATCATGGTCCCCGGTGGTAGGGCGGGGCCACAATGGGGGATGAATTTTTACATAGGAATATATAGAGAAAAATCTTTAAAAATATTCTTGGAAAGTTTTCAGTCCAAAAAGTAATAACTGGTGTGAAAGCACGGGTTGTGCAGATTAAAGTTTGATCAAACCACGATTCCCTAGAGAAAAGTGGGGCCACAAAGTGGGGGGGGGGGGATTATATAGGAATAGAGAAAAATCTTTGTACAGGTACAACAACAAAAGGGGCTATGTATTTACCATAAAAATATGTGGATAAAAATCGGCAGATGTTTTAAATTTTTTGAGCAAGATCTACTGTACTTAGTTGTTAAGATATTTTGATTTTGATACTGTAATGCTAATTTGATCAGATATAAGGCTATTGTTGCTAAGGTGAGCGATGTGGCCCCTGGGCCTCTTGTTATATCTTTTTTGAATTTCTGATACAGTTTTACAGTTTTAAAAAATTATTTAAAAAAATAGTCGATTCATATGTAGTCATATAAGTTATTTTTGAATATCATTAAGATATCTTCTTTACAATGCACAGATATCGATGAATGCAAGGAACAGACAGCTGATTGTGCACTGAATGCAACATGTTCTGATACAGACGGTGGATATACGTGTACCTGTAAATCAGGGTTTGAAGGAAATGGAAGCACATGCACAGGTGATATAATTTTATATTGATTAATGGTAGCAAACATAACATTTATATCATTGTCAATTAAAAGTGTAATAATGGTTGCACATTCAACCATGATTCAATGTTATAGTTTTCAAAGGATTACAAGGTAAAATGTAATACTTCTAATTTGATGACAGGATGCAAACCAATAAAAAAATTTGAATTATGTGAAAATTTAATTTTCATACAATATATAGTGTGCCCAAATTTCAAATACGGGGTTAATTGTTCCAATGATTGCCTATGCGAACTCAACAACACCAAGATGTGTGACCACGTGACAGGAGAATGCGAGTGTAGTGTAGGATGGACAGGAATGGATTGCTCAGAAGATATTGATGAGTGCAATAGTGGATCCATATCTTGCAATGAATCTATCTTCCAAGTCTGTGTAAACACGGAGGGATCAGCTCACTGCGAATGTCAGTATGGAGGAACAAATATCAATAATTGTGTCCGTAAGTTAAATGATTACTCTGCCGTTTCTAGTATAAATTTGCATTTTAAAACAAATATATGTTTACAATGATTTCGGTTGCTTAAAGTTGTTTTTAATGAATATTGTAAGATACAAAATCTTTTATCATACATAATTTGATGCATTTGTTTATGCAGCTCCTGGGCCATCTGTAACTACAAGTGAGTATATACTCATGTTTGACAAGCATTGTTAAAAACTTAACAACACAGTGGATATGAATTTAGATTTAATCCTCGACTTTAATAATAAATGTAATTTAAAAGAGAACAATTTCAACTGGTTTGATTAAATCATTTCTGATTGCAAGTGCAGAAAATCGTATCTATTCTGCCGCTTTAAATGAAAGGTCGATTCTAAATTTACATTTTAAAATACATGATATCGATACCATAACTTTTAGTAATATAATCTTTGAATACATTTTAAAGAAATCTACATAACATTTAACAACATGATCTTTTAAATATTTAACATATTTTCAGCTTCTGAGTGATCTATATCTATTAGTGCATATTATCATTTTATATAAAAATTTTATATCATAAAGATTTTTACAGTTTAATAACAACATATCTTTTTAAACCTATTATTGATTTTCATTATTACAGCTACGAAGTCACCTGAAATTACAAGTGAGCATATAGTTATGTCCTACAATGAGTGATAAATTTTAAACTTAAATAATGATATGCAGAATGCCAAATATCAATGTTCTTTCATTATACTTAAATGATATTCTAAGAGACCTGACAATGCAACGAGTATAATCATGTAATACAATAATTTCAATGATCTCTTTTAATTATACTGAATTTTGTTTTCTGAGAGACCTGACAAAGTCGAGAAAATCATGTCATAAAATGATTTCGATGGCTTTAATTTCTTTATTTATGATATGCCTTATATAGATGATTTTTATTATACTAAATTAAAGCTCCTGAGCAACCAGAAAGTACAAGTGAGTATATTTATTTTATTCAGAAAAGCATAATTAAATTGGTCTTTTATTATTAGGCCAATAGAATACTTTTTGCTGTTGTTTTCAAAAGCTTAAAAATCTCTTGGTAATGGAAATAACTGAGTGAAAATTGACTGAATTTTAGAAATGAATTCGATTTTTAAAAGACTATTTTTTAACTGTTTATTGGATCAAGTAATTTCTGATTGCAAGTGCAGAATATTAAGTCTATTCCGTCGCTCTAAATGAATGTGTTCCCGTTTTGCACACATTTGATGATTCAATACAGAACAAAATTCTTTCTTTGTTGATTTCGCGGGATATAAAGGTGGCGACATTGCATAAAAATAATTATGTAAATTTTACTGCAATGATCCCTTCCTTCATTTATCGCATGAATCATCAAAGAAAGCATTTTATTGTTTATATTTACATATTTCTTTTAACAAATTAATAAATTGATTGGAAAAATGTTATTAAAATTTAATAATTGACTGTTAATGTACATCAGTACGTTAGTTAAACGATACAGCCAAATCGTCTGGTTGGGAATTTGCGTTTAACATCATCATGATTATTCCCCGAAGTCTGTTATTTTTCTTAGGTCGCTGTAAGTTTTGACCAGTCGATTTAGGTAGGTTTCAGTCCTGTCAATTCAGTCGCTGTAGGTATCGACCATTCGATGAACGGCGCGTGTACATTTCAGTCTGGTTGTTTCTATAGAGCTATGAATAAACTATAAGTTTCCGTAAGAATTACAGGGAATCATACTCGGAAGATGTAAATATAGCTTTGTAGCTACATGTAGGTATTTAACAAAAATGAATGCATTGATAATGACACAGACCAGAGGAACTAAGTAATTTGTCTTACCTGGACGAATTCCCGTTGTGCACACATTTTTTTTCTTCACTAGATTTAAAATGTGTACAAAACGGGAACAAATTTTTAAATGAAAGGTCGAATCTAAATTTGCATTTTAAACATACATGATTACTAAAGCTTAACTATAAATGATACAAAAATATATAAATAATAATGTTAATTATACAAAGATCTTTGTAACAATTAGTTTTTAATAATGATCTTTTAATTATTTACATATTTTCAGCTTCTGAGCAACCTATAACTTCCAGTGAGTATTATCATTTTATATAAACATTTCATATCCTAAAGATGTTTAACTTTATTATGATATGCCTTTTATATACAAACTTTAATTTCCATTATTACAGCTACGAAGCCACCTGAAAGTACAAGTGAGCATATTTATGTCCTACAATGAGCAAAACATTTAAAACTTAAATAATGATATGCATAATGCCTAACATTAATACTCATTCATTATGCTTAGTTAATTTTAGAGACCTGACAATACAACGAGTATAATCATGTCACTCAATGATTTCAATGATCTTTTTTAATTATACTGAACTTTGTTTTCTGAGAGACCTTGCAAACATCGAGTAAAATCATGCCGTACAATGATTTCGATGGCTTTAATTTCTTTATTTATGATATGCATTATATAAATGATCTTTTATTATAAAAAATTACAGCTCCTGAGCAACCTGAAAGAACAAGTTAGTATATTTTTTTTATCCAGAGTACCATAATTAAATTGGTCATTAATTATTAGGCCAATATAATACTTTTTGCTGTTGTTTTCCAAAGCTTAACAATCTCTTGGTAATGGATATTACTGAGTGAAAATTGACTGAATTTTAAAAAATGAATTCGATTTTCAAAAGACTATTTTGTAACTGTTTATTGGATGAAGTAATTTCTGATTGCAAGTGCAGAATATTAAGTCTATTTCGTCGCTTTAAATTAATGTATTCCCGTTTTGCACACATTTGATGATTAAGTACAAAACAAAATGTTTTCTTTGTTGATTTCGCGGAATATAAAAGTGGCGACATTGCATAAAAATAATGGTATAAATTTTTCTGTAATAATCCCTTCCTTCATTACCCGCATGAATCATCAAAGAAATCATTTTATTGTTTATATTTACATATTTCTTTTGACAAATTGATAAATTCATTTGAAAATGATAGTAAAATTCAATAATTGACTGTTAATGTACATCAGTACGTTAGTTAAACGATACAGCCAAATCGTCTGGTTGGGAATTTGCGTTTAACATCATCATGATTATTCCCCGAAATCTGTGATATTTCTTAGGTCGCTGTAGGTTTCGACCAGTCGATAAACCCGGCGTGTAGGTTTCAGTCCTGTCAGTTCAGTCGTTGTATCGCTGTATAGGTATCGACCATTCGATGAACGGGGCATGTATATTTCAGTCTGGTTGTTTCTATAGAGCTATGAATTAACTATAAGTTTCCGTAAGAATTAGAGGGAACCATACTCGGAAGATGTAGATATAGCTTTATCGCTACATGAAGGTATTTAACAAAAATGAATACATTAATAATGACAGACTTTAGCTACCAAGTAATTTGTCTTACCTGGACAAATTCCCCATGTGCACAATTTTTTTTCTTCACTAGATTTAAAATGCGTGCAAAACGGGAACAAATTTTTAAATGAAAGGCCGAATCTAAATTTGCATTTCAACATACATGATTACTAGAGCTTAAATATAAATGATATAAAATATATAAATGATAATATTAATTATACAAAGATCTTTGTATCAATTAGTTTTTAATAATGATCTTTTAATTATTTAAATATTTTCAGCTTCTGAGCAACCTATAACTTCCAGTGAGTATTTTCATTTTATATAAAAATTTCATATCCTAAAGATTTTTAAGTTAATTATGATATGTCTTTTATATACAAACCATGATTTCATAATTACAGCTACGAAGCCACCTGAAAGTACAAGTGAGCATATTTATGTCCTACAATAAGTGATAAATTAAAAACTCAAATAATAATAAGCATAATGCCTAACATTAATACTCATTCATTATGCTAAGTTAATTATTCTAAGAGACCTGATATACAACGATTATAATCTTGCAATACAATATTTTCAATGTATTTTTTTAATTATTCTTAATTTTATATATTCTGAGAGACCAGACAAAGATCGAGGAAAATCATGCCTTACAATCATTTCGGTTGCATTGATTTTTTAAATTATGATGTGTATTATATAAATGATCTTTTATTTTATACAATTGCAGCTCCTGAGCAACTTGAAAGTACAAGTGAGTATATTCATTTTATTCAGAGGAGGACTAGTTAATTTGGTCTATTTATTAATAGGCCATTAGAGTACTTTTTGCTGTTGATTTCTAAAGCTTAACAATATTTTGTTAATGAAAAGTATTGAGTGAAAATTGACTGAGGTTTAAAAATGAATGTTATTTTAAAGCGAACATTTTAACTGGTTTTTGGATCAAGTAATTTCTGATTGTAAGTGCAGAAAATTAAGTATCTCTAGTATGTTGCTCTAAATGGATGTGTTCCCGTTTTGCACATATATTAAATAATTATCACAGAACATAAGGTGTGAATTGTGTTTTAATAACAATTATAGCCTGCTTTACCTTATATGTACCTGTTGTTTTTTCAATTGCATTTCAAAGAAGAAATTAGTGTATAGATGTATATGTACATGCATGTAATTTGGTGGTACATTTATTTAGGATTTATAATATTTTACTTCATTAAACATGTTTTTTTTATTGATTCATTTTGATGATACAGTGTTATTGTTATATTCAGCTACTAAAATACACCACTCACTAGGTGCTTGCACTTGCAAACTTTAATTCATAATGTTGTTAAAACTGGAAACTTACAATTCACAAACCTACAATTCACACATCAAGATGTAATATTACCTAAAATCGTTTGTTGAATTGTTTATAGTTATAACACACAAGTAAAACCAATAACATTTTTTTTTACTAATTAACGGTCGTAATTTTTATCCAAACTTTTTGATATAAAGCCAAAAAATATTTAAAATATTTAATTTCACAAGGATGTGTAAGGAAATATTACAAAAAGAATATTAAATGGTTGACATATATCATACGATATTAAACTTGATATATTTAATGTTATTTCAGCCATCATCTTGAATGCATTAATTTACGAAGACATCGTTATCACTCAGCGCAATCTAATGCATATGTACACGTATTTCTCCTAAAAAACAAAAGTACTATTAACGCATACATTTAATGTTGTCTGTATCAAAGGGAAATCACCAGAAAATAGAAAAATTGCACTGCAGACTTTAAAAATTATTGTAACAATTTTAATTGAAAAAATATATTCTATACTCTTGCGTGTAATAGAAATAAATGGGTTAGCTGACTTCAAAAATAAGTATGTAATTGTAATTGAAGATTTTAATGATTATTACTTTTTTTTAATAATGATTCATAATTTTTTAACATATTGTCAACTTCTGAGCAACCTATAACATCCAGTGAGTATTTTCATTTTATATCAAAATGTCATATCCTTAAGATTTTTAAAGTTAATAATGTTTTGGCTTTTATATATTAGCTTTGATTTTACATAATTACAGCTACGAAACCACATGAAAGTACAAGTGAGCATATGCATGTCCTACAATGAGTGTTAAAGAATGACTGCACTAAGCGGGGTTTTGGGCCCTTTTCGGTCGGTTCTGTTGCGGTTATTTCTTAACCTAATATCAGTTTTGTTAAATTGTAAAAGAGTTTAGTCGATTTCCATTTCCAACAATTATTAAGATTTTAGACTGTGATACAATAAGCTCATTCTATATTTTTCTTCTTACAACTTTCGAGAAAAGGAGAATTTTCGCTTATCTGCCCTTGATCAAACATACGATTGATATTAATATGCATGAGAGGTGGAACTGACATTATCACAATGGTACTAAAATTAGACTAGCATGAATAACAATGCCATGTATGAAAATTTATGTGATCACTCTTTCACCATAACCCTATATATTCTATACAGTACAAGTATAATCTTTACTATGGTTTCAACAATTAGACCACGCCCGTGTAATTACAGAAGACTTTAAATCAATGCTTGACAACTTAACGTGTTCGAAAATATTGTCCTAGTAAGCACATAATATGCTACCTTACACGTCACGTAATAGAATTTTGTATTCACAAAGTTACCTGAGGTGAGAAATCACGTGGTGAATTATAATATTCAACATGCACCAACCCTTGGTTACAACAGGGAAAGCGAAAGGAAGAAGATGCAGTTTTTTTCTCATTTAAACCATGAGCGCATGTTTGTCTATTTATCTCCCTTTGACATAACTTTGATAATGCAAATATACAACTACTGTTAAACGGAGAACAATAGACAAACATGCGCTGACTATGTATGAAGTCAGTATAAAAGTGGGCGTCCTCATTATCGTATGGAGATTCAAGAAATCGTGATGACCCCCGCCTATGAAAACAAATTCGTACTTGGTAACAACATACTTTTATTTAACGCAATTACGTAAAGTTGCAATTTATATGTTGACCATTTCCGCAATTGAAAGAAAAAATCTTCTTTTAAAAGTTTATTTTCTTGCAAATATCGCATGTCCTAAAGTGCAGTCATCCTTAGAAAATTAAATAATGATATGCATAATGCCTAATATAAATGTTTTTTCATTATACATAGTTTAGGTGGCAGTGAAAAGTTTTTTTTTTATATACAATTCACTGTAGTCAGGGGATAAGTGTCCTCGGAACGCTGTATCTAGAATTTCCTCAGTTCCCGTGCAGCACAAATACCTTTAATTCACTCCTTATAAGGCCAATCACCAATTTCTGAGGAAAAGTACTAGTCAGAATGTGTAAAATTTTCTACATAGTGGTTTTTCTGAGATTTCGACCATTTCCTATTTCGCCCATTTTTCATAATTTTCAGCTTTTTATACCTCCTCCAGCTAGTACCCTGCAAAGGGTTGACCTTCCGTACCGTGTGCATGTTGCACCATCACATGTCAGAAACTTACCGGTGTATAGTTTACAATGTCCCATCCACCTACTTTTCGTGTTATTTTAGATCCCCTCTGTAACTTGCAATTTCAATGTGTAGAGTCAACACAACAGTCATAGCCGCAAGTTTTGCATTTCACGTCTGATTCTCATGTGCTTACCATAAGGGTCCTACACATCGCATATCAATTTCAACAAGAGACATCCCTCTAACTAATGATAATCATTAAAAATCATTTCATGAATTTTAGCAACACTCAAAAGCCTTCAAGTACACCAACTCTCAATTTTAAAAAAATGTTGACGGGTACTTTATCCGAAACTTTCCCTTACTACCTTAAAATTCTAAGAAACCTGACAGTAAAACGAGCACAATCATGTTGTACAATAATTTGATGGTTTTTTTTTATAATTATTCTTAATTTTATATTCTGAGAGACCTGACCAACATCGAGGAAAATCATGCAGTATAATGATTTAATTATATGTACATGTATAATATCAATGATTTTTTATTATATACAATTACAGCTCCTGGGCAACCTAAAAGTACAAGTGAGTATATTAGTTTTATTCAGAGAAGGACTAGTTAAATCGGTTTATCTTTTAATAGGCCGATATAGTTCATTTTGCTATTGTTTTCCAAAGCTGAACGATTCTTGGTAATGAAAAAAAATATAAGTGAATTTTGACTGAATTTTAAATATGAATGCGTTAGCAGGTTAGGTCAATTTTCTCTGTAATGATCGCCACCTTCATAACCTGCATGAATCATCAAATAAAGCATTTTATTGTTTATATTTTCATTTTTCGATTAACAAATTAATAAATTGATTGTAAAAAGTAATTTAAATTCACTTAATGACTGTTAATGTTCATCAGTATGTTAGATAAATGAAACAGCCAAATAATCTCTTGGTAATTATTATTTTTTAGCTAAAAAATTCATATAATCAACATTAAATTTTTTGTTTGTTTGAATATGAAATATTTAACAAGATAATTGTGTGTTTAATTGTATGTTTAGTTTTGTTTTGCTGAAAAAATAATTCTGATAGCTTATAGATTTTATATGCAGAATATAAATGATCTTTTACCATATCTAATTACAGATGCTGGGCATATGGAAAGTACAAGTTAGTATAGTATATGCCAAACAATGATTTCGATAGCTTATCTTTTTATATTTTGATATGCCTACTATAAATGTTCTTTTATTATAAATAAATACAGCTTGTTTTGACTCTTTAAAGTATCACTGCTTAAAAGATGTGTAATTATTATATATTTACTTATTTAATAGTACTATTATTTCGAATAACTTTTCTTTTAAAATGGATTGGATCATAAAAACTTATTTAATATTTGTATGTATGAGTGTGAATGAAGGATGTGGGTTTGTAAATGTAGCTTTAAGTGTATATGTTAACTAACAAACTGTCTTACAATTTAAATAAAGTTAAGATGTTTTAACATACAATTATTCCTTGTCTTATACATACACGGATCTGGGGGCAGGCGGTCGAAGCTTGGCCTGCAAAATTCAAATTTCTTTAAATTTACATTATTTATTTATTTAGACCCCTCTTGGCAAACTCAAATAACCGTCAGACCCCCCCCCCCCCTCCTTGGAAAAGTTTTGTGGATCCGCGCATGTTATTTACAAAAATAATATCAATTTGTAAACTAGGAATACTAATTACTATAGAGGTATTTCATAACACAACTACTTAATATTTTTGAGAGGGCTTACACAGACTATGCCTGTTACCAATCCATTTGAATTTCAATAAAACATGTTTGAATTAAATAACAGCTTCTAAGCAACCTGAAAATGCAAGTGGACATATTCATTTTAAACATTGAATTCGATACCTTTAAATTTTGATAATAAGATTGTTCCCAATTTATATTTAGAAATATGGGTATGTTTGCTTATTTTCTTAAATAATGATATTTATGACATAAATAAATTATACATTATTACAGGTCTTGAACAACCCCAAAGTACAAGCAAGTATATTCATGAAAAAATGACAATAACAAACCGTCAACAATTTCACACAATGGTTTCGGAAGCTCAAAATTTTTCATTATGATATGCCTTTTATAAATGATCTTTGATGTCAAACAATTACAGCTCCTTTGCAACCTAGGATTAGTAATTAATTCGATATGCATGTTTTGATATTATTTTTCAAAGCTGAACAAAATCGTGATTAATAAAAATGAACTAGTTAAATATTAACATCTACCTTTAATAAAATTAATAAAGAAAATAAGCACTCATATTAATTTCTGTTAGATTGAGTAAAGACCAGTGCAAAGTATGTGTATGATGGCATCTTCGCTAGGAAAAGGTTTTCGCTCAGAGTGGACCGAGAACCTTTGGCTAGCTAAGCTGGTCTGATGCATGGTGAATTTGGCCAATAATTGCCGATATTTTCACCGCTAAATAAACAATTTCGATAGCAAAGTTTCTAAACTGTCGATTTATGAAAAGTATATTCTCTATTTGGCTTCAAAAAATAAGTTGTATTATTTAATGTTTAATCAAAATATTATATCTTCTGCCAGAGGCTCAAAAACTGTTATATTTTTTAGAAATATTCAAGAATATGAGTTAAACATATTATTAAACATATTATTGCAATACATTGTGTATTTTGTTCAACTTCATTTGAAATATCATTTTTTTATAATAATGGATACAAAAAACATGTATATATAAATATTTTGTGTATTTCTACAGCTCCAATTCTACCTGAAAATACAAGTGAGTACTGCAAGTACTTAAATGTTATACACCGGTATGTTTACTTATAATTGAAAAGTATAAAGGAATGTTAATTATTTATTTGTTGAAATTTTAAATCATATATAGTCTGCCAGAATTTTAAATATGGAACCAATTGTGCAAACGATTGCGCGTGCGTACTGAACAACACCTATTCTTGTCATAACGTGACTGGGAGATGTGATTGTAAGAATGGATGGACAGGACCTGATTGCTCAGAAGACATTGACGAGTGCAAAAGTAGATTATTTTCTTGCAATGAATCTATCCATCAAGTCTGTGTAAACACCAAGGGCTCGGCTCACTGCGAATGTCGTTATGGAGGAACTGATATCTCTAATTGTATTGGTTAGTGGTTTATATGTAGAAATTTTTTGTAAAATGGCATATACCTAAAATTTAGTAGTCAATGCAAATGGAATATGTTATTCTATTTTCAATACTTTGCATTTTATGTGTTATATTATAACCATCCATCTACGTATATATATCGTGTGATATTTTGCAGCTCCTAAACCACCAGGAATAGCCGGTGAGTACACTGTTGTCAGGTGTGATTCCTTCCTGAGTAAAAAATTACATTTGTCGCATGGTTCCACTCTAATGACCACAAATTTCCATTTAATTGCCCGTAGTATATCACTGATGCCTGCACGGAAATTTTGAATGGAAAGTGTTAATTGATTAATCATTAGACCAATCACCCAGGTCAGCTATAAGACAGCGCAGGACAGATAAGGCTACGCATCGTTTTGATATGCTAATGAAGGGATAATGAGATATGACGTCATAATATATGCCCCGCCTCTGTATTTCCATATATGGAAAATATACCGAAAACAGCAGTTTAAGCAAAAAATACGGCTGATTTAATACTTCATAAGAAAAATATAACTACGAATTACTCATGTGTGTTTTTATAAGTTTACAACAATCAGAAAATACGAAGAATTTCCATAACGCATCTGTCGTATGGGTATATGTTAAAATTAATTCGGATTAGGTAATAAAATGACATCGCACCTATATCAGTAGAGTTATCGCTCAAAGAGTTACCTCCCCTTTTGGGATCACTTGTGCGTTTGAAATGTGTATTGATTTTAGAGACCTTCTAGATTGAGAAATTAAATGTTCAAGTGCAAAATGGCTATAGATATTATAAAACTTGGTATGATTTCTTCCTTTTTACGAGTTCTTAATGAAAACTGATGCTCATTAGTTGAGAGATGAAGGTTTACTTTGTAATTTTAACGAAAATATACAAAAAGTGCACTATTTTAGGAACGAGTAGCCAGTTGTTTAAGAAATTTACATAACAAGTGAACTTTACAACTGAATAAGCATTGATTTCTATGATGTATAGATATTTGTGAATATGTTGTCATATAATTTACTCTGAACTTTCTTTGCCTTGCCCTTGGACTTTTTGTCTCTATTTAGCATTGACGTTTTTTATCTAAAAGGCGCTCACGTGACTCTAAAAAGTCACGTGACTATCAAATTTAGACATGGTCAAGTAAAGGTGACCCATATCTTTACAAAAACACCCAAAACAGTTTAGAACTATTCATTATGCAGAAATAAATAGACAGAAGCAAAACGAACCTCTTTTACTGCTGTTTGAAAGCAAAATGTTGCTTTAACTGTCCTGCGAACCTTTTTCTTAGAAAGTATAGCAGACATATCATTTAAGTAAAAAATGAATTTCGAGCATTTAATAGTAAATAGTTAAAAAATAACTTTACAAGTGCAGTGAATGGAAAGAAGAAAGTTAATTTTCATTCTGTCACTTTTATTTCACATATAAAAAAGTGAATATATCTCAGAACACTGTCGGTTGTTTATCTAAATTCAGTGCTACCCATTTAAACCTTGATAAGCTTAATATTAAATATAGAAACAAAGATCATGCGACAAAATGGTTGTTACACGGTTGCCTCGGGCGAGCACAGCGCACCCTCGTCAAGCCGTGTACGTAAAAACCCTTCCGTATTTTATTATCAGATTCGGTGTTAAAGATGATCTAATTAATAAAGTTTTGCGGTTTATTTAAACATGTGCAAATATAAATTAAAGCGTTGTTTTTATCGATTTCAATTAGAAGCTTAACATAATATTAAGTATGCATTTGCAACTTCATTTTATAGAATTTATTTTTTTAAATACATGTATGTTTTTGTGCTAGGTAATGACGAATATAAAGTGAAATTAGAGATAAGCTTCGATTTTGCCTACAAAAAAGAAAACATTCTCAAAAATACTGACAAGTGGATAGTGGAAATCACATCACGGGTAAACATACTAAAAAGCAATTTACATTTCATATTTATTCTTATTTGAATTTTTTTTTAACATTATATGTAATTCATAAGTTTGTTTTACTTTCATTTTAGTATAATAAATGTATTTGGTTTTGTTTATTTGCAAAGCTGGAGTCATTTTACAGGAAACGTGTTAAAGATTTCACAAGGGTAGTGTTTTTGTCTATGCGGTAAGTGCTTCATTATTAAAACGGTAACTAAAACAATTTGATGCATTATTTGACATGCGTAAGTAATTTGTTTTGTTACATTTTTTTATCGTTAGATTTGGAAGCGTGATTGTTGATCATGAGATCTACTCGAGTGGCACAGAGGAAACCCTTAAAGTTGACACTGCAAACAGCATGGTCAAATTGCTTCGACAAGATGAAAAAATAGTGTTGTTTAACCAAAGTACAGAGGTCAAAAACATAGTTTTATTCAACGATAATAGCACAATAAGTAAGTTATGAATTATGGTTTTGCGTCTTTTATAATTAATATCGTTAAAGAGATACTAAAATTCTAGCAAGAGTACCATTAAAAATGTAATTTCAAGAAAAACAGTGTTGACTGAGGGTTGACAACAAACTCCAATTTCACCCCCACTTTCGTGCATAATTATCATATTACTTGAGCGCTAACAAAATGTTATCTAAATACTGCATTTTCAAAATACATGAAGATCTCAACTCTACAATCAACCCATGTCTCATTTACACTGACGTGTGTTCGAATGGTAAAACGTGTGTCGATTCATCGGGGGTAGCTTCGTGTATGTAAGTACCGGTGTTTTAAACCTTAGAATGTAAACGTTTCATGTTAATTTATATGTTACAGTGTTTTTCAAGAAATATGTAGATAGAAAAATACATATACATGTACATTGATCAGACATAAATGACATTTTTTATCTTTTCACAGAACCTCAGATACAAATGGTAAGTGCATAATGTATTTGATAGCGTGATAAAGAATCGATACAAACCATTCATAAAACATAAAAATATAGTTTCATATACCTGTTGATAGAATTGTATGTATAATAAAATTGCAGATTGGTGTGAACATTTTTCGGAATTAAATCGTTAAATAAAGTGACTACAATAACTGTTTCATCAAAATGAAATAGTATTGTTTTATATCACCATTTATATCACCATTGTATTGCACAATCTATTTTTAGTAGATTTATTGCTATTAGCTATTTTTATTTGGACATAACACACTAATGAATGTGTCATATTTTGTGACTGTCTTTATCTTATTTAAGGTTGGACACTTTTTATCATCATTGGGATCACTATTCCACTGTCGATGGCAACTCTTGGTCTTGTAGTGGTGTATATTTGTCGAAAAGGGAAATCCAAGCAGAAAAATAAAAGGTGATCACCATGTATTTATTCCTCAATTCCTTAAAATAATTAGAGTATGAATATTATTCGTATACATGCGATATGTTAAAAAAATATTTTGGTGTTTTAAATTCATAACATGATGTTAATCCAAATACATCTAATTTGATGATATAAATCTCAAGGACGTTAAAATTGTATTGCTTTGAGAGAGAGAGAGAGAGAGAGAGAGAGAGAGAGAGAGAGAGAGAGAGAGAGAGAGAGAGAGATATTGGCTTAATTAATAGTTTAACCTGTTTAAATGTCAAATGTATGTTTTAATTACAGTGTCATTGAATCGGATAGTCACGAGATTAAAGACAATAAAGAAAATGCATACAGAGGTAAAAACTGTTTTGTGGTTGTTGTCGTTTTTATTTATCTTATACTGTTATAAAGCCAACGGATAAAGAATGAATTCGGATTACCCAAAATTTTTAATAGTATAATATAATATTATACACATAGAAAAGAGACGCGAAATAAGATTTTGTAGTTTTTGCAATTCTCTTTTGTTCATTTTTTTATTTTTAATATCTTTTTTAACTTTTAATTCTTAAACAGCCATTTAAATTTTTACTTGTTTAGCTGTCAGTGTCATTTTTTAATATTGATAATTAAAGGTTACAACAATCTGGGTTACTGGAATTCAATCGACGATCTTTTGAATCAGCAAAAACAAGTAAAATTAATGAGAGAGAGGAGAGAGAGATTTGATATATACAAAAACGAATAATAATAAAAGTAAATCAAGACAAACAGAAAAACTTACAAAAATTCCATTCTTTTAGATACAAGAATGACCTTATCTTTTTTCTCTGTTATTTTTTTTTCAAGAATTTAATTTACACATTGTTGTTTTATTGACACTTTCCCTTTTTCAGTTTCGGATAAAACGACCAGCTACATTGTACTAGAAGAAAACTGTATAGAAGATTTCGGAAATGCTGCGCTTATATTTTCAAAACTTTCATTTAATATTTTACTATTTTATAATGCTTTTAAACACATGTTTTTTAATGTAGAAAGTAGAAAAGACTCAAGTAGTTTTAATTAGATGAAGAGAAAGTTGATTAGGTAATTCTCATTAAGTTTTCTCATGAAGGACGTGTTGAACTGATTTTGATGTGTAATAATACATTTTTTATATTTTGTCAGATTAAATGATATATACGATTCAAAACTGTATAGTTTTTCTCATTTTCCAATGGATAACATTCCTGTACATGTAAAATTAATTTGTGTGTTTGGTGTGTAAATAATAAATAAAAGAATATAATAATAATAAAATTGATGTTATTTATTTACTTAGTGCCCCATAATAACTAGCATATATACATAGGAGAACGAAACTAGAGACGTATAACGTGATCCGATTCTTTACGGAATCGTAGGCCCTCTCCCCGACTCCAATGTCTAACTTTGCGTGTCTGAGTATTCTAAAATTTCCGGATGATTCTCTATCTCTTCTTGTTGTTTCAAACAGTTTGGTCTAACTTTTCATATACTATCCCTTGCTCATGTTTACCAAGTGTATGTAATCTATCAGGTTTTCCTTATATGGAAACATAATTTTTATAATATGGCTATTTTTATTCTCAAATCAAAAACCTTTGGGTCAGACTATATACTCACTCCTTAGAAGTGGTTATCTTAGGAGCAATTGCACAACATTTGCTAGCTGTTGATGCTTAGGTATGTTTAAACTTGTTTATGTTTAAATTTGCAAGTCAACACTTGAAAATGACATGTGGTGATAACGAACAGCGTTCAATATCAAAAGTCTAAAGAAAAAAATACAAAATAGGAGTAGAGCAAACACAGCCCTTTGAAAATATTTAGATATAGGAGCAGGTGCCATGGAGGAGTGAGCATCCTCTGCTGACCGGTCACACCCGCCGTGTGTTCTTTGTCGTAATCAGGATAAACGGAAAAATTCGTAGACAATTGGGTAATTAATTATGGTCTAACAATAAGTATGAGAAACATCAGTCAGCATGCAACCCAGTGGAAGATTTTATTTGCTGACAAGGTCGTTGTATCGACCATAGAACTTACGAAAAGATTACTTCAATCGAGACTGTTGATAGTCCTGTTTGATCAACTAGTTTTTCAGTAGCTTGCCTCTCCTTAGAACCTTTTCATACGTAGAGCAAGCCATTGCGTATCGAAATAACTGAGAGACAAAAACTCTATTTGCAGGTGATGGTATAGGTATATTGCTACATTAGTAAGGAAAGTTGACGATAGAAAAATTGAAGTCATCACGTTTATTATAAAGTTCTGTTGTTAGGTTACCATCAATGTTTCTTCCACTAAAATGTCCAAATATGAAACAGATGATGCAAACTCTATATATGGTATCTTTTATTTCAAGTTTACTGGGATATATCGAGTCGACGTAAGTATGGAAGTAACAATTATTAATTGATAATACGTCGTCGATATACCTTAATGTTGGCTTAAAGGCCACAGCGAGTGATTTTTTTTTCACTTACAAGTTCTTGAATAAATTCTGCCTCATATGAATACATAAGAAGGTCTGCTAACAACTGGGCGCAATTGGTACCCAATAGATTGTTGGAAGACATGATGAAAATAGTACTTGCACTATTTTCTAACTATTAATTTTTGTTCCATTTATGATAATAGGCTGTTTAGCACTTTGTGCTGGTTAAAGCATTATGATGGCCGCCATTGAAACGAAGACGACAAAACATGGTGCATCTATCCATGTTGCCGAACGTGTGGCTGAAAAAAGTGGATTTATGGAGTCTGTTGTTATTAAAGAGTGCAGAAGAATGAATGGCAAAATTTGAGCACTTGTGTAAGTCTGACGATGAGCTGCGCACAAATAAAAGGTTAAATCTCCATAAAGAATTCCAACCACATACATCATCAGCGGAAAACACAACCTCTATGCTGCCACGTGCACATGACAAGATGACACACATCTGAAAGATACCAACAACGATTCCTTCAAACTGACTGGTTCACTTCAAACATAAATATTTAACACATAAACTCAATGTTTCCTGGTTTAGAGTCTGATGTCAAAGCATTTGTCTACGTAATAAGAATTTACTTTTAGGCCCCCCCCAAAAAATTGAAATGGTACTCTGGCCAAATATTTCGAAATATAATGCGGCAGGCATGTTTTATTGGAAAATATACAATGTGAAATAACTCAATTTTCATATTTTAAATTAAAAATTGAATTTTTTTTGGGGGGGGGGGGGGTTGCAAATCTTGTAAAAGAATAATTAATGTGGCTGTATCATGGAGTCATTCAGTCAAAAATTTGATTTGGTTAAGTGTGGATAGCTATTATGACGTCATTAAAGACCAGGTTTTTAAGCACACCTGGCAAGAAGCTGAGTGCGAGACAGGTGTGCACAGGTGGTCAGAGTGATTTTGAGTGGTCGACATATCTGGCGAGGTGCCATCGCGTGCCAAGTGTGAGACAGGTGCACAGGTAGACATAATCAATTTGCATTACAAGTCACCTGTCTTCAAAAAAATATATATAAAGAGATAATTGTTCTGACAAGAAAAAAAATGGAATTAAAAAAATAATCTGGTGATTGGGTCAGTCACTAGGAAAGACTATATGAAAAATTCATACAGGAATGCGAAATGAAAGAATAAAAAAGACAAAAGAGGAAGAAGCAAGAAATAGAAAAAGAAAAGAGACAGATCAAGCGGAAAAAAGAAGCAAGAAAAGTGAGGAGAGAAGTGAAAAAGAAAATAATACGCAAGCATTCGTATGCGAAGCTGAAAATGATCATTGAGATCGATATGAGCTATTAAAATTTATCATTTTTTTCATACTCATTGATTTCATGAAGAATGAAGAGAATGTAAATGACAAAATTGACTGATCTAACTTTTAAAAGAAATAACATGTTAATTTGAATAACTGTACGTGATTGGTTATTCATTAATCGCCGTCTAAACGTCTTATATATACTAAAATATATGTCTTGTTTATTTAAATGTGTTATCCTCTTTTCTAAACATGTGGATGGCCCTTAAAAAGGCAGGTTTTTGATTTTTTAATAAGGTTTTTTACTACGGCTGCCTTCCCTGTTCTTGCTGTAACTCTTGGCTGGCATCCTGGATCGCATACGGAATTATCGCACTCTGGCCCGTAAGGATAAGGTCGATCTTCAGGACCTCTGCCTCGTACTAGCAATAGGAGAGAATTCTGGAGACTCCGGTGTGTTCGGCATGATTCTCTCCTGGGATGGAGTGACGGCACAGTCCTTGGGATTCGTTGTGGCCAAACTGCTGGAGGTGGCGGCGGAATCCTGGGTGTATAAGGTGGCGGTTTCATGTAAGAAGTGACTGTTGAGAGGCATCCGAATACAAACGTGGATTGTCTTCCATCAAAGGCATACGGAACGTCGACACCGGAAAAAAGTGTTTTTACCATACACTCCAGTGTTGTGTCATACTGATACTTCAAGATTTCCACCCGATATTAGACATTTCATCCTGTAGTGACATACAAGAACTTGTATAGTAAAACTCATTATTGTCAGTAGATACCTGGCGATGAGTGAAGCGTTTGATAGAGCACACTGGTATCTATCCCCTTAGCACGGACGTAAAAGAGACCACCCCAAATCTTAGGGTGTACGTGGTCTTAAAATCCATGGCAGACACTTTAACAGAAGAGTTTGTGCTTTTGAGAGATTAGATTTCGCTTGATTATGATCAAAACTTGTTTACTCATAGAAAAAAGGTTTTGATCAAGAAAACTATTGATTTTGTGATAGTAAAGAAATTGGTTTGCAATATAAAACATCAACTATATCTCGTTATGGTTTTTAAAAAAAAGGGAATTTACAGTGCCAGACTATAGTATTTGGATCTTATTAAAACACACATTTTAATTGATATTATTTGAAAAACAGTAACCCTTGATGCTGTATCTATTTAATATAATAAATATGTTGTATATAATATGATCTGCCTTTATTTTATTGCTTTTTAATCAATATTAATAATATACCGTGAATCAAAATCACAGTGTATTCGTTCCGTATAGATAAGTGAACAAATATGACTTGGCCGGGTGCCAATATTAAACGACTACAATGTAGTAGTATTTTCCGCAATGTGAGTCATCGGAACAACAAATAAGTATAACAATCTTTAACATTGTTTCTTTACATTCAATTTTTCGACAATACTCTTCTCTATAAAAAAGGTGCTAATCTAAAATGCACGGATACCACGGACATCCAGGGGCTAGTACGATCTTTAATAGACTTGGTGTTCCATATTAAAAATCAAACATTTGTTCCTTTTTTGCGATGGTTTTTAAGTTTAAGTTACCAAATTCCAAGGCCGTGATTTTTATATCCTTGATCGCTGAAATAACGTGGCGGCATGTTATTGAATCAGTGTTAAGATAAATCTCAGAATACTCGAGGATTGATACTTCTTTTTAGAGACTCCGCTTAATTTCTTTAGCAAATAAAGTTTCGTTCCCTCGGCTATCCAATAAATAGTTACTTTTATCCAGAGGCTGTGGCGCTAGGAAAATTGAATCAGTAATTACTGAAGTAACTGCGTATTGCTTACTTTTCGAGCTAGGTGTTTTATTTGTAATATTTTCCTCTCTTTTCTCTATATCTATTTGTCTTTTGCATTGTGAAAAAAACTCGAAAAACCTCAAAAGAATAATGAAAGAGGTATGTCATAATTAGAAAACTGAAAAATATGACGTCACCAGTTACATACCTGGTATTGCATTATTAAAACATATGATATCTAGCGAGTTGCCAGTACGTGATTAAATAAATCTGATTGGCTGCGACTTCAGATTGATACAAACCTTAGCGAGAAAATATGAAGTATATTAGAAAGCACTTTGATGGTCATCTACGTTTTTCTTAGAATTTATCGCTTGAAGTTTTCTGTCACGAGTAATAAACATCATATAAAATTTACCCTCGTTCAATCGGAGTTTGGCTAATAAAAGGTGTTTTTTTCGAGTTTATCTCGCACGATGAAAAAAAAGCTGGATAGAAGA
This sequence comes from Magallana ariakensis, assembly GCA_020458035.1. NCBI lineage: Eukaryota > Metazoa > Mollusca > Bivalvia > Ostreida > Ostreidae > Magallana > Magallana ariakensis. The sequence goes on along the minus strand of CM035818.1, from coordinate 16,554,630 downwards.
ATCGCAGCCAAGTAAGCAACTTTCTTAAAAAAATTAATCCCATGCCTTTCTAAGGACCACCCACATCTTTAAAAAAGATGTCGTTATCACATGCAAAATAGAAACATTCATGCCAAGATTTTGCTAAACTGCCGGGACTAATTGTTTGAAGTTTTGTGGAAGAATTTCTTGTTGTTTTATAATTTATTGTTCAAGAATTCTCTAATTAATTTATTGTTTAATTCAACAAACCTTTAGTCTCTCATTTTAATCTATGTTGTTTAGTAATCGAAATAGAGCATTCTGATTGTTGATCACTTGACCCTATTTGCATAAAAAGTGCACTGAATTGACCCGCCCATAAAGGCTGCTAAAACTTCTCTCATGTCTGCTTCAGTTCAGTTCTGGACTGTCAGACATCAGTCTGCCGATAGAGCTTCAAAAAATGTTATATATATTAGTCTTTCTTGGAGTAATTTACACGAGTTCAGGTGAGTCTCTAACGACCTAGATACAATGTTTGAATTGTATGAGAGTGAAAATTAGCACATGCTTGATAAATTAATTTTAATGTGTTTGTTTTTCTGAATCAACTTGGTAAAGTCATTTGTACTAGATTTCACGTCAATTCGTCCAGTTTTTGGAAGACACAAAATATAAAAGCATTAATTTTTTTTAATTTAAGGATGTTAAAAGAGTTATCGTGATGGAATATGATCCAATTCTTTGTTAAGAATGACCGACACAGTACATTTGCATCTTAATCTAATTAATGTGACAAAAGTTAATTACGTTGTCAATATACAGCTTAAACAGGTCCAGTAGGATGAAAACATTTCTGTAACGTTTTATGTGTTCTGCGAATAAATATTTGATAAATTTGCATATTTTGCAAGGATAGAGTGTTTTGTTGCCATTTAAACGGACCGCCCTATCGGGGGTCCACTTTAGTAACACAGATTACTGTTGTGGTAACTTTGATCACATTATTTTATATCTAATACTCTTATATGTTTGCTAAAAGCAATTTTTGGATTCAATCTAAATATTTGGAAACATATTAAACCATTTTTATTTTTGTTCCAATATTATACAAATATTGACTGGGGTTTAGGGCAATATTGATTAAATATTGTCCGACGCGAAGCGGAGGGCAATATATTCGTCCCAAGGGTTGGGGGGAGGGGTTGATCTTTGTATATTCTGTGGTATTTTCTTTGCTTTTTCTATGGCCGATTGTATGAGTTTTTCAGGATAATTTTGTACACAGATATATTTTCAAATCTGTAAATCGTTGAGATCTTGTTGTTTCTTCACTAACGGTGGCATAAATCCTTCTGGCCATATTGTAAGGTATACTTCTTACGGTGTGAGTAGGATGAGATGACAGGATTCAAAATTCAAATATTGGTGAGTGTCCGTTGTTTTGTGATAAACATCTGTAAAAATTTTTGATTTGTGTCTTAAAACCATGATGTCCGGAATCGATATAGAACAGTCACTTAATTCCGTAGTGAATTGAATATTTTGGTTTAGAATATTAAGAAAACTACGAAATTTGTAAAGATCTTCTTCTGGTTTTTCTAAAAAAAAAACAACAAAGCAGTCATCGAACTATCTTTTTCATTAATGTTTACGATATTCATCATTTCCTTTTCATTTTTTGACACAAAATTACTTCTAAATATCGTATGGCTAAAACACTGTTGGTTGGAGCCATTTTTATCCCATTGCGGTTGCCTTCATTTGTTTGTAGAAATCCCCATCAAAATGAAACGTGTTATTTTCCAAATTAAACTGTATTGAATCTAAAGTGAAAATAACACGACTAATTTTGATTACATTTTATATCTAACGTGTTCTGTATTTATGATTTTATTAAAGCTTTAACATCAAAATACTAGGTAGCATGATGTGACTGTTGTTTTTGCAATGTTGTTTTTTTTTTAAACTTGAGAATTTTTCTTTGCATTTTTGCTTACTCAATGATCTTGTAAATTGATATTGGTCAGGGCTGATAGGGGCGGAGAATGTCTTTTGAAAAAAAATTCTTATATTGAAGTACATTGAAGTTATCTTTTCCTGAAAAAATATGGTGGTTTTTTTTTAAACAATTAAATTTTAAACCTCTACACCACTTCCAAAAAGAATTTACCTTAATTTTTACATATAGAACTTTAAAAACAAACCTGGGGACTCGTAATGAAATGTCTGTCACATTCAACACAGATTGTTTTGAATTGACATTTCTTTTTTCTATGAAAATAAAACGTCAATGTGCGTCCATAATTACAGGAGTTATAAGTGCAGACTGGATTTTTTTTTCTTGTTCTAAAAATAGATCACATGCCGACTGATAAAAATAGGAAATCCTATTTTGAGGCAAAATTACAACGTGAATGTGCAGGATCAAACCCATTTTCAACAAATGGTTGTAGAGAGGACACTAACGAACCCCTTTCATATTTTTTGTCCAGCTTTTTAAATCTTCAAAATAAGTCTGCAGCTGTACAGTTTTGCAACTGTTCTAACTGATTAAAAAAGACGTTGCTCAGTTCTTGTATGTGTAATTTTCATACAAAACAACATGTAAAACGTCATATTAATTGCTTTTTTATCACATGTTTTGCTCAATATACGGTGGATATCACTCATGTAATAAATTTTCGATATTACACTGTGTATTCTTACATAACGTGACGTCATAATTGAACATTACGTAGATTTAGGCGGTTCATTGATGTAAAATGTAAAAATATAATTTGGTTAAAAAGTGTTGAGTTAAGCATTTAATCATTATTTTTTTTAAAAAGATATAGTCTCACAACTGCAGCGGTGTGTGCATACAAATTCTCATAACGTGCTTTCCATATCTATCAAAAGATAACGATTTAATGCTTAACTTTACATTTGTTTTAACTTCTTGCCTTGTCTTCAAATGTGATTTATAGCTTAAAATTGATATTTTAATTTCATATTATTGGAAGAACCACTGTAGAAACCATAAGCGTGAACTTTGATTTTCGCTTGTGACGTTACATTTTACAGCGTTCAACGTTTGTGACGTCTTAACGAAACTCGTCATTTTAACTTTTGAGTATCATGTCTGTGTTATGGTGCTATATCTGCAATAGATTTTCACACACTTTTCATGCAAAAAATATGTGGAATGTAAATATTTGTAAATGTAAGGCATTTATTGAATACTGTTTTATTTTTTTCAGGAATTGATAAAAATATGTTCGAAAATAAAATATTTGTTTGTTAATCTTCAAGAAACTTTATCCATACGTTAAGTTGTTGACGTCTTGTAGTAAACGTGTTGTGCGGCTCACAGTTATAATTTTTACAGAAAGGTTTAAGGTTCAACAAAAGAAGCATTAAAACATGTGATAAAAAGAATCTATCACGATTTGCGATTGTATATGATTTTTATCCAACTCGTTGTGTGTTTTATATCCCCTCGTTAAGGCTCGGAGATAAAAAAAAAACACACAACGAGTTGCATAAAAATCATATACCATCGCAAATTATAAGAGATTTTATATTTTTCTTTTGAAAACAGTATTTGCAGTTTTAGGTAAAAAGCCAGTTTAAGAATATCTTAAATTTTGATTCTCAAATGTACAAAAATGACCGCACATCCCCCATTAGGTTTCTTCTAAGTCAATTTGATATTCCTTATATTTGAGAAATAGATGTTTGAGATACCAAAGTTAAATTATGTGTTTATAAGAAAAAAAAGAAATGACTGTTGCATGATTATATATGGGTCTACATGGAACATTGCTTTATTCCTCATGTATTATAGACATCAGTTAAAAGATCATAGTACTTCAGTTGGTTTATTTTCTATATAAAACACATGTGCCTAATTCATGAATTGAGATTTTTATTACTTTTTTTAGCTAAACCATATTTATTACTGGCAAATCGTCTAGAAGTACAACTTATTGATGTCGCCAATAGTGCTAATTCCACTATCGTCCAAAATGGTCTGGAAAACGCCGTCGCCCTAGACTTCTGCTACAAAGACAAATCGGTGTTCTGGACAGACGTTAGTCTGGCCAAAATCAAGAGGACGTGGATAGAGACACCCAAGAATGCGGAGGATATCGTCGTCTCGGGGCTGGTGTCTCCCGACGGTATTGCGTGTGATTGGATCGCAGAGAAGCTGTACTGGGTCGACTCCGAGACAAATCGACTCGAAGTTAGCAATTTGAATGGAGGTTTCCGCAGTGTGCTGTTTTGGGAAGAGTTGGACCAACCTCGTGCCATAGCACTGGATCCGCTCAAGGGGTAAGGTGGTGGTTTAAATTATCTTTAATGTTTATATTATAAAGTAATATTGCCGATTGGCAAATAGGGGAAGAGATTTTGGTGAAGATCTATAAGAGGAAAGCCTATCTATTTTTGAACCATTATTAAGGAGAAAAATTTCGGGTAAAGTAAACATTGGACTTATCCATGTGTACATGTACCTGCATAATGTACAGTAATGAGGGATTAAGTAAGCCTGAATTCAAGGTTAAAACTGATAAGCAAAGATGGAAAGTGCTTTGTGATCTCTGTATTGCTTGTATTGCCTACTGGAAACTGTAATCGGTGCAATCATGTTATAGGTAAGGCCAACTGGGGAAAATATCTTTGTTTCAGGCCCGAGTTCTAAACCTGTTAACATGTGCATCAGCATTAAGAATTTCAAAATGTATTTTTCTGTGTATATACCTTAAGTGAATGGGGGATTTGTGTACGTCTTCTGTTTAAACAGATTATTTTGTATATACATTTATTTTTATTTGTTGCACTAAAATCAGCCCTACAATGAGCTGATTAAGACATGATATATTTTGGTTAAAGAAAATAAGTTACTTTTTGTTAAAAAAACGCGATGTACAATTGTTGAAATCAACATAAAAAAACCTGCAGTCGGTATTCTGATTATTAAGAGATTTTTCTTCTATTTTTCACTTCCTGACAGGATTGCTATCTTTGAAATTCACATCATATAGTTCAACTTACAACAATGTGTGCATACAACACTTTTACAATTTTATTATTTTTTATCTTCGTCTTGCTGTGACATGGAGTTTGTCAACATCAAAGAGCCTAAAATGATTAGGGACAGTTGATGAAATAAAAGCTAAAAAGCAAACTCTGAATTAAGAAAGTAAAAAATGAACTGCGAATTATTGGAGGGAAAATAGTTATTTTTGACACTAATTGTACTGAGATTTGCCTGTCCACTAAGTCTTGAGGAGAGGATGTTTAAAGCTTTTTAGCAAGGGAGAAACTAAAGAGGTTTTTGTTAAATTAATAAAGAACAATACAGTTTTAAGTAGACATTGTGCGATGTTTACTGTACTCTTGATAACAACTTGACTTATTAATCAAGAGTTGAGATAAAGTCGGTTATCGTAGTACTTATTTCAATGTTTATTAGGGTCACTGTTCAAAGTATAAGAATGTTTAATAAGAGTAAGAGTTTAAAAATTGTGGGGAGGAGGCATATACAACATACATTAGTACTGTTGAAGCAAATGTGACTAAGGATAAAGCTCCTATCTTTTTTAAATGTAAAATACTGTGTGTGGTAGGTTTCGGAGAAGAAATGATTCTCTTTATAATTAGCTTCATTTGTCACTTCCATTTTAAGACAGCCTGACTGACTTTGGAACGATTAAATGAAGGATTAAATGTTATTTCTAATATTAATTTTATATTTAATATATGTGTTCTTGTACATAGCCTGTCAGTCAATCGGTAGAGTCATTTACCCTACATTAAATGAGCGTGTCATAATGCTTGCTTGTTTGTTGGGCCATTCAGAGGCAATGTTGCCTGCCATTCTCATCAGTGCATTTGTTTACATCATATCAACAACACTCTTTGGAATGAAAAAAAAACCCTGATATTCTAGGCTGTTTCAATATTGAAATTATGAGAATTTTAGGTGAATTAATATATAGATGCATCAGGAAGCTGTTCTATATTTTGGCAGCTGTCCCTTTGAACTTACGTAACAACAGCACTGCAGCTGTCCCTTTCAACTTACGTAACAACAACACTGCAATATGCAGGTTGAATTAAGATTGTAAAATATTTACTGTTGACATAGAATTTATGAAGTGTTTCAAGGACAAAATCAAACTGTCTTAGATGACCATTGAACAACATATGAGTATTAATAAATGGTACACACAATGTGTACTCCCATTCTCAAGAAAAGTGTCAAGTTACTGAGTGGATACATGTACCACTAATTTAATAAGTTCTTGTGTGTGCTAAATGATGATTAAATGAATGTAACAACCAAACGTTTTTAGCTTACCTGAGCTGAAAGCTCAAGTGAGCTTTTCTGATCATTTTTGTCCGGCGTCCGTATGTCGTTCTGTCCGTCAGTCTATAAACTTTTTACATTTTTGGCTTCTTCTCCAGAGCCACTTTCCCAATTGTACCCAAACTTAGCACAAAGCATCATTGGGTAAAGGAGATACAAGTTTGTTAAAATGAAGGACCAAGCTCTCTTTCAAGGGGAGAGTTATATTTGTTGGTATATTTCAAAAATCTTCCTCTCAAAAACCATTTAGTTAATGCTTGTTTGGAAGCATTCTAAAGTGGTGTAGATTCAAGTTTGTTCAAATCATTATCCCCGGGGGTAGGGTTTGACCACAATGGGAGGGTCAAACATTTACATAAGAAAATATAGAGAACAAGTTTTAAAATCTTCTTCTCAAAAACAGTTTAGCCAGAAAAGATGAAACTTGTGAAGTATCCTCAGTTGGTGTAGATTAAGTCTGTTCAAATCATGATCCCCTAGGGTGGGGTTTGGCCACAATAGGAGGTCGGATTTTTACATAGAAATATACAGAGAAAAATTTAAAAATCTCTCTCAAAATTTATTTGGCCAAAAATATCTGAAACTTGTGTGGCAGCATCCTCAGGTGGTGTAGATTCAAGTTTGTTCAAATCATGATCCCAGGAGGGTGGGACCACAATGGGAGGTCAAGTTTTTACATAGAAACAAAGAGAAAAATCTCATGTAGTGTAGATTCAGGTTTTTCAATATCAAGATATTCGTGGGTAGGGTGGGACCACAATGCAGGTGGCGGGTGTCAAGATTTTACATACGGTATATAAAAAAAATAATTAAAAAAAACAAAACAACATTTACCTTAAAAAGCGGTAAATTTTATGAAAGCAACCTCAGATACTGTTGATTCAAATCATGATCTTTAGAGTAGGGTTGGGCCACATTAAGGTATCCAATTTTACATAGGAAAGAATTTTGAATTTTTACCAAAACTCAAATGTTTTGATACATAGTATTACTTATATGCAAGTATGTTGACATATTGCTGATTCTAAATTGTTAAGACTGTGGCCCCTGGACAATTATTGGGTCCCACAGGGGTTCATTGCCGGTTCAAAGTTCGATGTAGGTTTATATGTTTAAGATCTTTTTGAGAGCTGGAATGTTCAATATATGATATTATATCATCCTTAGACTATAACAAAAGTATGTTCATATTTAACATTAGAAAATAAGGAGAAAAATTTTTTATGCAGGATCTATTCTACTACATTGTCTAGATATTTTGTATATGAATCCAAAAAGTCGATTTAATTAAGGTCTTCCGTTTCCAACGGAAGACCTTATTGTTTTCTTTTTCCCTATTATTAAGGTCTTCCGTTTCCAACGGAAGATCTTATTGTTTTCGTTCGGTTTCTTTTTCCCTATTATTTTTTTTCTTACATATTTTGTGTACGCGATTTCTCAAAAACTACTCGGCCGATTTACATGAAACTTTCGGATCTGATAGATATTGCTCTGAACCTTATTGCAATTTTTTTTAATGGTGACGTCACTTCCGGTTTTGAGATATTAACAATTTAACGATTTTTAGAGGGTCGGCATGTCCACGAAGGTTCTCATAAACTAAATAAGATATTGAGTTCAAAATTTCAGGAATGATAGACAAAAGAATGTAGATATGTAATAGGGCATTTATAATTTTCCAGCGCAAAAAGCGCCGAAGCTCGGTAGGGCTCCAAAAATGAGATAAAAAAAGCGTTGTGATTTTGCATGGTTTTCTTAGTTTATCTTTTTTCCCGGAAATATTTTGTTAAGACATGTAGAACGAAAAAGATTTCTATTTGCAAGATCTTTTGTTTGACATCAAGAAAAAGGGACCGGCCCCTCAAATTAGGGACCTAGAACCCTTGAAAGTTTTCACTTTATAACTCAAAAGCGTTTAAGATTTCGATATGGCTGTCGCTGCAAAAGTTGTTCATTATGGTCTTATTAATGTCGTAACAATAATATTTTGTTTGGGTATAGCGTAATATGAGTGTAAAAAGCTAGACTTGTTACCATGTATTTGTGTTTTATTTGGCAAATAAACGGGGTAGTTGTGCGTATAACTGACATAAAGGGTACCAGTATACATACGGAAAGTGTTTAAACATTTTAGTTATTTTCTAGTGAAACACATTATGGATAAAAGAACTGCTTCTATGCAATGCATTTGAGTCGCATTTAAAACCTAGCTGGATTCCGAGCTGTGTATGTGAACATGTACTAGTACGTATCCGATCCCTTGCCCGCGCCGAGGAAATAGGTCGCGGCTGGACTAGCGAGCGGTCTGCCGTTATCTATTACACAAGATTTGCGTCTTGCTGTAATGCACACATGGGTTTATTTATGTAGCTGTAAACACAAAAATTCCGATTTTAACGATTTTACTAGTAAATAAAAAAAAGATTATACCTTAAGTTTACCTACTACCATAGACAGTGTACCAGCTTACATGCGGAAAGTGTTTAAACAGTTTAATTCTTTTCTAGGGAAACACATTATGGATAAAAAACTGCTTCAATGCAATGCATTTGAGTCGCATAAAATCTAGCTGGAAGCCGAGCTGTGTATGTAAACAATTATACGTATCTGATCCCTTGCCGGCGGCTGGACTAGCGAGCGGTCTACCGTTATCCAATACACGCGCCTTGCTATAATGCACACATGGGTTTATTTATGTAGCTGCAAACATAAAGAATTCCGATTTTAACGATATTAAAGAGTAAATGAAAAAAAAGATTATACCTTTACCTACGAAGTAATGCTGTTTTGGTCTCGTAATTTAAAAATAAATAGATAGTATGACTGTCATTGAAAAAAGGCGTTCTTTGTGATCTTGCCTTTGTCATAGAATAGTTTTATTGTCGGAAAATAAAATTCAGTTATCAAACTGCAAACATTTCAAACCCACCACGTTGAGTGTACATTTACATAACACGGGCCGCGCTAGTGGACAACCAATTCGCTGTAGTCTAGGACACATGCTTCTCGTGTTTATACGTTATCACATATTTGAAAGTTCATTTATTCTTTGTTAAATTATTTTCATTTTCAATTATATTGGTTAACGATGCATCAAACCATTGATTTAAGTCATAATGCGTAAAATAAAGAAAAAAACCCTGCCATTAATGAATATAATACAACGTTTTACAGTCGTACGAGTTAAAATGTAAATAGATCTACATTTCTGACATTTTGCTGCTGAGAATTTAATGCATTACACTATCCATTTCAACAAAATATATGCGATATTCACAACATGATTATTCCAACACACACATCTTTTTGAAAAGTATCTGTAATCTGTGATAATTCATTTGGCTAACAAAATATTAGAATTTTTTTATGAGTTATGAGAGAGAGAGAGAGAGAGAGAGAGAGAGAGAGAGAGCATGAATTAAGCAGGGTGTAGTAAATAAAAGTTGAAATATATTTAAAAAGCGTTCGAGATAAGGCAGCTTAAGTGGTACAATGTTACATGCTTGCGGTAGATGCGAGCACGATAAAACTAACTATTTTTAAACAAGTTGAAGTTTTATTTACAGTCAGGCCGTAAAAGAATAAGGGTCACACTATTGGTTTAACCTCTTCTCAATGGTGGTCTGATTCATTAAAAAGCATACCCATTGCTGATTTTACTCTTTCATTAATTATTTTTTTTTGTTATTGATTCTGAAAGAATATGTGAGTTTTAAAAAAGTTTATGTACATTCGGTGAGTAAAAGTTTTGAATGGATTCGGACGGTAGAGGATCGAGTAGAGGACACATGGCAAAAAATACTACTTAGTAGATTTGGAAAATGTTCAAATCGAATGGGCTTTGCATATTCAGGCACACTCGAATAGTTAATACATAAATTATATATATTTTAATAAAACGTCTGTATGCTGTATTATGTATTTGCTGTCTGATTAGGAAAGTTCTTTCCAAAAGGAGGGGCTCGGCTATCGCGTAAAGAACGTTCTGTGTAGTACAACACCTGATTGGTGTACATGCTTATATTTTTATTTTAAAAAGTTAACGTTTAACTGAGCGAAATTGTAGAGGTCATGGAGTCAATAAGCAAATCAAATTTGCCAATTAGGCAATAGCAGTTATTCAATGCCTATGATTGATTATTTTGCAAGGTAAATTAAATACATGTAAATATTAATTTTAAAGCACTCCCTCCCCCTTGTTAAGAGCTTCCGTTTCCTGCATTTTTTTCTTTTATTAACGATTTTTGTGCACGCATTTCCTCGTAAATGGCTCAAATTTTGTTACACGGCCCCGATAAGAAGATGAAAGGATGACCCCTAAAATTTCTTTCCCAAATATATCAAGAACGGTCTCAAATTTCAAACACTGGTTGATAACATATAACTTATTTTGTGCAAACTATATGTGCATGAAATGACAATTTTCCTGTAACTTAACAAAAATTACTCTTTGTGAAATCTAAAAATTTCCGAATTGATCATTAAAACTAATAATTTTAGACGGCCCATGCAGTAAGTTTTTCTAGCCGAGTCTTTCGTGAAACAGCGCATCAATTGTGAACATATCATCGTGGTTTACAACAAGAGGGTGAAACGACCACGAATTTTGACAGATTTGGCCACAAACAGTTTAAAAGAGATGGATACAAAACACAAATGCGATTATATCTTGTAGGAGATAAAAAATAATTAATCGACGTTTGCCATAAATACAAAATTTGATCATAAGAATATTTTAACATTCAGATCCTCCGAATATTTTCATTTCCCTTCATTGTTTGGTGCCTGATTTGAAATAACGTTTCGAGGTATAATAAGTTGAGAAATTTCTTAAAGCTGCATGTTCCGCTTTGTCGGCCATTACAGTATCAACTAATTTTCCATGTAGCTGCAGGTCTGTAGCTCCCGGTCTGAAAAAATTCGGATGGACGACTTGGGAGCTACAGTGCCTCCCATAGTAACAATCTGCAATTAATGGCGCACAAAAATTTGCACTAGTTTTGGACTAATTAACCTTATTTTTACACAAATTATGTGGAAAACATTAGTACCATTAAATTCTTCAGTCAATGTACTACTGATATCGGTACTTTACTTGCCTCAAACTTTCTCCTAAACACGCTAACCGACCTCAGAAATTGAAGAATGTTAAATTCACGTCGAGATCAAGAGTCGCCATTTTTACATGTAAACAAACTGCACCACTTCACCTTACGGGGCTGGTGATGGTGTTTAAAAGAATATCAGAGGCAAGTAAAGTGACGATATCTGTAGTAAAATGTCCAAGGAATTTTTTGAAATCAAATATTTGTATAAAATGTGTTCGGAAATAAGGTTATTCAGTCCAAAACTAGCGGTTGTGCGCCGTAAACTGCAGATTTTTACTATGGGAGGCACTGTAGCTCCCAGGTCGTCCATCCGAATTTTTTCAGACCGGGAGCTACAGACCTGCAGCTATTTTCCATGCAAACCAAATGATCTTACAAAGTTATAGACGTATTTACACGGAATTGTTTTCCATTCAACGTTAGAAATATTCAAAGTAAATAAAAATAAATTTTGGGCATACAACCCCCCCCCCTCTCCAAAAAAATACATCATGGGAATGTTTAGAAAAGATAACCGTTTGGTTTCATCCTTCGTATGATTGGGTTATTCATCCTGCATGTTTTGCATCGATTATAAACAACGTAAACTTCGAAACTATTAATGAACAAATGTATACTGCTTTATTTTTGTTCTTTTAAATAGTCATGCTGTATATTTTTTTTGTTATAATAGATCATATAAAATGGACAAATGTCAAAGTCGTAATACAATCATACTAGCTTCGACGTAAGGGGCCAGTTTAAACACGCGGCAAAATAATGCAATTTTATTTTGTAAATAAATTTGTACATTGTACAGCAAAACTTTTCTAATCCGGCGGAGTGTGGTTCTAAAAAAAATGGCCGGATTAGGCAACATCAGGTTTAAAGGACATTGTTGCAAATTAATTATAGTATATCATGCAGTAGGTCTTGATCGTGTATTCTTGCAAAATTTTCAATTCTTCTGAAATATATTCGATTTCCTCGATCTTATTTACGGTACCAATTTTCATCTTTATTTTTTTTTTTAGAAAACGATAAATCCATAACGGAATACATACGATGGAAACACTTTTTCAATAAAATCATCGTTTTTGATAATTTTTCAAACATCCGATTAACCTGAAAAGTGCATGCTTATAATAACCGGAAATTGATAAACAAAAATTAACAACTCAACAAGTGGCTGAAATACCTAATGGCGAGAACTGTTTTGATGCAGGGAACAATGTATAATTGTTAATATAAATGAGAATTTTATTTTGAGCATTTTGACTGAATAATATGCAACTCTGTACGTGTAGCCATACAACGGGGATAACAAACAATATCGGCAGTCTTACTCCTGCAGTATCCTGAATCACTGCCTGAAAAAAAATGGGGTTAACTATAATCTAATTATCTAATTTTGGCAAAAATGCGTATTTATTTAACACAAGACTTAACGGTATAAACTGAATTGAGTTGCTAGTTTGGATCTATATTCACAGTTGTTTAAATCAATAGCAACGACGGAGAAATTGATTGAGAGATGAGATAATTGAGAATTAATTACCTCTCAGAAGGCCGATCGATCGATAAGTGGCCGGACTACGGGAGATAACTCTCACTAATTATAAGCAATCGGGTTTTCTTCATCGCGGCCGGTTTACAGAATAGACAGGGTCCCGATTGCACAACATTTTAAAAACAAAAATGATAGGAAAATATCAAGGGGCTGAATAATGTCGAAGGATTGGACAGCATGCCGGAATACACAACATCCGGAAAACTACTGCAAAGTATATTATTACACACATACTTAGCATAACCATCGTTTAAAAGCGTACAATTATTTTATTGAAAATCGGACAAAGCAGCTTTAACATCAAGATTTACATGTGTAAGACACTGCATGATCCTGTGCATGAACTATTTTCAATACCTGTTTATTCTCCAAAATGATCTCCAATTCCATTCACAACTGTTGTCATTCAAAATCACGTGAGGTAAACAAAATTTGAAATTTTGAGTCGATCTCAACTGTTATGTATCCAAGGAATCTATTGATTTTATCATGTGTTACGTAATTAGGTAATTCAGTTTTTACGGGTCAAACGTCCAACATTTTGATCACCCATATATCATTTGATATTTGACCTTTCATTTGGTATCTGTAAAGAAAAGGGGGCTTGCCTCTTAAATTAGGGGACCAGAGGGCTCTTAAGTCTTTTATCTATAGCTCTTTACTGAGAGATATTTTGTGAAAGGTTATAAAAGCAGATATGTCATCTTACAGTTATGTATCATAGAATTGTAATGATTTTATCATGCGTTACGTAATTAGAGGTTTTCAGAGGTCAAATGTCCGAAAAATTAAGCACCTATATATCAGACAGAAAAAATCTTTGAAAACACAGTATAGAAGAAAATATGCTCAAAATGATGTACTAAACAATATGCACCCTTCAAAATGTCGTTAAACGGCCCTAATAAGAAGATAAGGGATCGGCCCCAAAAACGTTCTTTCCAATATACATGTATATTAGAAACGGTAATGAATTTCTAAACACTTGTTGAACACAATGTGTTTAAAATTAAACGACCTTTCATTTGATATTAAGAAAAAGGGGCTGACCCCTCAAATTAGGGGACCAGAGGGCTCTAAAGTCTGATATCTATAGCCCTTTACTGAGAGATATTTTTGAAATGTCATAAGAGCAGATATGTTATCTTACCGTTATGTATCCAAGCAATGTAATGATTTTATCATGTGTTACCTAATTAGGTGTTTTAAGAGGTCAAATGTCCAAATAATTAATCACCCATATATCAGAAAGGAAAAATCTTTTGAAATGCGGTATAGAAGGAAATATGCTCAAAATAATGTACTAAACAATATGCACCCTTCAAAAGTTCGTTAAACGACCCCTATAAGGGGAAAGTGGATCAGCCCCTAAAATATTTTCCCCATATATTTCATGAACAGTAAGGAATTTCCAAAGACTTGTTGAACAAAATATGTTTAAAATTAAAAGACATCAAGAAAAAGGGACTGACTCCTCAAAATAAGGATCAAGATGGGCCTAAAGTCTTTCATCTATAGAGTCATTTACTGAGAGATGTTTTGTAAAAGGTTATAAAAGCAAAATTAGGTATAATACGTTTATATATCCTAACAATATAATGATTTTCTCATGCGTTACCTAACAAGTTTTTTAGGGGCCAGAGGTTAAAAAGTTTAATCTTTTCTATCTCAATTGGAAGAAATGCAAGTATTTAAAAAATCAACGTAAGAAAACTAATAAAAAGCATTACAGGAAAGCATTAGTATTCAACTCCCATTTCCAGATCATGTTTTGTTGTCGAAAATTAAAGTCGATGACGTTATACCTTCTAAAATTCGGACGGAAGACCTCCTCGTTGCTCGCAACGAGGTCGTGTCTAGTTATTATTATTATTTTTCTTTTTTTTCTTACAAATTTTGTGTACGCGATTTCTCAGAAACTACTCGAGCGATTTACACGAAACTTTCAGATCTGATAGATAATGATCTGAACCTAATTGGAAATTTTTTTAATTATGACGTCACTTCCGGTTTTGAGATTTAAACAATTTAGCGATTTTCAGAGGGTCGGCTTGTCCAGGGGTAAACTTCTAAACGATTTAAGATATTGAGTTCAAACTTTCAGGGATTGTAGACGAAAGGTTGTAGATCTGACATGTGGTATATACATTGACCTGTGACCAAAAGCGCCGAAGCTCGCCCGAGCTCGAAAATTACGGTTTAAAAAGCGTCATGAATTTTGGTGGTTTTCTTTCAATATCTTTTTTCTCGATAGTATTTTGGTAAAATATGTAGTACAAAAAAACTTAATAACGTCAAGATCTTTCATATGGCATCAATAAAAAGGGGCTGGTCCTTCAAATTAGGGGCCGAGAGGGCTCCAAAGTCTTTAAAATATAACTTTTAACTGTGAAATATTTTGTAATACATTATAGAAGCAATTATGTTCATCATAACGTCATTGACCTAAACAAGACAATTATTTGCTTCTTTGTTACGTAATTAGGGATTTTAAGGGGCCAGAAGTCAGAAATTTCGATCCTCAATATCTCAAAATGGAGGAAAATTTTGAAAAGCAATATTGAACAAAAGATGCTCAAAATAATGTGTTTAACGATATGCAACCATAATTTCTT
The DNA here is from genome assembly GCA_020458035.1 of Magallana ariakensis. Lineage (NCBI taxonomy): Eukaryota > Metazoa > Mollusca > Bivalvia > Ostreida > Ostreidae > Magallana > Magallana ariakensis. The sequence continues at coordinate 16,539,039 of CM035818.1, read as the reverse complement.
TGTTATCCGGCCCCTAAAAGGAGTTATAGTGTTGGCCCCGAAATCGATCTTTTCCAGATATCTCGAGAACAGTACATAATTTGTAAATACTTATTGAACCAAATGTGTTAAAAATGACAAGTGCTTTTATTTGACATCAAGAAAAAGGGGCTGGCCCTTCAAATTAGGGGCCGAAAGGGCTCTTAAGTCTTTTATTAATAACTTTTAACTGTGAAATATTTTGTGATATGTTATAGAAGCAATTATGTTCATCGTAGCGTTGGTTATCTACACATGATAAGTGTTTGCTCCTCTGTTATGTAATAAGGGATTTTTAGGGGCCAGAAGTCCAAAATTGTGATCATCAATATCTCAAAATGAAGGAAAATTTTGAAAAGCAATATTGAACAAATGATGCTTAAAATAATGTGTTTGATGATATGCAACCATAATTTCTTTGTTATCCGGTCCCTAAAAGGAGTTATAGTGTTGGCCCCTAAATCGATCTGTTCCAGATATCTCGAGAACTGTACATTATTTGTAAACACTTATTGAACCAAATGTGTTTAAAATTACAAGAGCTTTAATTTGACATCAAGAAAAAGGGGCTGGCCCTTCAAATTAGGGGCCGAGAGGGCTCAAGTCTTTTATTAATAACTTTTAATTTTAAAATATTTTGTGATACGTCGTGTGATCCTTCAAATTAAGGATCAAGAGGGGTCTAATGTCATCTAGCCATAGCTCCTTTAGATTCTACCCCAATTTCCAGATATGTTTCGTTAACGAAGATAAAAAGCAAGGTCATTTTACCTTCTAAAAATTGGACGGAAGACCTCCTCGTTGCTCGCAACGAGATCGTGTCTAGCTATAATTTTTATTTTTTTTCTTACAAATTTTGTGCTCGCGATTTCTTGAAAACGGCTCGGCCGATTTTGATGAAACTTTCTGAACTGCTAGATAATAATCTTAATTTAATATACATTTTTTATGACCTCATTATGACCTTTTGATGACCTCATTTCCGTTTATGAGATAATGACGTTTTAGCGATTTTCAGAGGGTCGGCTTCTCCAGGGATCTCCTCCTAAACGGTAAAAGATATTGAGTTCAAACTTTCAGGGATTGTAGACAAGAGATTGTAGATGTGTCATTTGGCATTCATATTTGTCAATCTCAAAAAGCGTTAAAGCTCGCCTGGTCCCGAAAATTGAGACTTAAAAAGTCGTAATTTTTCATGGTTTTCTTTGTTTATCTCTTTTCTGAAAAATATTTTGTTAAGACATGTAATGTAAAAAAGTCATAGACCTTTCGTTGAATATCAAGAAAAAGGGGCTGGCCTTTAAAATTAGGGAACCAGAGGGGTCTAAAAACTTTTATTTATAGGTCTTTACTGTTGATTATTTTGTAATAGATCAAAGAAGCAAAAATGTTTATCTTATTGTTATGTACCCATACAATATAATAATTCTCTCATGTAATACGTAATTAGGGGTTTTTAGGGGTCAGAAGTTCAAACGTTGATCACCTATATCTCGTAAAGGAAAAATATTTTGATAAGCAGTATAGAAGAAAAAATGCTCATAATGATCTACTAAACAATATTCAATCTTTAACATTTCGTTAAACGGTCCCGATAAGGAGATAAGGGGTCGGCCCCTAAAACGTTCTTTCTCAGATATCTCAAGTAAGTAACAAATTTCTAAACACTTGTTGAACGAAATGTGTTTAGTTTTAAATGACCTTTCGTTCAATACCGGGGAAAAGGGGCTGACCCCTAAAATTAGGGAACCAGAGGGGTCTTAAGTCTTCTATTTATAGGTCTTTGCTGGTGAATATTTTGTAATAGATCATAGAAGCAAAAATGTTTATCTAACTGTTATGTACCTATATAGTATAATAATTTTCTCATGTGTTATGTAATTAGGGGTTTTTAGGGTCAGAATATTAAAACTTTGATCACCTATATCTCGTAAAGGAAAAATATTTGATGAGCAGTATAGAAAATTGGGGACCATGAGGGGTCTTAATCTATTCCAGATATCTTAGAATGGAAACAAATTTCTAAACACTTGGTGAACAAAATGTGTTTTGAATTATAAAACCTTTTATTTAATATAAAGAAAAAGGGGATTGTCTCTCAAATTAGGAACCAAGGTCATACATTTATATTAAGTTCTAAAATCGAACGGTAGACCTCCTCGTTGCTCGCAACGAGATCGTGTTTAGTTATTGCTATTGTTGTTCAGGTTAGCAATGTGGCCCATGGGCCTCTTGTTATGAAGTGTTAAGATAGCTTGGGTGTCAACGATTTTAATGACTTTTAACATCTTTGTGCACTAAGTATCATTTTATTATGCGAGATTTTTTTTACTACATATGGGATGACAACCCACAGCCTCTTGCTATTGTGAAGTGTTACAGTACCAATCAGACCCAACCTAACACCAGAGTAAACCCCAACTAAACCCCGGGTTTACTTTTGAGGTTTACTTGGGGTTTACTCTGGGTTTACTGTTTGAAAATTTGGGTCCACTGGGGGTTTACTTTGGGTTTACTCGGTGTTTACTTGGAAATTGCTTCTGAGGTCAACTGTACGCATTCAAGTGTGAAGCAGACCCGTCTTTTATCTTACCGTCCTACTGCCTGTAATTCCTGCCCCTTGTATATTCCGAATACACAGTTAGCGTCTACTTTCAGGGGTATACTCCTGCCGGGTTTACTCTCTTGTGCACTCTGGGTTTACTTTGGGTTTACTCTGGGTTTAATCTGGGTCCACTCTAGTAAACCCAGAGTAAACCCAGATTAAACCCAGAAAATAAGCTCAGGATTTAGTTGTGGTCTACTTTCTGTTAGGTTTGGTCTGATCGGTACTGTACTTTAAAATAACCTCTTCAACTTATATTTCGCATTCAAGAACAAAGGTAGCCATATAAACGTTGGCTTGCTTTCTTACATGGTTCAAAAAGGGTGTTTTAGTTTACATGCACCTTATACTGATCAGTGATTTAAAAAATTCAAATTTTGTTCATGATTTTTTGTAAATAATAAAAATATTTTGCAATTTTAATGCTATTTATTAGATTGAGGTCAAGGTCTTATATCAAAGTTTAAAGTTTGATGCTTGAAAATATACAATAATAACCAGATTTTGCATTTTTAGATGGATGTTTTGGACAGACTGGGGCGAGGTGCCAAAGATCGAGCGTGCAGGTATGGATGGCGATAAAAATACTCGGTCCATTATAATTGACAAAAATATTCACTGGCCCAACGGTCTGACCATCGACTATGCAGACAACAAAATCTACTGGGCTGATGCCAAAGTCAAGTACATTGCCAGCTGTGATTATGACGGCAAAAACCATAGGGAGGTAGTGGCGGGGGAGAAGATTCTGTCCCATCCGTTTGCGCTGACGCTGGGTGATAGAACCTTGTTTTGGACGGACTGGAAGGAAGGCTCCATCTTCTCCTGTGATAAAATCACCTGCAGCAATGTGCGACCCATTATAGAGAACATCGCCTCTCCTATGGACATCCATATGTACAGTGCCAGCAGACAACCTAGTAGTAAGTCTAGCTCATCCTCTACAGGCATTTATATAGCAATTTCTTTTGATGGTAAAATTAGAGTTTTTATGGCTTTTGCCTTGTAGTCTTCGCCTAATTTCTAAAAGGGACTCTAGAAATACGTTTCAACGGCAAATTATTATTATTATTATTTGGTCCAACATGATTTTATCATAATTAAAGTATTTCGGCCTTCATGTCGTTAAGTAGGACAAAATAACGAACCAAATTGGCGGACAGCCAAATTTTCTCTTAAAATGTCCATCTATGGGGAAAATTAACGGTTGGTCCATTATAGTATTTCATCTTATCCAAAGTGTGCTGAGTCTTAAAAATATGCTTGCCTTCTAAAAATCACGTAAGTTATGTAAAAATCGCAACTCAAAATGATGAATAATTAAATTTTGTAATTTCTTCCTATATTTCTAAAATGGAGAAAAAGCGCGAGAAAAACAATCATTATTCGATATTCGATCCAGCAACGCGTTTTTAATCATAATCAGAAAATATTTAGCAAAAAACCGTTACCGTCAAGAAAATGGCGTGTTTTATATATATAAATATATATAAATATATATATATATATATATATATATATATATATATATATATATATATATATATATATATATATATATATATATATATATATATATATTTTTTTTTTTTTTTTTCCCCATTTACAAAACAAGAAAAAAGCTACTTTTGACATACTGAATACATAAAACGTTTTCTGTGTTTTAGGACCGGATCGTCATTCCTGTACAATCAACAATGGTGGCTGTTCTCATCTCTGTCTGATTTCGCCCAAAAAGCCATTTTTTGCCTGTGCCTGCCCAACTGGGGCCAAGCTCTTGAACAAAACCACCTGTGCAAAAGGTAGGACTCGGCCTGTCAGCTTTTTATCTCGGTTTAACAATTTGCTAAAAGACGAAATAGTACAGAATTAAGGACATTTTAGGGATTCAGAAGTTGGAGTTCTTTTCGCTTCTCATTCTTCAGGAATAGTATTCTGTGGTCAATTCACTGTTCAAATTACCGTAATATGCTAATAAACGTAAACTTTAAATCCTCATTAACTTACTTTTTAGCTCACCTGAACCGAAGGTTCAAGTGAGCTTTTCTGATCACCTGTTGTCCGTTGTCCGTCAATCTGTCCGTCTGTCCGTCTGTAAACTTTTCACATTTTTGATTTCTTCTCCTAAAACCACTCGGCCAAATTTAACCAAACTTGGTACAAAGCATCCTTATGGAAAGGGAATTCTAAATTGTTAAAATAAAGGGCGTAACCCTATTTAAAAGGGAGATAATCGCGAAACAGTGAGTATAGGGTGTATGTCTTTTAAAATCTTCTTCTCAAGAACCACTGCTCTAGAAATGCCAATATTTACACAAAAGCTTGTATATATAGTGAATATTTTAAATTGTAAAAATCGTGACCCTCGGACCAAAACTGAGGCCCACGGTGGGGTTCAAAGTTTAACATAGAATTACGTAGGAAAAATGTTTAAAAAATCTTCTTCTCAAGAACCACTGCTCTAGAAATGCCAATATTTACACAAAAGCTTGTTTATATAGTGATGATTCTAAATTGCAAAAATCGTGACCCTCGGACCAAAACTGGGGCCCAAGGCGGGGTTCAAAGTTTAACATATAAAGAAAAAATGTTTAAAAATCTTCTCAAGAACTCCAATGCTTGAATTTGTGAGATTACTATGCAAGCATCCTTAAATAATGTAAATTCTAAGTCAATAAAGCTGTGACCACCGGACTAATACTGGGGCCCCAAGAGGGGTTCAAAGTTTAACATAGAAGTAATGATATATTATTGAAAATGTTTAAACATTTTCTTTTCGAGAACTACAAAGCTACAGTTTGTGAGATTATTATGCAAGCATCCTAAGATTTTGTAGATTCTAAATTGTTAAAGCCAACCATAAAACACCGACCAATACTGAATACCCCAGAAAGGGGTTCAAAGTTTAAAATAGAAATAGCATATTCTATGAAATAGAATGTTACAAGGAACTGTTGTTCAGGTGAGCGATGTGGCCCATGGACCTCTTGTTTTATTTGAAATAAACAACGATATATTAAAAATTATCACTTCCTGAAATGACCAAACAACTGCCATAATTAGCTAGCCTGGCGAAAAGGTAAGAAACACATCATATAATGTTATCATGGAATACTATTTATGGGCCTGGCTAACACACTGTATCCCATATTTGGGGCTTCATATTTAATGAGGGTGGGGCCCCGGGAAGCACCAACCGACCCTCAAAAGGAATTGGGTTTACACGACCGGTAACAAGCATAGCTAGCCTGGTGAAAATAGGATAATTAGAAACAAGTGGACATTAAGCTCAATTCTCCAAATCTATATAGATCACAATTTCGCTTGTCGGTAAAGAATGGGAGTATTTATTCTGGCAAAACACGAAATTTTGTATTATAGTCACCAAAAAAACCTACGTTGCACAGAATTGGCATCTCAATGCGCGGATCTAGAGGGGATGGGGAGTAGACCCACCCCTCACACCCGCCAAACAAAATTATCTCTCAGAACCCCCCATCCCGGGAAAATGTATCCATGGTTGGTATGTTGGTATAACAGAGAAAGAGAGAGAGGGGGGGGGAAGAGAATGCCTTTAAAATCAAGAAAATATCACCCGGGAGGGCTGAAAAATAATTTCGTTTGCCTGAGGGAGAGGGCTCCATCTCCCTCCCTCTAGATCTGGCATGGAGTTGCCCACTCTAGGCAACACAAATTTTTTCTTTGGTATCTATAAAATAACATATAATGTCAATTAACTTAGTGTCATATACGCACCCCTTTGAACTAGATCGTTTACGTGAAAAAGCGTTATCAAAAATTGAGTAATTGGTCGAAACAAAGGCATATTTCAGGGAGGGGGAGGGTCATTGCTGCTTATAAACTATTTGGATGCATAGTGTTGATTAAGAAATAAATAAGACTAGTCAAATTTGTGTTCGCGCGGTTTCTTTTAAATATTGAAGGCGACCTTGACTTTCATGTCAACAAAGTGATACGCTCTCTTGTTTTGTTTATTTGGGTAGATGGTATGGGACAGTTTCGCAGGAAAGACTTAAATTTTACATAAAGGGGAAAATGTGAGGTTCGGGTGGTTATTTGAGGGTAATAAATTGCTAGAATATTTATTTCATTTACATGTATTTTGTGGATAGATGAGCTCATGTCTATTTCATTGATATATGACATTTTTGTACCAGTAGTCATTTCCATCAGATATGGAATGAAAATGCGAAACCGTGGTTAAAATTTTCACTTTCGATTTTATAATTGAATAGGGGGGACGGTCAGAACATGAAATATCACTCGAAGAGAATGTGATGCATTGATTAGTTGCATGGGTAAACATTACCCTACAAATCCAATCTTAGTTTATGGGAGTCGCTCTGGATTGGAGCTGGTAGAAGGACCTACGTGTGAAAAAAGCGAAAAAGGGCAATTTTTCAAAAAACTTTTGAGAGCACCCCTGGCTATTCTAATAAATGTTTTTACGTAAGTTGTACAAGTCTTATTCTGAAATGTCTGAAATGAAGGAATCATGACCATGTTTTACCTGCATGTAAACCAGCTTTAACAAATTTAAAACCCAGTGAAAAATAAAACAGAAATACGATCATTATCTGCTTTACATTTCCTCCACAGAAAAACCTAAGGTGTAATATGAAAGAACATCTCGTATTTCAGCAAAGACAGAAGAATTATTAGACCAAAAATGAGAAATGAATGTCAATTACAAAGCGACTTGTAAAAAAAGCTGTATATCATTTATCTTCGATTCATTTTTTTAAAACACCAACCAAAAACTGGTATCTCCCAAAATCCCAACCTCGCCAAGTATGAAACCCCAAAAATGGGATTCAGGGTGTTAGCCAGCACCTTGAATGGTATTCACATTACAACTGTATTATATGAAATTTCCCATTTTCACCAGGCTAGGTATGCCTGTTACTGGTCGTGTAAACCCAATTCCTTTTAAGGGTCGACTAGTTGATCTTAGGACCCCTACCTAACCGAATATGAAGGCCCAAATATGGGATACAGGGTGTTAGCCACCCCCTTGAATAATATTACATTTACAACTGTATTATACGAAAATAACCATTTTCACCTGGCTAGCTAGCCTGTTACTGGTCTTGTAAACCGTGTTAGCCAGCCACTTGAATGGTATTCTCATTGCAACAGTGTATGATGTATTTCTTACCTTTTCGCCAGGCTAGCTAATTATGGAAATTGTCAGGTCATTGCAGGAAGTGACAATTTTCAATATATCACTGTTTGTTTCAAATAAATAAGTAAGTTTATATGGATTTTGAAAGTACGTTTATTAGCATACTTTCGGTAATTTAAATAGTGAACTGACCACAGAACACTATTCGCTATTCGAATAGTGAATGGTGAAAAGCGAATAGAACTCCAACTTCCACATTTAAGTACCTTGAAATAAAAGAAGCAGGAAGTGTCAAATGTTGTTGTGAAAACAAGCCCGTGGTTATTATGGTATAATATGGATGCAAAATAACCCTAACACCGTGTGACATACAGAATCTTTTTAATTACAATTCAGCCTCTTGGAAAAAAAGAAAGAAAGAAAGAAAGATAAAACTGTGACTCACCAGGACTATTAATATCGATAATTTGTGTCTGAAAAATAACTTGCTATCATTTTATCAGATACATAAACACTTCAAATTTGTAGGCGTGGAACAGGTGTTGCTGCTGGCCGGACGTCGTCAGGACATCCGTAAAATCTCGCTGGACATGCCTGACCACACGGATGTAGTGCTGCCCCTCAAAGAGATCAAGAATGCCATTGCTATCGACTACGATCCAGTGGAAGACCAGGTGTACTGGACGGACGACGTACTCAGGGCCATCAAGAGAGCGTACCTGGACGGAACAGGTTAAGAAGCTTTGAAATACTGAGTTTTCTTTATAATAAAATCAGAATGTTATGTCACAGCAGCAAAGCAATGCAGTACAATAGCAAACATTCTCTGATAATTTTTAGATAGCAAATGAAAACAAAGTGTATGGTAGTAGAAATAATAGAAGAAAAGAAGGGTGCAATATTTACATTTAGTGTATATTTTCCCTCATGTTTGCATTGGAAATCTACAACTTTCAATGCTCAATAACACACGACAAACCTGGTCACGGCGTATGAGCACAAGTTAACGTCATAACGCGTATTGAATAAGTAAATTATTGTTAGATTTAATGAAACATTCAAATATACCTAACCAATTTGATATGTACTTGAGAAAAACTTACCAATGCCATCATCAAATAAACAAAAACTTAAAGAACAATTTTGGGCAAAAAAAAAAATATATATATATTAGGTTAATGCATTTAAATTTCTGTAGTTTAAGTTTTCTGCACGGTACAAGTCTTCTATTATGTTATATTTAAAAACTCCTGTTGATTTGATTATCAAAAAGCATGTTTAGCCAGTTGGCAATTCAAGAATGAGGAAGACATTTTTAGAAATTTTGATATTTTTTTTCTGACTTCTTTTATTGAGCCCTTAATATTGGTGAATAAATAACCCATGATCTAAATTTGATTTGTAAAATGCTAGTAACTAATGCCAATCAAATACAAAAACACAAATTACGTACTTATTTGCAGGAGAAGAAATTATTCTCGAGACTACAGTGTATCATCCAGATGGAATAGCAGTGGACTGGATTGCCCGGAACTTGTACTGGACAGACGCTAGGATACAAAAGATAGAAGTGGCGAGTCTGAACGGGACCTCCGGGAGAGTTCTGATCTCGGACGAGTTGGACAGGCCCCTAGCTATAGTACTGGATCATGCAGCTGGGTGTGTACTGAATGCTGACTAATCTGTCTCTGTTATTACACATTTTAATGATCAGTATCTTAAAGGGTACGGCTATTCATGTAATAATATATGTTAAAGTGATTTGAATGATCAGTATTAGCCGCTTCAGATTTCATATTTGGCTAAAATAGGGCCAGTGGAAATAATACTAAAAAAGCCCATTCAAATAAGTTACACACCTCTTCATTTAAAAATTTTTGAAAGCCTTGCTTTAATGTTTAAGTACTCTCTTTCTAAAGGTCTGTCTAGATATTTTTAATTTGCTCTGACAGAGCAATTGTAATAATGTTTCGTGTTTTTGTTTCTGCCACATTAGGCTGATGTATTGGAGTGACTTGGGGAAAGTGCCAAAGATTGAGGTGGCCAACATGAATGGAAGTAGTCGACAGGTGCTCATTAACTCCTCCCTGAGTTGGCCTACTGGACTGGCCATTGATATCCATGCCACCCCTAAGAAACTCTATTGGGGGGATACAAAACTTAATAAGATTGAGGTGTCGGATGTGGACGGGACCAACAGAATGGTGCTGGTGAAGCATAACATTCTTCATATTTTTGGACTCAGTTTACTAGGTACAAGCACATTTAGTCAGTCTGTATGGTGTTGCATGTATTTCAAATAAGGGTGGGGGATTCTTGAAGTGCATGGATTTGGATTAAAACGAATTATTTAAAATTTTATTTTAATAAATTGATTTGAATGAAATTTTTGGGACAGTGGTCCAGGGTTAAGTGTACTTTATGGAAGGACAATTTGTTAAAAATTTGTTTCTGACGTGTCAATGAAAATAAACAATTGAAACAATGTAGACTAAATATTGCAGCATGGGGTAACCAGTACACTAAAAAGAATTCTGCAAAAAGTTATTTCTCTTGATATAATAATTATGATTGAACTCATGGGGGAAGATATAATTAGATGTAGGTGTTAAAAAACTTCAGTAACTATATCATGGGTAGGAAAAGATTCCTTCATTTGATGTTATCTTTTATAAAATGGTTGCAGATATATTTGCTTTAATTCAAGAATGTTATTAACTGGAGTTGATAAAAAAAATGATGTTGGGATAATGTATTGTAGGATATTCATGACTATGGTTTTAATCTTATAGATGATTACATCTACTGGACTGATTATCAGAGGAGGTCTATAGAGAGGGTCAACAAGCACAATGGGACCGACAGAAAAGTCATCGTAGATCAACTCCCAGATCTGATGGGGCTAAAAGCTGTCAATGTACCCACTCTCTTAGGTAAACAGCACAGCCAAACATCCTGTGGCTAGGGGAGGGGATGTAGCTACCCTGACTGTGAAATAGTGTATGTCATGGTAACCAAAATAATCTGCCATATGTGTACACATCATTTCATTCAATCGTAAGGATTCTAATCAAAATTGAAATACCAGAAGAGCTGCTCCAAAAATGACAGAAATGTTTACAAATTGTTGTGACGATTAAGCTTATTGATTGGATTCAATCCAAATTTTGTCATGATCATTTAGGGATCTTAGATCTTTGACAAGCAGACAGCAGATAGTTAGAAATGAAATTAGGTCATATATCTACCCGTTCTGTTAAACAGAAAAATCATTATTTAGGAGGAATAAAATAATGTGGTTGTTATATTAAATAAAAAAAAAGTTGTCATTGATTTTATATTTTACATTAGATCTTATTTTCAACCAAGGACATTGTAAAACTGTGTACTGGAAAGCTATATTTCCTTATTTATTCCAAATATGCATGTGTGAATATGTTTGTATGTATATATGTATGTAAGTGGATATGTAAAAGTTTTACATATCAATTAACATACTTACTTATACCGTCTATCTGTAAACCTTTTACATTTTAATAAAACCATATTTATTAACACACATAGTCTTAACATGCAATTTAAAAGTTATTATTAATTTATATATAAACTTCTCTTTAGATTTTGATATAATTCATGAATTAGAACAACTGTCTATTATTTTTTATATAGATATAGATGAATGTCTTCGAGACTTCCCCTGTGATCACATCTGTAATAACACTGACGGTAGTTACGTATGTAGTTGTCGGGACGGCTACAATTTGGTTAACTACAGTAAATGTGAAGACATTGACGAATGCAGTACTATAGATACCGGTATCGACGGGTGTCAGAACTGTACAAATACCCCTGGAAGTTTTCGTTGTTCGTGCTTTGCCGGATATGTTTTAAACAGCACAACATTGACCAACTGCTACAGTGAGTATCTGTTCAAAATCATTTTATGTCAAACAATAAAGGAATCGTCCATCCGACTAACAAAATAATGGCATTCATGGTTAATTGCTGCAGTGACAATGGATGCCACTTGTACACGTAAAGCGACTCTTTAAACAATTCAGATGTAAATTAAAGAAATTTTTGATGTTAAAACTGGTCTTAAGTTGGCAAGCATAAAACGTTGTCAAATTTAAGAAATTAAATTAATGATTAATTAAATACTACATGTATCATATGATACTGTATGCTAATTCATTACAGTGTAAAACAAATGATTCATACAAGCCTCAACTAAAAAAATAAAAATAAATTTAAAGAGCATTAAAAGCTCATCATATCGATCAATGAAATGTGATGATAACAAACACTGTTTCAAAATCAAAAGTCCAAAGGAAAAATACAAAACAGGAGCAAGGCAAACACGGACTTCTACAAAAATTAGAGGTAAGATCAGGTGCCATGGAGGAGTGAGCATCCTCTGCTAACCGGTCACGCCCGCCGTGTGCTCTTTGTCGTAATCGGGAAAACGGAAAATCCGTAGAATTTCGGTGTTTAATAATAGCTTAACAATAAGTATGAAAAACGTCAATCAGCATTAAACCTAGCGAAAGATTGTATTTGCTGACAAGTTTTTTGTATAGACCGTAGAACTTACGAAATAATGAATTCAATCGAGACAGTTAATAATCTTGTTTTATCAACTTGTTTGTCAGTAGCTTGCCTCGTTTTAGAAATTATTCATACGTAGAGCATGCCCTTGGGTATCGAATCAACTGAAAGACAAAACCTCCATATGCAGGTGTGAAGGTATATTGCTAAATAAGTAAGGAAAGTTGGCGATAGAAAATTAAAACTGAAGTCATCACGTTTATCATAAAGTTTTGTTGTCTTTTTCTAGTAAAACATCTAAATATGAATGAAGGAACAAACAGCTGATTGTGCACAGAATTCAGCTTGTTCTGATACAGACGGTGGATATACATGTATCTGTAAATCATGGTTTAAGAGAAATTAAAAAATAAGCACAATTAATATAAAGACTATGTGTTGGATTATAGTAAAACACATTATATTTCTATCAGTGTCAGTCTAAAGTGTAATGGTTGCACATGCAATCATAACCCAATCAATTAATGTTATAGTTTGGGTTTTTTATCAGATCAAGGTAGATAATACTATATAAATAGTGCCTGTTTGGGAAGGTACCCGTTGAAATTGACACCCCGAGAAAAGCATTGTCAACCGACGCGAAGCGGAGGTTGACAATGGTTTTCGAGGGGTGTCAATTTCAACGGGTACCCTCCCAAACAGGCACTATTTATTTTATTATACTGAATGTCTTAATTTTATAGCAAATTGTACTGCTTTTATATAGAAAAGACGTGATTTCTACGGCGAACTGTACGCGCACAATTTACGCGCATGAAACAATTCGTTCTATCGGCCCGTTGCCATGTGTGTTGCTAACGCTGAGAGTAGTAGAACGGATTGTCAACTGCGCCTAAACCAATCAGATTTCAGTATTTAACATGAAAGTATAATAAAACTAACTGTTACCTTAGTGTAAAAAATATAAATTATGTGTAATTGTAATCTTAATACAACAAATAGTGTACCCGAATTTCAAATACGTGGTCAATTTTTTAAACGTTTGCGCACGCGTTCTCAACAACACTAAGCAGTGTGCACGTGGTTACGTGACAGGAGAATGCGAGTGCAGTGTAGGGTGGACAGGAACTGATTGCCCAGAAGACGTCGATGAGTGCAAAAGTGCGTTCACATCTTCAATGAATCTATTTTTCAAGTCTGTGTAAATACGGAGGACTCAGCTCACTGCGATTGTCAGTATGGAGGATCAAATATCTTTAACTGTATTTGTAAGTGTATTGTACATTAAGTGTAGTATAAATTGTATTTCTTTTCTTTTTTTTCATTTTTTTTTAAGATGGACATGTTCATAAAATTGCATTGTTAAATCCAAATGAAACATGTTAATTTTTTTAATATAATGCATATTATGTGTTACAGTATATACAGGTGAACATATTGAAAAAGCAATCGTACAAGTTCTATTTTTTTTTCTGGATGTTTTTTTCTATTATTTATGTAATTTATAGGTTTGTTTTACTTTGGTTTTATAAGAAAACATTTATTTGGGGTTCTTTTTGTTTATTTAAAAAGCTGGAGACACTTTACAGGAAACATGTTCAAGGTTTCACAAGAGTAGTCAGCGCGATAAGTGCTGACACGTATATCATACAGTTATTGAGATTATTGACATTATCTGATTACCTCATTATTTGACATGCTCAAGTACTTTGTTACATTGTTTTAACGTAAGATTTTGAAGCGTTGTTGTTGATCATGAGATCTACTCAATTGGCACAGAGGAAATCCTTAAAGTTGACACTGCAAACAGCATGGTCATATAATTGATATCGTTAAAGAGATATTCTAACAATGGTAACATTAGAAAAACATTGTTGAACGAGGGTTGGCAATTACCGATGTTACGATCGATTTCATGCACAATTTATTATTTTAAAACTTTATCTATAAGTTGTGAAAGTTATGCAAAATGACGTTTGTTTGTATTTTTTAAACTCAGGGCAACCATAAACGTTTTTTTCTCTCTCAAACTTTTCAATGACGCGAAGCAAAAATTGTTTTTAAGGTATGCAAATAATTTTCGTATGGAGAAAGTGTTTGATAATATTACCCGTTGATATGAATGTTATTAGTCAGTATTTTCTATTACCCAGGAGGGTTGAAAGAAAGCAGTGGATTTTTTTTCGCTCAGAAACTTTTCGAAATTTTGTTGAATTTACTGGTTGTTTTTACCGAAAAAACAGTCGGAACATAGTATCACAACAAAGGTATTTGTTACTGGTAGTTTTATAGCAATTAATTATTTAAACTGTGTACTTTGAAAGCGTTATCTATTTTGACCATTGAGACAGTGATTAGTTCTCAGTTCTCAACACGGAGTCGCTAACGATGGCAAAAAAAAACAACAACTCGATGAGCGAAACCTCGGAAATATTACATGAAAGCTTAATAATCATTAACGTTGGCAGCCCGAACACTCATGTCACACACACACACACACACACACACACACACACACACACACACACACACACACACACACACAGAGAGAGAGAGAGAGAGAGAGAGAGAGAGAGAGAGAGAGAGAGAGAGAGAGAGAGAGAGATTTTTTCAATATACAGAAATGAAAATAATAAAAGCATTATTAAAAAAGGAGAAAAACTGAAAAAGATTCTACTCATATAGAGAGTAGAAAAACAAGAAATTAAATCTTTTCTTTTTTTTTTAAATATTAAATTTGATAATATTATGAAGGTGAAGATTTTTCTGACATTAACTACCGTATAGCCGGGTTTTTTTGGCGGGACACAAATTTGGCGGATTTGGGCCTACAAGGTATCCCATTAATTTTAGCGGATATAATTTTGGTGAATCCTTTACCCTTATAATCCTTTTCATTAAAAATCTACTGTCAGTGTTTTTAATAGCTGAGAAGTTAATGTACTTATAGCTGACATGAATTCATAAAATCATTTGGTCGCCATATTAGTTTTGATCGCTCCTCTACTGCCACTGGGGTATATATACCGGTCGAGAAAGTTACGGTCGGTTGCTTTCCAATCGAGGCATTCAGGTTGCACGGACTTCTAAATGCATGAACTACACATTGTAGTAAAATGTTTGTAAAAAAGAATAAAGGAAACTACAATCAATAAAACACAAAATATATTTATTCTTTGAAAGAATTTCCAAGGTATCCGTATAATTTTGCACAGAAAGTGTTGCCTTACTTCGCATGCACGTCGAACACGTGTGTCGTTCATACAAAGTGCGTAACGTCTGCTTCTTTTTGATGACCACAGCGGCACTACATCCAACACAGTAGATAAATGATAGTAAATCCAAGAAAGTAGCAACATAACATCGTTTCCATAAGTTTCTACAAAAACACCTCGTTTCTAAAATCCATGCGATCATTGACATTGCTCGATCGGCCACAGTGTGTAGTTTGCGCATGTGCGATGTTATAACTTACACAGGAAAACGTTCTACAATTATCGAGGATTTTGAAATTTGTGTTCCTGGGATTTCAGTCTGCCTTGTTTCGTACTTCTCTGGATATTCCTTACCAGTGCAGTGGTTGTCATAATATTTTTGTTCAAAACGCGTTTCTACAAGTCTTTTCGTCCAATGTAACGTGTTCGGGTGAATGAAATACCTGAATGAGGTGAAGCATGAATAGTGCTATCGGCCTTCTATAGGGGATGTGTAGCGATGAGCAGAACAATAGAAATCGATAACTAATATGGCGGTAGTCCGAGTTAAAAGGGAAATAATGCGTATTTATGAATTCATGTCAGCTTTAAGCAAAAATCCTATGTCACCATTACAAGGTGGTAAAATTTGAAATCCGACCTGGAATCACACACTTCAATATTTTCAACAGAAATAACTAATTAGTACTTAATATATGCATGGAAAAAGTGTACCTTATTAACAATCAATTTTTATTTCATTGTTAGTGAGGAAACCGTTAATCAGACAATTATCTCCACCTGAGTCGATAATGGATCACATGTGTCCTAAAACAACACTCTGCCAAGCTAACACCCCTAATTACACACCTGAACAGGGAAAAGTGATATGGTGTTTATACAATACTTTAGAATGGGATCTGAATGTAAATGTGTCTAAAACCAAGGTTGTCATTTTTAGAAATGGTGGGAAAATATCAGATCTTGAAAGCTGGTCATACAATGAACAAAAACTAGAAGTTGTGAATACTTTTAAGTATCTTGGTATGTTATTTAACTTCAATGGAAAATTTTTACAAACACAAAAATATGTAGCAGATCAAGGACGGAAAGCACTTTTTGCAAGATCAAAGACTATGAAAAATTTTTCTTTTAATGTTGAAACTCAATGTTCTGTATTTGATACGTATGTACATAGTATTCTTTCGTATGCCTGTGAAATTTGGGGTTTCCACAAAGAACCCGATATAGAAAAGGTTCATCTCAATTTTTGTAAGAGAATTCTTGGGGTCAACAAAAACACTACAAATAATTTAGTGTATTGTGAACTGGGTAGATTGCCTTTGTATATTAGAAGAAAGCTACGAATTTTCAAATATTGGTTAAAAATAAAAAATTCAAATAACATTATCTTGAAGGAGGCATACGAAAGCATGCTTGTCAATAACGATAATTGGGTGGTTTCCATACAAAGCGAGTTGTCTAGCATGGGTCTAAAATATTTGTTTGACGAAACTTGTTCTAATCAATGTAAACCTACAAGACAATTGAGTGTAGAACATTAGATATTTATAAACAAAGTTTGATGTCATCTCTTTCGACATCTCCGAAGAGTAGGTTATATCAACACCTTGTGGATAATTTTTGGTTGCAAACTTATCTTAGGAGACCGATTAATTATATTTCAAAAACATTTATAAGTATTTTTCGAACCTCATCACACTCTTTAAAAATTGAAAAAGGTCGACACAACAAGGTGCCGAGAAATGAAAGATTTTGCAATCATTGTAATAAAAAAGATTTAAAAGATGAGTTCCACTTTATACTCATATGTCATTTTTACGCTGAATTACGAAAGAAATATATAAAGAGTTTTTATTACAAAAAACCAAGTGTTTTTAAGCTAGTTAAACTTTTAAGTGTTAACAATACAAAGGAACTCAATAATTTAGATAAATATTTGTCTAGCGCTTACATAATGAGAGCGCAGCATTGTAATAATACTACTGTTTAAGCTACTTATCATACATTTATGTCCATTCATATTTTAAGATATGTACATGATTATATTGTCTTAATATGTCCATTCACTTACTGCACATTGCACATTTGTATATAATTTTATATGTATTATAATTTGTATTCCAATGAGTTGTAAAGCTCAAAGATAATAAATTGAATTGAATGGAATACAATTAACTTTTAATTTATAGTAATGTTGAGCTTATATTTATTTACATTAGTTTTGTATTGATTTTGAGTAAATGTATATTTATATCTGTAACACTGTGTGCATGTAACAATTTTCCCTTTTTAGCTCACCTGAGCTGAAAGCTCAAGTCAGCTTTTCTGATCACATTTTGTCTGTCGTCCGTCTGTCTGTCCGTCTGTCTGTCCGTAAACTTTTCACATTTTTGACATCTCCTCAAAAACTATTTTAACCAAACTTATCACAAAGCACCCTTAGGCAAAGGGGATTCAAAGTTGTGAAAATTAAGGATCACGCCCTTTTTTGAAAGGAGTGATAATTAGAATTTATTTTAAAAAATTAAGAAATTTTCAAAAATCTTCTTCTCAAGAACCATTTGGCCAGGAAAGCTGAAACTTGTGTGAAAGCATCCTCAGGTAGTGTAGATTCAAAGTTGTGAAAATCATGACCCCCGGGGGTAGGGTGGGGCCTTAATGGGGGGTTGAATTTTTACGTATGAATATATAGAGTAAATCTTTAAAAATCTTCTTTTCAGAAACTAATTAGTATGGAAAGCTGTAACTTGTGTGGAAGCATCCTCTGGTAGTGTAAATTCAAAGATGTGAAAATCATGACCCCGGGGGGTAGGGTGGGGCCACAATTGGGGGTTGAATTTCTACATAGGAATATATAGAGTAAATCTTTAAAAATCTTCTTCTCAGAAACAAATCAGCCAGGAAAGCTGAATCTTGTGTGGAAGAATCTTCAGGTAGTGTAGATTCAAAGTTGTGAAAATCATGACCCCCGGGAGTAGGATGGGGCCACAATAGGGGGTCGAATTTTTACATAGGAATATATAGAGTAAATCTTTAAAAATCTTCTTCTCAAAAACAATTTGGCCAGGAAAGCTGAAACTTGTATGGAATCATTCCCAGGTAGGGTATATTCAAAGTAGTGAAAATCATGACCCTCGGGGGTAGGATGGAACCACAATGGGGGGTGGGTCAAATTTTTACATAGGAATATATAGAGTAAATCTTTAAAAATCTTCTTCTCAGAAACTAATTAGTATGGAAAGCTGAAACTTGTGTGGAAGCATCCTCTGGAAGTGTAGATTCAAAGTTGTGAAAATCATGACCCCCCGGTGTAGGGTGGGGCCACAATATTGGGAATTGAATTTCTACATAGGAATATATAGAGTAAATCTTTAAAAATCTTCTTCTCAGAAACTAATCAGCCAGGTGATTTTTAAAAATTGTTTAGACTTTGGCCCCTTGATGATTCTTGGGCCTCACAAGGGGTTCAGAGTTTGATGTAGGTTTATATCCCATACATAACCAATTGTGTAGGATCTTTTTGAGAACTGCAATGCTCAACATGTGTTATGACTATAAAATCATCCTGTTAGAAAAGGGACTAATGATAATAAAAATAAGAATATCCAGGGGGGGAAATGGATTTTCATTTATACAGGATCTACATGTATTATACTACATTGTCCAGATAGTTTGTATTATGACTCCTTTAAGCTGATTTTATCATACCTATTGTTCCTCAGGTGAGCGATGTGACCCATGGGCCTCTAGTTATCATGCTCAGAGACTTTAAAAAATATATGAAAAATTAATCTCCAAAAAGTACATTTTTGTCAATAAAATCTAGATAAAAAGTAATTAAATTTGGTGATTTTAAATTTTGGTAAATTTTCAAAAATCGCCAAAATAGGCCAAAATTATATCCCAGTCAAAAAAACAGCTAAACGGTATCTTCTTTCAAGTTCTGGATAAAACGAAAGAACTACATTGGTTTAGAAGAAATCTTTATAGAATAATCTGGAAAAGCTGTGCATATATTCTCAAAACTTGTATTTAACATTTTACTATTTTTACCTTTTTTTGTGTATGTTAATCCATGTAGAAATAAGGAAAGATTCAATTAATTATTAATTAGAAAAAGAGGAAGTTAATTGAAAATGCAATTCTGTAATTCTAATTACGTTGCCCTGTAAAAGACGTGTTGAGGTAATTTTGATATGAAATAACTTTTGTTGTTGTTTTTGTCAATATTTATTGAAAAACCAGTTCAACGCTTCAGATTATCATGAAAGGTTTTATTAACTATTTTGCATTGAGAAAAGTTTCCGTAGTTTTAATTCCTGATGTTGGGTAAATAGATTAAAAATGATTCGTTTGATTTAATTTACTTATTCAGTGATCCACACTAACTTATCTATTAGGTGGCAGAGGATAGTTTCGAACGAGAGACCCGGTCAAAATTTTGAAATACTCTGGTAAAGGGAGAATCTGAGGTTTGGCTGGTTATATTATTTGAGGGGTATAAATTGCTAGAATATTTATTGCATTCATTTTGCGGATAGAGGAGCTCATGTCCATTTCATTGATATATGACACTTTAATACTGGTGGCACTTTTCATCAGATATGGAATGAAAATGCAAAACTGTGGCCAAAATTTTCCCTTTTGGTTTTGCGCTTGAAAGGTAGGGTGGGTTCAGAACACGAAATGTCACTCGAAAAGAAGTTGATTGTCCCCTCATCAATTGGTGATTATTTGCATGGGTATACATTAAGCTACAAATCCTATGGTAGTTTATGGCAGTTGCTCGGGACTGGAGCGTGGTGCTGGACCCGTTAAAATGTGAAAAAAGGGCAATTTTTCAGAAAATTTTGAGACTGTTCCTGGCTATTCTATATAGTGCTATATGTAAGTTGTACTTGTTTTATTCTGAAATGTTTAAAAATTCTCAAGAGTCGGGACCATGTGTCCCCTGTATGCAAAACAATTTTAGCAAATTTAAAAATCCACTGAAAAATTAGATCACATACACTGTATATGAGCACTATCTGCCTTACATTTCCTCGTCCAAAAAAACTATTCCCTGCCACCTTTGTTGTAGCCATATTGGAGAAAAGAACAGGGGCTAGCCGTGTAAAGAGAACCAATTCTCTGCAGGATCACCCTCGCACCTATGGCTTACTGTGCATTTCTGAGTATACTATGCTTGTACCTTGCTCATGTCTATTTGATCTCTAATTTTTTTTTCTTCTTGGGGCAAAACTTTGATTCACAAAATAAAAAAAGTCTGGTTGATTTTTTTTTCTCAAACAAAAAAACTAATAGGACAGACATGTTTGTGCATTTCAAAAACTAACTCTAAACTTCAATTGTTATTTTAGGATATTAGGATCGTTTGCTACATTTTGTGGCTGTTCGTGTTGCATGGTTACATGTATTTAACTCACCTCTACAAGTCAACACTTAAAGTAGAATTAAAACATTAATAAACCATTGAAGTGTTCGTATTCTTTCAATGTTACCCATAATGCTATGCTTATCAACCTCCGGGTCATCTACTTTTTTACATACCGTCAGGATAACGGAAGAGGTGACATTCACATTCAAACAAAGTCAGAAAGAAACGGGGAGGGGGGTGATACTAGCGAAATATAGTTACTTACAGAATTACTGGATAAAAATATTAATATAACTAACAGTAAATTTACAAATACCATCACAAACAAGAAAATTTGGGAAAACATCTCTTCACAGGTTAATTCAAATCGTTCCATAAAAATTATAAAAATAAAATGGACAAATTTGCATCAGGCAACAAACTTTCCCACAGAAAGAGTGGGGAACCACTATCGGCAGTGAGTGAGATCATTGATCTCTACAAAGATTCACTTATATTTAATGGGTTGTCTGAATTTTAAACGCAGTCCACCGTTAAGTAAAACCAGACCCATTATTGAAACACATTTTTTCGTTCAATATCTTTTTCTTTAAAAAATGCTTATCAAAAAAAAGTACCGCACTCATATTTCGAATAAAAGGGTTGTATATAATTTGTTAGTGTATATCAAACAGTTCAATGGTCTGTTTATCCGTAACAATAACTACGTAAACACATACTGTACATGTGAAAAAATAATACCGTTATTATATAGTAATTTTATTTGATACTAGGCCTCATCAATTTTCCTCCCTCTGTTAAAATTTGTTTACAGTAGTAGACGCCGCATAAAACATATTCGCATGCCGCCTTTATGTTTAATGATAATCACCACCTGTTCTAAAACATTTTTTTTATTTGAAGTTGAACAATCAAATACATTTGTACACAATAAAGTGATTACAACAGCTTTAAGTACATTTACTTCAAAACAAAATTATTTCTTGGGAGAGAGAGAACAATAGTTGTTGAACATGAGTTAGAAATTGATTTATAGTTTATATAATCTCTATACAGTCAGAGTCTGCTATAATTGTTCAGTCAAGTCTATTAAGGAGAAAAAGCCAAGTTTCCTACCTCTTATAGAAATCATTTAATCTGCAATTTCGGGTAGCTATATATTTTAGAGTTGATATATGTGTTTTAATATCTATAAGTAATTCATGAATTTAGTGTTTCTTTCAGACATCTTTTCCTATAGATATAGGATTTCATAACCAAGAAGATAGAATAAATGTCTGTAGAAATAGGATCAGGGTGTAGCCCGAATATAAAAATTAAAGGATCTCTTTGAATTTTAATTATCTTTGACAAAATTCAAAAAAATTGCTGAATGAGTTCTTGATCATTAGGACACTCCCATAGTACATGAAAAATTGTCTCATCGTGTAGTTTACAAAAGTTACATAACTTACTACATTCCTTTCCTATTTTAAATAGATATTTATTAGTTGTTAAAATGTGGTGGTTAATTCTAAATTGCAGCCATTGTAATTTGGTACTTTAAGTGTTGACAAAAGGTAACTGGTATATGGTTTTCCAATGCAAATCTGACAACATAAAAATAATCCCCATTTTGATTTATTGAAAGATGTAACATTTTCCATGTTTAGAATGTTATACATAATCTTAGATCCTTTTCGGGGTGAGCAAAATAGTTTAATGTGGAAAGGTATAAAAGGCCTTGGGTTATCATCTTTTGGGGGGATCCCATGATGATGTAAACTAGTTAAAATAGATTTCTGTAGACCAAGATATGTAAGGAAGTTTGATTTGACATCAAACTTACTCTGAAGGTCTTGTAAACTTAAAAAGGACCCATTTTCATTCAGCAAATCATTGATATAAACAATTTTCTTATTATACCTTCCAATAAAGAAAAGTGATTTTCCTCACATTGTAATGTTCTTATTGTACCAGATGGGTTGTGTAATAAATTCTTGCCATGTCAGTAATTTCATTCTATCTTGTATATTTTTAAAATCAATAAATGTATCCTTCCAAAAGGTGTTTCTCACTAAATTAGTTATACAAGAATTGAAGTCTGCGCAGTGTTAAGCATTGTGTCCGTATTAATTGATTTATTTAATAAAATATTCCATTTTGAATTTGGGCTATTTATCAATCTTTTAATCCAGGATGACTTTAGACTTTGGATGTAATTGTTTATTTCAATCATTTTTAGACCACCATTTGAGTATTCTTGTGTAATTTGTTTTCTTTTTATTTTGTCCACCTTAGATTTCCAAAGAAAATTAAACAATATTTCATTCAAGTCTTTAATAACTTTACTTGATGGTGTTGGAAGTGAAATAAACATATGATTCATTTGTGATATGATAAGAGATTTGATCAAAGTAATCCTACCAATAGGAGTTGTATGTCTTTTGTTCCACTGATTGATGATTTCTTTAATTTTAACTAACTTTTTATCATAATTGAGTTTAGGAATATTTGCTAGATCCACGTCAAATTGGACGCCTAACAATTTGCGTTGTCCAATGAAAGTTCATTTCATGACATTATTTTTCATTAGAATATCTTTTGCTGCCTATCCAAACTAATTGGGTTTTTGATAAATTAATCTTGAGTCCAGAGATTGTATTAAAATTACTCAATTCATCAACATATGTTCTGAGGGATTTTTCTAAGCCATCTAGAATTAGTACAGTGTCGTCGGCATATTGAGATATCAGATATTCAGTATCATCTATTACTATTTATTGTATGTTCTTATTACTTTTTATCTTAAAAGCCAAAATTTCTGCACACTGTAGGAATAAATAGAGGGAGATTAGGTCGCCTTGGCGACATCCTCTGCTAGGTTTGAAAAATTTTGAAAGGTACCCAGCTTGTGTGACCGATTATTCTATATATTACATTGAAAAGTAGATATCCAAGATTGAATCGATGCTCCAAAGTTTAAAAAATCTAAACATTTCTAAATAAATTTCCATGAAACAGTTTCAAATGCTTTTTCAAAATCAATCATTAATAATACACCAGTGATGTCATTTTCCTCTGTATATTGCATAAGATTATATATCAGTCTAGTATTTTCACCAATATGTCTTCATGGTATGAAACCTGTTTGATCGGGACTAATAATAATATCAAGCATATTTCTAATTCTCTGAGCAATACATCCAGAACCTATTTTATAAGCAACGTTAAGTAGTGTTATTGGTCTCCAATTAAAAAAAAAATACTTTTACCATCTTTTGGGATACAGGTAAAAAATCCTTGTTTCTGTGTGACTGAGAGTTCCTGAACTTTTTACCCATAATTTAGAGATCGAACCACAAAATGTCATATCTTGTTCCAAAAAACTTTAAAGAATTATGTTGTAAATCCATCACTGCCTGGACTCTTATTGTTTTCCATATTTTTTACAACTGTTGTAGCTTCTTTAAAGGAAATTTCACCTTCTAAGGATTCTCTTTATTATCAAGTGTTTTTTATTTCAACGTTTGTTAAAATTTCATTTAGATTATAGTAAATGTTTTCATCATTTTTATTATATACATTCTTATAAAAACTTTCAATTTCATTCAGAATTTCCCTTTGGTTTGTAATTTCTTTCAACTTCTCTTCCTCTATTATTAGTTTTGGTATTATTTTATTTGTATAATGTCGATTTTCTAAATTCAAAAAATAATTTGTAGGTTTTACTCCTTCATCTGTCCATTTAGCTCTAGATCTCACCATACTGCCTATAAGCCTATGATTTCTTAAATTTTCTAATTCCTTTTTTTTTCTCATTAATTAGACCCATATTTTGTTCATAGTTTTCTTCTAATCTATTTATTTCTGTTACTATTTTGTTTTTCTTTTTCATTATTTCTTTTCAAGTTTATCAAGTTACAAGTCTGACCATTCTCCAGTTTTTCTAATTCTCAAACTTGGTAACTTTATTCATGGAAAATGTGTATGGAAATTTAATAATTCTTTGTTGCATGATTCAGATTTCATTAAAACCATTAATACCATAATTATGCAAATCAAAGAAAATTATGCTTTGCCCGTCTATAGTAGAAATTGTATTCCCACTATATCTGATTCTGAAATACAATTTACAATTAATGATCAGCTTTTCCTTGAAACTCTTTTAATGGAAATTAGGGGCAAAACCATATCTTATTCAAGCTTTATAAAAAACAAAATAATGAAAAGCAAAATCATTTTAATATTCTCCACAATTCACAGTATATCCTTATTTAACTTTGAAAATTTATTCATGGCAAGAATTTATTCAACCAACCTCCGTTCATTAATTCATACATTCACAAAAATGACGTCTCGTATGACAGCGCCACCTTAAAGTAATAGTGGTGGTTAAGGAGGAGTGTTTTCTATGGTTCATTCATTTTTAAATAAACTAAATTTTAATGAGGTACATGCAGAGAGAATTTGGTGAGAAAATGGGTGAAATAACCAATGTCAAAATGATAAAAATCCAAAAAGTTCAAATCATGCATTCAGGTTGGGTTGTAGTCCTGGTGTTATTTCTTACACCCCCGTCCAATTTGCATTATAAATCATGTGCATATTATAATTATCAATCTTTATTGAGTACTTAACATTTTTTATTTTGTTTGGGGCATTTTTTAATCTTAAATTTGGTCGAAATTTAAAAATCGCTGTTAAGAAGTAATACTTTGTAAAATTTGCAAAAACACCCACCAAAACCATTTAAAGAAAATTATGATAAAATTTATTCATCATTACAGACGAAAGCAGCATAGAGGAGATTGGCTCCTCCAGTGTTCATCAAAATAAAGGAGACCAGGTTGCAGTCACCGACGAACAGGTGCAGAATAACGAGAATGTAGCCACCGTAGCAGCAGAAAAACCTACTTCAAGTACTGTCACTACATCGACGACTTGCATGGAGTCCAGCATGTAATTATAATCCATACTAACTTTTTAATGTTTTTATCAATCAGTTTAAACATCAAAATTATTAAATAAAAATGTCAATAATGCAACATTTTTTCTGTAACAATACATATATTTGTATATAAATAATTAGTTCCAAAGTTTATCACTGGATGAATAACAAACATATTAACAGTTTTATGCAATATTTATTTAATAGTTCCAAAAATGTAGGAAATATCTGTCAGGGTAAGAGGATTAGTCCTGAAGATATGACACAAATGCAGTACGCCGTCTTGGTAGAGCAAAGACGGAAATTACAGATGCAAACGACGTTCTACATGCTTATGAACAAGAAGCTTCGACGGGAGTTGGAAATGCCTTCCGAGGACTAGCTAACTAAATAACACTGATCAACGATTACAGTTTCTTTTCTGTTTTTGTTCTCTTCATATTGTTATGTTTTTGAAAAAAACGTAGTGGGTATTTTTTTTTTAATTTTGACAATTATAATTAAGGTCTTCCTTTTCCAACGGAAGACCTTATAGTTTTCGTACTGTTTCTTCTTCTTCTTATTATTTTTTTTCCCCACAAATTTTGTGCACGCGATTTCTCGAAAACTATCCAACCAATTTCAACCAATTTTTCTCAGATGATTGGAAGTGATCTGAATTTATTTTGTTTTTAATATATTTGCCGTCGTCACTTCCGGTACCGATTAATCGCTGATTTTGTAAGTTTTTCGACCCACTTTGTGCACACAAAAACTCAAAAACTATCAGAGATATGGTTATGAAATTTTCAGGATAGGTAGACCATAGTTTAAAGTTGTTCCGAATGTTTTTGTTTTTCGCCAGTGGCGCAATTTTTTAGAGCTCGCCATGGCTCGAAAATTGGGTACCAATTTTGACATTCACCCCCCTTTTTTTTTGTTCAGAAGATTTCTCAGAGACGGTTGACAAGTTTTTTTTTTTTATTTTCAGGAATGATAGAAAATAATAATATCTGCATTTGATTATTTCACTTTTTAAAAATTCATTTCCTCATGTCCGTTTCCTGTCCCTCGACAAAAAGCTTGTGACATTGAGATCTCAAAAATGATAAGGACTTGAGCATTCAGACTTTGTAGGATAATAGACCTATTGTTGAAGATGTCTTCAAACTATTTTGTTTTGTTCGTCATAACTTCCGGTCGTCACCGGAAGCACTTCATAAACTATTTTTTTACGCATTTAATTTATTTTCACATAGAATTGAAATATAAGTATAAAGCCTTACATATGTCATCTATTCGATGTTAAAGAAACAAAAAATTCTACTTCCGGTGAGATATCAAACATCTCAGATAGCCTTTTTTTAAACCAATGTTTTACCCGCGAGACCTCAGAAAGTGCAAGTTATTAAGACCCGAAATTTATGTTGATGATAGACATTTCATAGAAAATGCCTTTAACCGCTTTCATTTTGTCAATCGTCACTTCCGGTCTTCACTGGAAAGGTTAAAACAAATCTAGTTGTTTAAAATGTTTAACTGTTTTTGTTCACAAAACTTTTATTAATAATAGACAATTGATTGAATATGTGTTTAACGGGTTTTATTTTGTTAACCTCACTTCCGGTATTCACGGAAAGAATTCAAACAATTCATGTTTTTAACAAGTTTAACAGACTTTCTTGGGTGTTTCATCAAGCCTGATAAACAGTGACGTACAATAGGCAAATGCACAAGAAATACTAGGTTTTATTTCCATTAATCACTTCTGTTCGTGCGTTTCCGGTCCCGAGACAAAAAAAAACTTAAGTTTCAACAATTAAGATCTCGGATTTGGCAGAGAGTATCGATATTTTATTGTATCATATAAAACAAATCGGGCGGAAGACCTACTCGTTACTCGTAACGAGATCTAGTTCTATATCTAATTGTAATTAAAGCACAAAAATGGGTGTTCTGCCATATAATTGAAATACATCTGCTATGACAATTTTAGCAGACTTAAAGAGGTACAATTTTGTAGAAATGGCTTTATTAATAAATCAATGATCCCTAGTAACATTAAAGTGTTTGTACAAACAATCAAACAAAGGATCAAAACCTTTGATGATGTTTAAAACACATCAATAGTAAAACCAAGGGGTGAAGATAAGTTGGCTAGATATTTTGAAATAAGTGATAAACAATGAAAATATATCTATTATCGTCCATTTCTTGTTTCACAGGACAGTAAACTACAGAAGAAACAATTTATCATTTGATATGGGAATATTCCACTGTTCAGAGATTTTCAGAAAATTCATAGCATGTATGTATCAAAAGATATTGAATTAAGTTAAAGGGGCATGGTCACGATTTTGGTCAAATTCTATTTTTCTGTTTTTATTATATACAATGCTTTAGGAATGCTTTTCTAATGATCATATGAAATTTGAGAGTCAGTAAAAGAGTTATAAACAAGACACAGAGCTTACAATTCTTTGTCATGTAAACAAGGCTCGTGCCCTGTTTCTGTTTACATAAGTTCAATCTACCAGTAAACCATCTTTTTAAGTTGATTTGGCTATCTTCTTATTCATTTTAAGCATAAATAAACAGTTCCCAACGTTTAACACATTCATTTTAGGTTTAAAATTAAAAAGTTCACTTCAAAATTCAAAATGTAAACAAAAGCTTTGTTTACATAACAAAGAATTGTGAGCTCTGTAATTCGTTTAGTACACAACGAATGACACCCATACTTTGGTTGCTTATTAAAAATGCCTTACTGAAGCAGTGTAAACATTAAAATCGGATAAATAATTTTTGGCCCAAATCGGGACCATGCCCCTTTAAGTGATAAAACCATTTTTGGACAAAGTAATAAGAATGGATTCTTATGCTAATATTAATAAAACAATACATTTATAATGCTTGTTGTCAAAATACCTGTCTATCTAGCAAAGATTTCCTGAATATATTGTTCTTACCTCAAAATCCTGAAATACAATGCTAATGGTAGTACAAAAATCAATTTTTTAAATATTTTCTGGCAGAAATGGTCTCATTTACTTTAGTTTAATGATTTTTATTAGTATTTTTCCTATATACTATTCTATAGTAGATATGTAATGTTAAACCCTTCCCTCCCTATACTTTTTCTTCTCTTCCCTTGTCCTTCCTTTTTCTCTCTCTAATATTACAGACCAAACATGAATTAAGTTATTAATAGAAGCTGTGCATAAAGAAATCCTCTGTTTTCTGTATCTTTAATATTATATACAGTATGTATAACTGTGTGCATACATGTATATTTTTTGTTGGTTCTGTTACCTATTGCTGATATTTTTTTCTATTTCTTTAATAATTTGTAAGGAAATTTAATTTTTTGACATATGTAGTGATTTTTGTTTTGTCGAATTGTTTGTGTCTAATTGCTTGCAAACTGCTTGTTTATTTGCTTATTCAATAAATTAAAATACACCTGCTTACTGCTCTATGAAATGTTACCGATGGATCATTGCATATTAATAAATTTTTAATATATTAATTAAACACCCATACAATATTAAAAAATAATCCCAATAACTATTAGTACACGTAGTTCTAAACTTAATAATCCCATCTACAGCAAAATTAATATTAATAGGAAATGTTGGTTCTTTAAAATAATGTGCCTAATGTTTTTCCTATCCTCAGGTCCGTTAACTGCTCTCGGATATTCCCATCTATATCCATGTCTTGGTCGTCATCTACTTAAAAATCCAGACCATTTGGAGAATACAAATAACATATTACAAAGTCTGTTACTTACATGGATCATTCTTTAAAACAATGATTCCACAAAATCAATTCAAGGGAAATCAAAAGAGTCTCGGACACTTTTTAACGTTCTCCGACTCTCAGCCTGAAGGTTTTTTTCATCATAAAAATGCTATTTGTCCTTCAAACTTCATAAATGAAATAAAATAAAAAGAAATTTACTAATGTTACCCATGCATTTTACAACGTTATTGCGAATTTGCCTCAAAGGATTAAATAGAATTAATATACAAAATGCATCGTTGGCTCGAACCACTTTATCTATACATGTATGTAGTAGATCTTCGTGATAAAAGTCCTGTAGTTTTCAAATGAGTAAGTATTTATCCCCTGCCTTTATAGAAGAACAATTATCAAAATTATGTCTGAAACTAATGTTCCTCATTTTCTATGCACCATTTTTATATACGCATTAGTTAACGTAGGACCAAAATGGAAAGCTAAATAGTTTTTCTTGTTTCCAGTTAATTTAATATGTCTCATTAATAATCAATTTCTCTTTTCCCATCGAGCAAACATCATAATGGATTATATAATTTAAAAAAACCGGAATTAAAGTGGATTCTTCATTTTTTTTAAATAAGGAATAAAGAAAAGTTTACGCCAGAAACAAATTTTTACAAAAAGGACATAAAGGGTAACACCGATCATAATTTTTTTTCCGAAAAATAGGGAAGATTTCAAAGATGTTGAAATTTTTTTTTTAAGAAACAGTAAATGAAAACTCGATTTTTTTCTAACTGAACATAATCAGCAATCGCCATCATATTGAAATACCAATAACTACCATATATCGAAATACTGTCAAATCAACAATATGGGTAACTCCAATGATGTACATCATAGCATGAAGGACATTCTAAGTATAGTTTTGATATTAAATGATAACAAAATATATCAAATAAACAAACTTTTGATCATTAGTACATACTTGATGGATTGATTCCTCCCTACGTTTTTGAACAAATGTATGCTTTACTCGATTCGCTAATGCAATTTATTTAACATGCGCAACACTTTGGACATCAAAGAAACACCAAAAAAAAATCATTTGAGTACATACACAAACAAAACTTTGAGAAACATGTAGATTTGTTATTAAATATCAATAAGCTATTTGTAAAATTGTGTTTCAATCATTCCATTTTTCATTTACGAAACTTTATAAAGTACGATTATCTTAACAGCAAATAATTGAGATAAAAGTTTATAGTAACATAAAAGACAATATTGTTTTCCTTTATTAAAATATTACACTGATTCATATCAAATCAGGATATACAAATACTTTATTTATATTGTAAAAGTCAAACAAAGTCAATCCTTCGTACGAATTGTTTACTTCATCACTACACTAAACGTTCGCTGCACGCTCACTACACGCTTGCTAAACGGTTCATGCGAAATGCTAAACGCTTTACACGAAACGCTACACGCTTTGCCCGAAACGCTAAACGGTTTGCACGAAACGCTGAACCGTTTACACGAAACATTTCTCGCACGAAACGGTTTGCTCGCTTTTGGACACCCTTCGATTTTTGTTTCAATCAATCGGGACTCCTCAGAATTTTCCTCTAAAGGTTAGAATTGTTTTAAAATGGCACGATATAATAGAAATATTGATATTTGATAATTAAATCTAAATCGATATAGCAATATTAAAATTTAATGATAAATAATTCATCCACAGAAAAAAATGATACACAACATGCATTTAACGCTCAAAAGAAATGTTTCAATGTTGTTGGAAAATTGAAATTGAACCGTAAAAATTTAAAAATGCAGAAAATTAAAACTTTTTAATCAGCATTAAAATTGAAATCCGTATCAAAACAAGCGAAAATCGAATTTTCGTTATTCATTGGTTTTATTTTTTAACATTAGGAATTGTTTTAAAATTGTTTGATAGAATAAAAATCTACATTGATATTATTATTGACAATTACATGTATTTAGAGGTAAATTATTCACAGAATTAA
The DNA here is from genome assembly GCA_020458035.1 of Magallana ariakensis. NCBI lineage: Eukaryota > Metazoa > Mollusca > Bivalvia > Ostreida > Ostreidae > Magallana > Magallana ariakensis. The sequence continues at coordinate 16,507,438 of CM035818.1, read as the reverse complement.
AAAAAAGACTATGCAATGAAACGATTTTTTTTTCTAAAATCGTATCAACCGCATACAAAAATATGTTCCGTACATATAACCAGAGAAAAAAATTACACGATTCGTATAAAAAGAAATAAAGTTTTAATTACTATTTAGGATTTCTTTTGTCTAAAATAAATGCAAAACATTATATTGGGTAAAACAAAATAAATGAATTAAATTTCCGACTGACTTCATGCAATGCGCATAACGGCCTATTTACCATAAACTGGTTAAAATTAGTACCATACATATATAAACTCAAAGGATGTGAACAGTATATTTTCCATCTACTCTTCTTTAATTTTGTGTATTTAATTGTTTAGCGTTATATCAATAAAATAGTGTCGTTTTTCAAATACTGATTATGACGGCTTTAGGTCATTTAATTTTTATTGGCTGTTGACAAAAAAGACACGCGAGACCAGCCAATTAAAAAAACCATAAAGTTTAATTGACCGGTTTATCTTTATATAACTGATTTTATTATAGCTATTGGTGTCATGTGATCGATGTGGCCCATGGGCCTCTTGTTTTAACTTTAAAGCAGGCATGCATTTTTTCTCTCTATATTTATTTTAATTTGTATATTATGTGCATTATTTTATCGAAGTTGTGAGCCTTTTTTTTTTAAATGTGTCAGTCGAAAACACAAAAAGTTGAATAATCCATAAAATTAAAACAAGAAAGAAGTGGTTGTTGGCCTTCGGTATTTTTAATTTTCAAAATAATATTGAAAAGGAGTAAGGGTTTCCCGTCCTTGAAAGTGATTGTGCTTTTACTTCGTTTCGGTTTCGGTTTCGATATACAGGTACATTTGCACTTCTAGATGCAACCGTGCGCACTACAGAGAGAATAGTTGACCTCATTTCTCTGCAGGAGATGTAACTATAAGAATTTTTAAAGGGACAGGCACTATTTTTGAAATTGCCAATCGAAGAAATGCTAGTATTTCCTTTCTTTTGTAAAAAGACAAAGGAGGCAGCATTCGTAAGAATAAGAATAGATAGTTTTTTTTCTTTCCATAAAGAGAAAAAAAGCATCCATATGTGGAAAAAAATATGGACACTTACATTCAAAATCTAGGTGCTAAATGAGTGGAACTTTAATAGCATGAATTACTAGTTTACTAAAGTTTATAGTGTACGCAGTGGGTTCAGAACAAAGCCCTGGGTTTCGTTCTAATTCCGTGGTTGGTCATCACACTATCAATTTTGCGATTAAATAATGTCCGTGATAATTTGCAAGTTTAAATTTCTTATGGAATTAAAAGAATTTTACCTTTTTTTAAGAAATCCTATTTTAAGTTAGAGTAAGAATAGATAAGAAACACAAGAAGCACAAACGTTGGGTGGGGTCAGTTCTCTCTCTTATTGCATGCATAAAATTAAACTGGCATACCAGCGTTTATGTATTGTAGAATCTGATCTTACAGAGGATACACATATAGTGTTTCATGGGTTTTTATTGTAAAGTTTTGGTTACCCCGGTAGAATGCACCTCGACTTTCTACGGAAATAACACCCAACATTCTCGCATATATCTTGTATTTCATTTATATTGTTAGTTGTAATGTAAATATTCTTAAAATGTATATGGTGAATCCAAGGGAAAGCACTATTTGTTATATTCGATCAATTAAACGCTGAATAAAAACTCCAAAACGAATGAAAAAGTCAAAACGTATTTAGTTCCGAGATAACAACTTGATAACGTGCGGAAGTTCCAGCACGGACAGTCCGATGTAATACTGTTCACGAAATCGATACCAAAATGCAGAAATCCAGCACAGTTAGGCCGACATCACATACTCCACTACTGTGCGGGGTTTCAGCACATTAAGCCAAACACAACCCACATTTTTACTAATGTGTGGTGTTCCAGCACAATTAGCCAAACCGTACTCTTTTTAGTCTTAAACTATTATCATTTTTATCATTTTTTGTTAGATATTGTTTTTTTCGATAACAAAAAGATGCCACTTAATTACATGTCAAAAAAAAAATTACATCCACATACATGTAAAGCTGTTCAGATAAGTTCAAACATCTTTTGTCCAGCAATTATTTATTTTGCCGGGAGATTAAAGATATCTTATTCATAGTTTAGGGTCGGTAGGGTTAACTTTTGCCTCATAAAAGCGCCTTGATTTTTTTAAATACAAATTATTACCCACGTTTATCTAACTATTAATGTTCTCTTAGAAGCTTGTACATTTTAAATCTTAAATCTAGTTAAGTTTAGGAATATTTTAAATGTAACAGAAGTTTAGAAAAAATTAACATTTTTGAGGAAGACATGTCAATATCATCACTTTCTTGGAATACCAATATGTTTCATCTTTTATCTCAAAACAATGGTTTGAAATAATAACAAATTAAACATTAATTTTCTAATGTTTACTAATTGTTATGATGTGCATACATGATTTTGATAAAAACAAGTGTTTGAATTCAAATTGTGTCGAGTATAGGATTACATATGAAATGAATCAAATCATCTTTCAAGTCGGTTTACATAAAAAAAAGCGGGACTCCAATCATCCTGCTTAATAAAAAAGTCAACTGTAAAAAACCACCATTGATCGCATTTTATAAAAATGTAGAAAGTTAACGGTAGTGTATACAATTGACAATCACACATTTGTTTAGTTGGGAAGGTATATTTAGGATCTTTATTATAAAATTGTAGACATTATCGTGCATGCATCTTTTCATCACAAAATCACCGATATTTTCATAATGAACCTAGTCTTCATGATAAGAGAACCAGATAAGGATGACGCAATGTCCTTAAATATTACCATTGTTGATATGCTGTTTTTATTTCAAAGTACTGATCCTGTAAATGATTTAATTAATATCATTTAATGCGTCGTTTTCTTACTCAAAAGTCAGTAACACGCTTCATTCAACAGACTAATCGGTATATTAGTTTAAAATAGAGATAATTTGTCATTCTTGTTTGATAAGAGGCACTTATCAAACAAGTCCACCATTTTATACTCTCAGTACTTTGATTCATCATAGGTAGCGCTTTCGCGAAGCTTCCGGGTTTTGTGTACATGACAAAAAGCGTTTAGCGTATACGCTATCCACTTAAAAAATGTTTCAATATATCTAATAAAAAAAACGGTGTCCGGAAAAAAAGAGAAGAAAAATAATACCTAGACACGATCTCATTGCGAGCAACGAGGAGGTCTTCCGTCCGATTTTTAGAATGTGAAATAAGACCTTGATTTCAATATTCGACAACAAAACATGATTTGGAATTAGGGCGAAGTCTTCATTCGAAGAGTCAGAGACAATTTTGTATCAAGTATTAAAGCTAGGGAGGAAAACTTTTCGATCCCTATTTACACCAGGTTTGAGGGGCCAGTCCTTTATTAATGATATGAAATGAAAAGTCTTTTGTGTTAAAACAATTTTTCTCAACAAGTGTTTAGATATTATTTACTGTTCTTGAGATATCTGGGCAAGAAGCTTCAGAGACGGACGCTTTATTTCGTTTTTGGGGCAGTTTAATGAAAGTTTAATGACTGCATATTGTTGTATGAATTTTCCTATGGATATTCACTTTTATATTGTTTTTCAAAATATTTGTCCATTTTGAGATAATGAAGATCAAAATGTTTGACTTCTGGTCTCTTGAAATCCCCAATTACGTTCAAAAGTGAAAAACAATTGTATTAGGTAAATAACGTTACGATAAATAAAAACTTCTGTAACGTATTAAAAATATTTCACATTTAAAAGCTATAGTCAGGAGACTTTTAATATTAATTCTTATGTAAAATAAAGAATTATAAAAAAGATTTTACCACGCATAGTCATCAGTTTTCTTTATATTTCATAAATGGACATACTTAGGTGTAAAACGCAAAAAAGACACTTAAGGTGGTTGCTGGTGGTACCGTTGCCATTGTAACCGAGGCTGAAGTTGGAAAAATAACTAAACGTACCTACTTTGAAGGCATGTTAGAAGGTTTTGCCCACTAATATAAACTATCAAAGATTTAAAACAACCTTTGTTCTATTGTCAATTTTTATTTCATAGAAAAAAATTGATTGAGAAACCGATTCTTTCAAAGTATTACCAGGGAAACAGTTTAAAAATTTTGAAATCGTTTTTTTTTACGATTTTTAATAAGCATAAATGGAAAACTTTTAAATTTTTACATCCATATCAATGTCTATGCAATATACATTTTATTTATGAAAATTGACATCCTTTGCAATGGTAACAAGGCCAAGAAATAGGAAAAACTACCCAAAAAAAAAAATTGAATGTTATTTTGATATGCTATTATTTCTGATTTTAGAGAACATTAGCAATTGTTTACGTTGAAACTTTTTAAAATATGCCAAAATATTCATTACATACTACAAAACGCTTTGTTTTGCAAACCAGAAGTGATGTTGCTTAGGAAATTAAATTTGAATAGAAAATCACACAAAATTACTCACCTTTTGAAAAGTCCATAGCAACGGCAATGTTATTTTTTTTTAATTTAGATTTTATTCGAGTTGCTTTAAAGTTGAGGACATACTTGATATTTATACTTTTTATGTGAATAAAACGAATTAAAATATATCTCAAAATATCAGAAATAACCTTATTTTTTATCTTGTTACCATAGCAATTTTCATTTTTAAAATTCTTAATTGCACATTCGTAATAGTGTGTACAAAAATTAAAATTAAATGAAGAAATAATATTTTTAAATTTCTGTTTAGTTACCACGGAAACACTTTTGAAATATGCATTTCTCCATAAATGTTTTTCTTACACTTGAAAAAATGCAATTTTTTCATTATATGTTTCAACATGGGTACCGTAAATTGTTGCCAAATACTCACAATATACTCCAATAAGCAATAAAATGCTAATTTTACATCTTTACGCTCTGTTAGCAAAGCACGGGACCACATAGCAACAAATAAATGGTGTTAGGCTTTTATACTCATCAAAGTCTATCAAACTGTAAAGTACAAAAAAAATCCGTGACTATGCGTGACAACCGAATTTTATTTCTTTCATAGAAGACTTTAAATATCAATTTTATTTAAGAATCAAAGATTTATATAAAGGTCTGGCCACGTATAGTCACCAATTTTCTTTATATTTTATACATGGACATACCATGTAATAAAACCTTTAAAAAAAATTTTAAAAGAGTTCTACCGACAAAATACCCCTATAAAATCATAAAATCGACAATATCTCACAAACAGAAGTGATATAATCATTAAAAAATATCCAAGAAGTTTGAGATCAATACCTAACAGATCTACAAATTTCAGATTAATCAGACGAGTCGTTGCTAAGAAATCGGGTGCACAACAGTAATAATAATTTGGAAACGACCTTAAGTAGACAAATTGTTCATCTTTTCAGAAAATCCGTAAATTTAAAAAAAACACCAGCATTTTCCCCAGGCGGTTGCGTACTCAGGACCTTGGATCCAAAGTTGAGAGCATTACCTCTTCGCTATGAATCTTGTTTTTCTAGAATAGTAAAATATCTTATGTAGTTAATTTTACTGGTGCGTGGAGCACATGGCGATCCCTGGGGGCATCCATCTTTGATATTGATCTGAAGTAATTACAGATAAACTAGTTTAATAAATGCATTTGACTGAGGTAGAATGTCTCAAATAATTCTAGAAACTTAGCTGGCATGCTTGGAAGAAAAAAGGAAAGATAGAAAAGATAATGCAAATTTAATTATAGTCTAGTCAATCTATCAAACTTTAAACTTGACTTCAAGAAAACTGCTACATAGCTTATCACAACTGAAAACAAGGTGTTTATATATACAAAAAGAACTGCAATATGTGGACCATATGCATATATTTTTAACGGAAACGTGAAAACCTTAAAACTATCACAGATGCCACCGACTCTAGCCCCCTGCTTTTATTTAAAGACATCTACAGAGGATACCTCTAATTGCAAAATTGATATGATGCATATTAAAGAAGCAAGCCTGGAGTTAGAGCCTTTAACCTCTAAATTTGTTCATTGTATCACGAATTACGTTTTATACCTCAGAACAAAACATAATTATGAACTATATTAATGAAGATTGCATGTATAGTATCAGTCATTCGGAGAATTTAGTATTTGCACACACATTACACCTCGCATTAATTTGATTATAATGCAGCTTATGTAAATTGATTTCATATTATGATGCATTTCTTTTAAAAATGTTAACTTTTATACTGTCACATAATTTTTTAATCATGCTTAAATGCGTAAAATTTTAATCGGGAAGTACACAAGCCTCGTCTACTTAAAGAATAGGTAAACTATTTCGGAAAACAACAAAATATCCCTATTTATGCTATTTGATGCATGTTGTAGTTTCGGCATATCATTAACGTATCCCATGATGCTGTCAATTCATATCACATGCCGATCATGTCTTTATAAGAAATACTTTGTTTCTGTACTGTTCACCGACAATTTTACAATTATAGCGCATTTGGACATGTAATGTGCATATAACATTGAGTCCCGATCCCGATTCAGATAAACGTCTGCTTACGACCTCAGGGTCCACGCAATAACTTATTAAAAAATATACATTTGTATGATATTCGGAAAATAGTTCTTTGAATTGTTAAAACCTTAATTTACAATGAAAAATCGCTGAAATCTAAAAAAAATAACTAAAATAACTTAATGGGTATAAAATCATGCTGTATTAATATGAAAGGATTTACTGTGTACAACTGATTAAAAAAAACCCAAAAAACTAGACAGTATTGAAGTAATTTTAGGGTATAAAATAGCATTTTAATTGAAAATCGCGGAAATCTGGAAACATTATATAAATTGGTATCGACTTATTCTAAACTCAAATTTTAGATCCAATTTGTCTGAGTAATACATGTACAACAATTTCACAAGAAATATTAAAGATATTAGGGTCAAACATTGTTTGTTTTAACTTTTTTTTCGCCCTGGGGTTCGTTCTAAGCCAGTGGTTGGTCATCACACTATAAATTTAGCGATTTTAATAATGTTCGTGATAATTTGCAAGTTTGAATTTCTTATGGAATTCGAAGAATTTTACCTTTTTTTTTCAAATAACCTTATTATATGTTAGAATAAGAAAAAATAAGATACACAAGAAGCACAAACGTTGGGTGGGGTCAGTTTATTATTATATTACATGTATAAAATTTAACTGGCATACCAGCCCTTTATGTATTGTAGAATCTGATCTTACACAGGAAATGTGTTATGGTAATTTCCCCCTGTATTTCATTTCGTAAAACTTTAAAGCTTTTTTTGTATCTGCCCGAGTAGTTTAGAGTAACCTGTTGGCAAGAAATTAAAAAAAAATGAATAAATAATGACTAAACTATTCTGAAAAGATAAACATATTTTGTTTCATATTCAGTTCATTAAATGTTAAGAAAAGTGGACGAAATTTCAATGTTTTAAACAATCTCATTTTTTACTAAAGAAAACCTTTGAGGTAATTGATACCTTGCTGGGTTGGCCGACGATTCAAAAAGAAAAGACTGTGCGGTCGGGTAATTTACATGATTACACAACACATAGAGAAGAACTTCAAGAGGAATAACATTCAGAGGTCTGTATAATTTGTTTTATGTCTTTATTATTCAGTGTTTGTTTCTATGACAATATAACAATCTAGAGGTAAACTAATAACAACTAACGTAACAAGGATTTCTACGAACCGAAAAGATAATTTACTAGTTTGTTCATTGTTCTTCTCTCACTCATAAATTGATAATTAAAAATATATCGCAACAGTAATGCAAAAAAAAAAAATAATAATAATAATAACAAAGTAACATCTTTCAAACTTTTTGACCATTTTATAAACTCGTTGATGTAATGTATTAATAATTGTAAAATGCAGGAAGTACTAGGTGCCAATCATAGAATTTTCCAAATACGACAGGAAATTATACTTTGAATTTGTCAGTAGGGTGTGTAGAGCCAAAGCTTAAGATTTGTCAAAGACTAGTGAGGTATTTTCAAATATCTTAAGTCAAACTACATGTACATCCATAAAAAGTTTTTCTTTACCACTCCAAACCAAAGAGATATGAAAAAGATTTTCAAATGACCTTGACCTTCTTAATTCTATGTCATTTTGATCGGCCAAGGCAGACGCATCCATTCCAAGTGGTAAGATGTCTCTACGGCGTATGGTTAAAATGTTGTGGATTTTCTGACATAGCTTTTAGTGGCCAGTTGCATAAAAGAATCAAAATACTGAAAGTACTGGAAAGCGGTTAGCAAGATTGTTTTCATGTTGGAAATACATGCATTAATATTTTAATTTGGGGCACTTAAGAGTTCCAATAAAAGTTTCACCATTAAAGTGTAAGCTTGAAGTGTTTATTGTAAAGTTGTGTTTACCCCAGTAGAATGCACCTCGACTTTCTACTGAAATACTACCAAACATTCTCGAACATATCTTGTATTTGATTTATATTGTTAATTGTAATGTAAATATTCTTAAAATGTATATGGTGAATCCGAATCCAAAACGAATGAAAAATTCAACAGGTATTTTAAAAACGGCAAATGGTATTCCTAGTCTCAGAGTTCAGAGATAACAACTTGATAACGTACGGAAGTTCGAGCACGGACAGTCCGATGTAATACTGTTCACAAATTCGATACCAAAATGCAGAAATGCAGAAATCTAACACGGTTAGGCCGACATCACACACTCCACTACTGTGCAGGATTCCAGCACAATTAGCCAAACACGACACACTTTTTTACTAATATGCGGGGTTCCAGCACAATTAGCCAACCGTCCTCTTTTTGGTCTTAACTATTCCTATATCATTTTTGGTTAGATATTGCTGTTTTCGATAACAAAAAGATGACACTTAATGACAAGTCAAAATAAAAAAATTACAACCACATACATGTATAGCTGTTTAGATAAGTTCGAACATCTTTTGTCCAGCAATTATTTATTTTGCTGGGAGATTAAATCAAGAAGATATCTGATTAATAGTTTAGGGTTAACTTTTGCCTCATAAAAGCGCCTTGATTTTTTTGAATACAAACTATTACCCACGTTTATCTAACTATTAATGTTCTCTTAGCAGCTTGTACATTTTAAATCTTAAATCTAGTTAAGTTTAGGAATACCTTAAATGTAACACAAGCTCAGAAAAAATAACATTTTTGAGGAAGACAATATTATCAACTTCTTGGAATACCAATATGTTTCATCTTTTATCTCTATACAATGATTTGAAATAATAACAAATTAAAAAACATTAATTGTATAATGTCTACTAATTGTTACGATGTGCATACATGATTTAGATAAAAACAAGTGTTTGAACTCAAATTGTGTCGAGTATAGGATTACATATGAAATTAATCAAATCATCTTTCAAGTCGGTTTACATAAAAAAAGCTGGAATCCAATCATCCTGCACGTAAAAAAAAAGATTAGTTATGCTTAATAAAAAAGTCAAATGTAAATAACCACCATTGATCGCATTTTATAAAAATGTAGAAAGTTAACGGTAGTGTATACAACTGACAATCACACATTTGTTTAGTTGAGAAGGTATATTTAGGATCTTTACTATAAAACTGTAGGCATTATCGGGCATGCATATTTTCATCACAAAATCACCGATATTTTCATAATTTTCATACTGAACCTAGTCTTCATGCAAAGAGTCAGTAAAACACTTGCTGCGTTCAACAGTCCAATCGCTAAATCAGTTTAAAATAGAGATAATTTGTCATTCTTGTTCAATAAGAGGCACTTATCAAACAAGTCCACCATTTAATACTCTCAGTACTTTGATTCATCATAGGTGCGCTTTCGCGAAGCTTCCGGGTTTTGTGTACATGACATAAAGCGTTTAGCGTATACGCTATCCGCTTAAAAATGTTTCAATGTATCTAATCAAAAAACGGTGTCCCGAGAAAATAGAGAAGAAAAATAATAAATAGACACGATCTCATTGCGAGCAACGAGACGGTCTTCCGTTCGATGTTTTGAATGTGAAATAAGACCTTGATTACAATATTCGACAACAAAACATGATCTGGAATTGGGGCGAAGTCTTCATTCAAAGAGTCAGAGACTATTTTGTATCAAGTATAAAAGCTAGGGAGGAAAACTTTTCGATCCCTATTGACTCCAGGTTTGAGGGGTTAGTCCTTTATTAATGATATGAAATGGAAAGATTAAAATGTTTGACTACTGGTTCCTTGAATCCACCATTTCGGATCCCGGAGAATCATAACAGTGTGCTAAAAAAATTCAAGATTAAAATTCTAAATTAGAATTAAATGAAGAAATGATATATATAAACTTCTGTTTAGTTACTTTAAAAAAAAAAACATCATTTTCTCAAGGCGGTTGCGTACTCAGGACCTCTTGCATCCAAAGTCGAAAGCATTACCTCTACGCTATGAATCTTGTTTTTTATAGAATAGTAAAAATATCTTATGTAGTTAATTTTACTGGTGCGTGGAGCACATGGCCATCCCTGGGGGGCATCCATCTTTGATGTTGATCTGAAGTAGTTGCAAATAAACTAGTTTAATAAATGCATTTGACTGAGGTAGAATGTCTAAAATAATTCTAGAAACTTAGCTGCGCGGGGGTGTTAAGGAAGCATATGGGCAATTTAGCGTCTTATTTAGACTGTTTTGAATCAGATCAAAAACTTAGTATTATCCTTTGAAATAGATGTCAATGCAATAAAATCGGGTAGTACATCACTGCCACATCGGTGCATTATCACGTGACAGCTATAAATAGCTTACGTATATTCCTTAAGATAAAATCAAATAGAACAACACTACCCTGCGGTTTCCACAAAACAATGAATATATCAAAAGAAGGCGAAACATCTCAGTTTTATCAAATTCATTCTCAATAAATCACACTAAAATACTTTATTAGAGTTCTTAGATAACTTATATTTTGAATCTGTTTACAGTGCTTTCCGATCAAATTTACACGACATTCAACTTTCAGTCATCAATGTGTAAATCTACGTAATACGATCTAATTTGTGATAAAAATTGTCTCCAGTATTGTTCATTTGTTTTTGGTATATGTTTCGTTGCTTAAATACTTGAATATGTACATATTAACTAAGATTTGTGATTTCACGAAATTACATGCAACTCAGATTCCATATGCTTCCTTAAAACCCCCGCGTGGCATGGTTGGAAGAAAAAAGGATAGATAGAAAAGAAAATGCAAATTTAATTCTAGTCTTGTCAATCTATCTAACTTTAAACTAAACTTCAAGAAAACTGCTACATAGATAATTGGAACTGAAAACAAAGGTGTTTATATAAACACAAAGGACTGCAATATGTGGACCATATGCATATGTTTCTAACGGAAACGTGAAAACCTTAAAACTATCACAGATTCCACCGACTCTAGCCCCCTGCTTTTATTTGAAGACATCTACAGAGGATACTTATAATTGCAAATTGTAAAGAAGCAAGCCTGGATTTAGAGCCTTTAACCTCTAAATTTGTACATTGTATCACGTATGACCTTATACCTCAGAACTAAACATAATTATGAACTATATTAATGAAGATTGCATGTATAGTATCTGGCATTCGTCGAATTCAGTATTTGCACACACATTACACCTCGCATTAATTTGATTATTATGCAGCTTATGTAAATTGATTTCATATTATGATGCATTTCTTTTAAAAATGTTAACTTTTATACTGTCACATAATTTTTTAATCATGCTTAAATGCGTAAAAATTTTAATCGGGAAGTACACAAGCCTCGTCTATTTAAAGAATAGGTAAACTATTTCGGAAAACAACAAAATATCCCTATTTATGCTATTTGATGCATGTTGTAGTTTCGGCATATCATTAACGTATCCCATGATGCTGCCAATTCATATCACATGCCGATCATTTCTTTATAAGAAATACTTTGTTTCTGTACTGTTCACCGACAATTTTACAATTATAGCGCCTTTGAACATGTAATGAGCATATGACATGGAGTCCCGATCCCGATTCAGATAAACGTCTGTTAGCCTGGTTCCCTTAGCTACCCATAATATCGCACAGGAACCAGGCTAGCTCATGCGCGAGCTGAATTTTCCCAATAGCATCCGGTTTAATCTCGCTTATTTTTTTTATGCGTGGACCTCAGGGTCTACGCAATAACTTATTAAAAAATACACATTTGTATGATATTCAGAAAATTGTTCTTTGGAGTGTTAAAACCTGGATTTATAATGAAAAATTGCTGAAATCTGAAAAAACCCCTAAAATAACTCAATGGGTATAAAATCATGCTGTATTAATATGAAAAGATTTACTAATGGTATGTACAACTGATTAAATAATAACAAAATAGACATTATTGAAGTAATTTTAGAGTAAAAAATAGCAGTTTAATTGAAAATTACGGAAATCTTGAAACATTATATAAATTGGTATCAACTTATTCTAAACTCAAATTTTAGATCCAATTTGAGTAATACAAGTACAACAATTTCACAAGAAATATTAAAGATTTTAGGGTAAAAAATTGTTTGTTAATTATTTTTTTTCAAATCATGGGAACCTAGAAATATTTAATAATCCAACATCAAACCAACTGGTATCAACTTAATTTGTAAGCTGATAACAGGATTGGATGGATGTGTACAATTGATGCAAATAGTTTACACCATAACCATGAACAAATTATGGATATGGAATTAACATCCTTTTTATTGTATAGGACTAGGAATATTACAGATTTTTAAATCAAAATTTCGCTTCCACTTTCATCAACAGATTTTGGAATATATCTTGAATCTGACAGTTGATTTCGGGTGCAGGTTGTTTTAACGAGTTTGCCAGTTTTCAGATTCCAACATCATGCATTCAGTAGGATCAAGATCTGCCACTGTTTTACATTAATTTTCCAGTACTAAGACTAAAGTAAACTCGCATTGAGTGAAACATAGCAGCATAAGAAGTTGGTGGCAGTGACTGCACTTGGATCATAGCATGACTTTTAGATAACATTGTTTTAGTCATGAACTTTTTCTCCACCTGAAAACGTCCAAACCGCCATTCTAGCTAACTAATCCCACCTTTATTACATGTATATTGTCTGTGCTAGCATTTATTTGCAGAAATACAACTCCTTGCATTTTAGATAAATATTAACCATTATCTTTTTCAAGGCATCAGCAGTTTTTCCAATGTCCAGTAAACGACTAGTTGTACCACGCCCTTTTAAAGCATGAATAAAAAGGAGTTGACGACAACTATCAATTCCAAGAACTTACTAGCTTTGCTTCAGATATATCCCAAACTCTGCGGTTTTTCATTGACGTTTGTTTGTCAAAGGTGAAAAAACCCTGTCTGTCCTCTTTTGCATAATGGCACAGCAGAACAAGCAAATCAGTGTGGTCTCCATATATAACCACTGTGTAATCGTCTGTCTTATTAACAGCTGCCTGACATATCAACAAATCTGCATCACTCTCACTTGGTTTAGCTTCAATATTGCTCTCCTATAGTTTTCGTACAAGTAGTTTAACAAAACGTTGCTTATTTGATTCTTTCAAAAGAAAAGTTTCTTTATTTATTCTCAGTGGCATTTTCTCCGTAAAAGTAATCTTGTTTCTTTAAATTCCTTTGCTGTGCGTCATATGAGTTATATCATTAATTGACTTATTAATGTACCTACGCATGACAATGATGTTATTTTAAAAGCGCCTTTGGACGTGATATACATATTTTGAGCAAATATGTGAAAACGTCTGGCCTTTGGACCATAGTATTCGATGCAGTAGAAATCCCCCATTGAAACCATTCAACAGATTTGTTCAAGGGGAGTTCATGAGAATGACAGTGACCTATAATCAATATAGTTTCACCAAGCGTGGCTTTTGCTGCCTGCTCTAAAAGACCAAATGATTCAAATTTAGATGACGAAAAGATTGCATGTTCATATTGCAGCAACTCAGCTGTTGTGTTCAGTGTTACTGATCCAGCAGCTGTCAACTTCTGAAATATAAGCTGAGGATCACTTTGTGAGAATTGTGTGACATAAGTGTTCGATGTTCGTTTCATATCAAAAGGAAACACTTGATCCTTTCTGCAGCCAAGAAGCCTTTCAAAATGGCAAGCATCTCACTAAATAAGAGTCATAATTTTGATGTTCATGATTTTATTCGTTTTATCTCGAATGCGCTTCTCCAATGCAGTGAAAACAGGATCATCAATAGCTTGCTTAACAGAAATTTCTTTCGAGCATGGTCTAATATGGGATTTGCACTTATATACCTTTGATGTTGACAAGAATGAGAACGTCGTATTTAATGGGTGAGTAGGTGATCATTCGCAGCATACGGTTTCATGATTATCGGTCAAGTTGATGATTATTCTTTCAAGTTTTCCTCAATAGTTTTGCATTTATGCGTCCATCGGAGGTCCAGCAACAATGTAGTTCTTCTGTTGTTTTCACTGCTATTTTCGGGATAATACCTCGTAGATGAGGAATAGCCAAGTTTGCACCGTATGGTTTTTGTAATATGCTTTAAGGTTTCATACACTTTGACCCCATATAAATAAATAACCTGGCGATGAATTATGTTCTATGACCTGCTTCATGAAAAAGTGGGCTTTTGCTGCATGCCTATATTTACTTTGTTTTATAAGGATTTTGCTCGTGTTTTGTAAGGAAATGATTATTTAGGTTTGTATGATGCTTTTGCAATTAAAAAACCACAGGTGGCAAAAACAAATTCCACAACCTTAAGTTTCAGCATTGACTCAGCAGTAAACGATGTCTTCACATGTTTCACCGCTGGTTTGGACATGGCTGACTTACTCCACTTTCTCAACACAATTTGTGAAAAATTAAAATTAGAACTTCAATCCACTTCCCAGTTTTCGAAACGTCGCGTGAAAGATCTAACAACATCACGTTAAGGCCCACGTTAAAGTGACTTTTCAGTTTACAAATGAAAAAAGCACAAAACACAATATTAGCATATTTTTGCAGATAGATAGTTGCCGTAAAAGGTTAAAACTGCTTTGTCCAATTTAATATCAAATTTTATGTAAACTTTAAACGATGGTTTTGCTTATTATGTGTATGATATTAAGCATTGCAGTAGTTCTCCAGGTCAATGAAGCCATGTTTCAAGAGGAAATTTGTTTACATAACAAACTTTACATTAGATCTACCGCATAATTTCGCCCCTTATTTAAATTCGCCAATGACGTCGAGGCGGGTGTGATTGTAAAACGACTTTCACAATCGCTATAAATAGAGGAAATAATCTTTCTGAAGTTTGAGGAGGAAAAAAAACTAACTAAAGTAAACCTTGATATAAAGTAACGTGTAGGTTTTATATAGAGTTGCAAGTCGATAGTTTTGGAAATAATCCACAAGGAATAAGTAATTGCCTTATGTACATATAATTTAGAAATTGTAATAAAGTTTCATTCAATGAAAATATTTGTCAATTCAATTCATTTTTAGTTACATATAATACATGTAGTTTGATATATGTAATGAGCTGCATATCATAGTACGTACATTGGTATTACATGTACATGTATTATAATACAAAAACCATTGAAAAATTACACGTTTATGAAAATGTCACCGACTTTCTGTTACAAAAATTTTTACTATTAAAGATTTGTCAAGCAACAGTATTGAAGATATTAAATTGAATTTTTCTAATGATACTCACAACTATATATTAAATTTTAGAGCGACATATCTGCTATTGACTGTGTTAGTTGATATTCTCTGTGGTATGTCTAAAAATAAGCTGTTTAAAGTAGCATGTAATAAGAAAGAGACTTAATTTAGATAACTGACTGATAATTTTATCAAATGATTGTGTAAAAATAAACATATTTGAAAATCAATTCAATATTTTCAGTGTTGATAAATAAAGAAATATTTAAAAACAAATAAATTTCAATAAATGGATATAATGCTAAGAAATGATATTTATTTCTAAAACTATCGACTCGCAGCTTCTATGGAAAACCTACTCGTTACTGTGCAACAAGCTTTTTCAAGATTTAAATATGTCTGATCTAAATAAATGCATCTTAAAGACATATAGGCCTATTTGTTGGGCTTTAATTTTCATAAGATTTGTTTCGTCTCTAAATCGACTATAGCTAGCTAACTGCCGAGTTGTATCTCTGTGGAAAATGTGTGCTGATGGACCTACCGTTTAGTTGATATTGAGTTTGAATAATAAGTTATATACTTTATAACTGATTTTGCCTTGAACAAATCATTTAAAAAACGTTCACCAATCTCAGAAGTTTAAGTAGAGTAGTTTGAATAAATAAATAAAAAATATTTGATGACCATCCATCGTTGACAAGACACATTTATTGTTTTTCAACCTAAATTTTTCCGGAGAACACAGCTCTGATATACATGTATTTTACACGTTGTAAAATGACTCGGTTACAACCAGCAATTTCAAAATAATTTTAAAACGCAAAAAATAAAACAGAACGCTTCGTAATCTTTACCTTTAGCTTCAAATCGAATCTGAAGCTTTTCAACATCTTCTGCTTCCGCGACGAAATATATGACGTATGTTTGCGAATGAAAAATAAAAGTCAATCAAGATTTAAGGTATCTCACTCGTCACGTTTGTCATAAGTACGTCTTAGGATACGTCTTAGTCGTAAGTTCGTTTCCTGAAGCTCTCATACATTTAGGAACCGCCACAACTTTGTCATAACTTTAGGACATCACAACCTTGTCCTAAGACCATCCTAAGGTTGCAAAATCATGTTTTAGTGGATATTGGGGGGCCCTTGTGAACCTCTTTCTGAAGACCAGTAGAATAAGGCAATATTTTCTACAGTTCCAGCATTTCCGACAAACCTCAAAATCCTAATCAGGGAGGGGGCTTAGTCATATATTCTATCATGTAGGTTTATTTTAACATAATTATGTGGAGAGGGACCCCCAACCCCCAACACCACCACCCCCACCCTCACCCTGTTGCTACATGCCAGCCTTGGAGCTTAAACGTATTTCTTTCTTTTTTTGTCTCTGTTTGGCAAACAAACATTATTCATTTTTTAAAGATATCAACACTAAGTAAGTTACATTCAGTGTTTTCATTACTAAGTACTAGTATTGGCCAAAAGTTATTCAAATGTCTTTGGCTAAAGAGTAAATCTACATCGGTTTATATAAGCCATACGTGATCTTTCTTAATTTTTATCACTTCATTCTATAAAAATAATCTTTAAAAAATTCGTAATGTTGAAGAAACTGCATATATGTATTATCGATATAGATTGCAACTTATTTCTTGTGTAACCTGTACGTGTATTTTATATATTGCAGATTAACGGGGAAATTCGTTTAGTTTGTTCATGTAACGTTAAATTCTATGAAAAGCGCGTGCTTATGTATTACTTGAATGACAAGAGTATCAAATGTTAATTTCATTTAAAGAATGCAAATGTGTTGTTTAAATAATTATTTGCTTGTTAGCCAAAAGCTGTCCTGATATATATTTTCATTACACAAAGCAGCAGTTTCTTTTTAATTTCTGAGGCTTTTTTAAACTAAATTGTTATTGGTCACTGAAATTTATCTAAGTAAATGTACATGCATATTTTTGAAAATGTGTTCAAATTAAAATTACTGGTTTTAAACCAATCGTATTACCGACACGTATAATTTTCTCTGGCAAAATGTTTATAATGATTTACCCCTGCACAAATTTTATATGTATGAATTGATGTCAAAAATAAGAATGATTTTAGTAGGTTATGATATCCTTACTTAAGATGTTTATAATTTACAGTCAAGCTACATCTTAAGACAGGCCCTAAGTTGATCTTAGGATGTTCCTAACTTTTTTCCTAAGTCATATCTTAGGAACACACTGAGGTCATATCTTAGGAAAGTTTCGTGAACATGCCTGCTAGTGTATAACTTAATCAATCTTTTAACATTGCTATTTATTTTTATTTGAATACCGAGTTGTCCACGGATTTTTCTCCGTTTTTCCCGATCATGATATTTTCCCCAAATTACGACATTTTTCCCGATAATGACATTTTACCGATATGACATTGGGCGCACGGCGGGTGTGACCGGTTAGCAGAGGATGCTTACTCCTCCATGGCACCTGATCCTACCTCTATCTTTTTGGAGGTCCGTGTTGCTCTGCTTTGAATTTGTATTACGTTTTATGGATTTTTGAGATGGTTGACGGTTTGTTATTGTCATTTTTTCATTAGATTATTTTAAAAAATAAACATTATTGTTGATGTAAAAAAATTATTTTAGTTTCAAAACAGTGAATTTGAAAGCATTTTCTAAAATTAAGAGGAACCCATATATTAATTCGTATACTTATATATTGAACTTGATAAGAAGTGGATCGCGGATCATGTAGATTTCAGTCTTGTCAGTTTCTTTATCAATAACAATCATTTTAAAAGCAGTTTTATAATATCAATGCACAGCTTACAAATCGTGACAGTTCAAAGCGATATCACTCTTGTCAGTTTCTATATCAATAACAATCATTTATATACCCCCCGCAAACGAAGTTTGGGGGGTATATAGGAATCACCTTGTCCGTCTGTCTGTCAGTCTGTTTGAGCAGAGTTCGTGTCCGGTCCATATCTTTCTTATGGTGAAACATTGGAAGTTCTTACTTCACACCAAGGTTGCTTATGACTTAAGGGTGTGTCATAACCTTGACCCAAGGTCATTTCGGCAAGATCAAGTTCACTGGGAAAAAAAGTTCAAAATTCGTGTCCAGTCCATTTCTTTTTTATGGACAAATATTGGAAGTTCTTTATTCATATAAAGATTGCTTATAACCTAAGGGTGTGTCATGGCCTTGACCCACGGTTAATTGGGAAAGTTCAAGGTCATTGTTTTAAAAAAGCTCAATTCCTGTCTGTGTCATGTCTTTTATTAATGGAAATAATTAAAATTTTACACAAAGCTTGCTTGTGTCAGGCCACATAAAATTTATATTTAGATTCTTATCCATGCCCGTCTCTCCGAAAATGGCCTACCCCGATGTTTTTTTTTAATGTGTGGAAAAAAATTTCGGAAACAAAATCGGGTTCGGTATACCAAAAATTCAAAATGTTTAATGGCTGTTTGACATGTGGATTATCGTTTGATTCGAGTCATGTTTGTTAACATAAGGATTCAAATGGCTTCATGCATTAACAGTTAAGTTGAAATAAAATAGAATTTAAAGAATATAAATGGTTTTTGTACTCATAATAGCATAAACAGTTTTAAAAAATAGAGCAGTTGTTATTTATAGAAAAAGGACTGTGAAATAGATTCATAGCGGGGGGTATCAATTGTAAGCTTGCTCTCAGTTCCTCTAGTTTAAAGTAGATTTATAATATCAATGCACAGTTTACAAATCTTAAATGGTTCCAACTGTATGTCTATGTAAAAGTTTAAATGCTTTCTCAAATAGGATGTTTTTGCCAATTGAAAGAAGACACGCAAAAGGCAGATAAACCAAAACATATCTTAATAAATTTCTACGCACCTGAAAGGTTAAGCTTTAAAGTTAATAAAATATTTTGCTCAAACCAGGAACTAGATTTGAATACATTTTGTTATGTATACAGTATTAATTTCTTTACATACTTCTGGAATTGCGTAACATTCAATGGACGTTGCTGGAATCGATGTGTGTTTCGATAGTTTAAAATCTGTGTGAATACTAAATGTTAAAGACATTACCATATATATTGACATTTGATGAAAGTCTCTTCGGGTTTTCCACCGTGCAGGTCATATTCTTTTTATCTAAAGCGCATGTCGGAATTTTGATTACTTTTAAAAAGTCATAAATCGATACGTAATTTAACGATTACAATTATTCAACTTGAACATTGTTGGAAACAGACCTACCATTACTAACAAATGTAAGAAAAATTAAATTTTGGGTTTTCTGGGTTTTTTCCCAAACATCACAATTATTTCAAATTTGTTTCTTTTTGACTATTTTAGTTGCAATGTAGTGGATATCCATCCTTGACAGTATGGCGCCATTTAGATTTTTTCAGAAGACACTCAGTGTGCTTATTTTGTCAGTCCTTTTGCAATGCATTTCCGTCTCGAATGCCCAATCTTCAAAAGAGGTAATTGTTTTAAACTGCCATTTTAAAAATGTCATCATTAAAGACAACGACAAGTAAATAGATACAGTAATATATTAATATTAGTTTATTGTTGACGAGAGAGGCCACGGCCTAAATTTGGACCACCTGACACAGAAGGATGGCCCCATTATACATTATAGTTATAAATTACATTATATTATTTTCATTTAAATAGTACATGTAAAAGAATGTAAATCATTTATCATTATAAAACATTACATTTATTAATTTTCCATTCCATTACATTAAATTATTCATGCGGACTAATACAAAAATTAGACCTCCATTAAACGTTATGTCTTAAAGATTTGCCCAAACGAAAATCTTTCATTATTTTGACATTACATTACATTACATTACATTACATTACATTACATTACATTAGACATGGTCTCGTATGCCTAATTATGCTGATACTGGGTGAACAGATACTCAGCAAAATCTTGTTTCATTAGTATGAAGCGACGCAATATTCGCCACATGGTTGGACATAAATGCTATTATGGACAACAGCCGCCAATAAAAATCGGGGGAGCGTTAAGGCAATGGGCGTGGCCCACTATCGCCATACATTATTTTAATTCAATAAATTATTCAAATGTTCTTGGACATTGTGCAAAAAAAGTCATTTCCAAGCTGAGACAAATGTACACCATAATTAATAAAAAGACTTAGATTTTTTAGTTTGTTGTAAGTTAATTTCATAGATTCTCCAAGATCTTTAATTTGACTTTCCCAATGTCATTTCCACCACAATGAATTATTAAGATGTTTTGAATTTGTTCATAATTTTGAAGAAATTTGACCTAATGAACCAATTCCTTCCATCACATACCTCCCTTCCCCTGCCAAAATATTCTCCCTCTTTAAAAACGTTAAATGTTCATCAGGTCAGCTTTAACAAAAGATCTCCTGGCTTGGAAAAAAGCCAACTTTATGATGTAAGTACTAATAACCCACACCAGATTTTCTTGATCTAAAATTAAAGATAATTTAAAAATTCAATGTTTAATGTAACGCTTATAAACTTCCGAATTCAATTCCACCAGCCCTTCTTTTTAATTTCTAATTTTGAAATTCCCATATTAAAACTCTCTGAAGCTGTCCCAGTTCTAAAAGTATGAAACTTATAACTGGATTTAGGGAAATTAATGTTTAAATTTTGTTAAAAACTGAAACAAACTGGTAACGCGTGAGGGAACTGGTATCAAAATGAATAAAAATTGACCGCTTGCGTTTGGACGAACTGCCATGTATTTTCTAATAAGATTAACAGGGCAGATAGAATCCTTGGTCTGTTCGAAAGACAGTTTGCAACCCTTGCCCAATCGATCAGCTTAAGAGGTTGGTATAGTTTACTCAATAACCCTTTCCTGTGATTAACTACACTTGGTAAGCTTAATATCATGTAATAAAATGATGTGATGCAATTGATAATCGTTGATATAAGTAAATAAGCAACTCTCAAAAAAGCATAATAAGCTAAAGAAAATGACCAAGAGAACAAGCGGGCTTCAAAATCGGTTTTGCAAATTGATGAAGCTGTAGTAATATTTTTACATAACAAATCTTTTTTATCGAAAGCCGACAGTCTTTTTCCCTTTAGTTCTTTTGATATCTTCCAACATTTTTCTCAATAAACAAATGTGTGTTGTGTCCATTACATCCATTTTTTTACACTGAAAACCAACAACAGATAAATAACAAGAAACTGTGCTGTGAGATGTATTTTTAGAGACAAATGAGCAACAAATGTACACAATTGGTCAATTTGGAAGGCCATATTGACTCTCAATTATATTGATTTCTAAAATTGTTAAACGCAATCAAAACCGTTTGAATACACTAGATTTGTATTAGGAGCTAAAGAACTGAGTGTTAAGTGTTCAATTTCAGATCGGATACAATCTCAAGAAAATCTTTTGGAATTGTCAACGGGTTTTCGTCTGCTTCCGGAACAAATGTCTAAAACCTTTCCCACTGTTTACGAGAAATAGCTATTGAATTCTTGTAACTTTCAATGTGAAATGCTTTGAAATGAATATTATTTAGTATTGTCATTAATATTATAGGACGAACCAATTGCTTCACTTGCTTTGATTTTGGTGACTTTTTATTAAGAATTTCAACTAGTGCCCTGTTGTCAGTGTGAAAAAGTATTTTCCTATCACAAAATTAGGTTTTAAAAAGGCACATAGCTAAAACAATATGCACTAGTTCTAAGAAAGTAAAATCAGTCATTAAAGAAGTCTGGCCAACCAAAGTAAATCCAGTGACCTTGTAAATAAACACCGCAACCTAGATTTTTTCACCCGCACTATCCGTATAAAAATGAAATAAAAAATCTAAAAAAAATCCTCATTCGAAGACCAGTTTAATTACATAAAACTTAATGTTCCATTGGACTATTCTATGAAATTTAACCAAACTCTTATGTCACTTTCCTAACCTTGAGTTAGCCAAATGTGTTATATAGGCTTTGTGACACCTCACATAACATCGCAAAAACGACGATTAAATGCCCTCGCAGCTGGGATTGCCTTAGCGCAAACATTTTGTGACCCAACTTACGACTGTAATTAGTGCATGGTCATTTTTTCTTTACACAATAACGCGTTATCAGTGTTTTCAGTGTCAATTATGATATCTAAAAAAAAAGCACAACTGATCGAAAAACCCATGGGTAAACACATGTTGTAGTAATATTTGTTGTCAAATTAAAAACCTAATTATTGATGGTCATCAGGATGTACTGATAGCAAATGTTACATCCAGTTTTGCAAAATGACAGTTTTTACTTATAGAACATGAACAACTTATTCATCATTAACACTTGTAATTGATGATGAATTACATGTAATATCATTAGAGTCAAAATTCAAGTCTCGGTTGATGTAAGAGCAGTTACTCGTACCGTCGTCCCTTTCTGTTTATTTTGCCTCCGACCCCAAATGTCATTATTATGTCATGTTTAATAACAAATATTTAAAAAGCAACAACACAAAAATTTTAACAAGAGACGTTTGGAATCAAAGTTTTATACAGACATTGGAATCTTAGTGCACAGTGTTAATTCATTGTTTCAAATGATAGCATGCCGTCCACGACTAATGGACCATAATTTGAACATACTTGAAAGCCTTCCCCGATGATGCTTTGTGTCAATTTTTGTTGTAATTGGCTAAAAGCTTTTTTTTTAATCTTTCCTGATTATCTCCCCTTAAAAGCCGAACTGGACCTTTATTTGAACAAATTAAAAAAATCTTCCCCCGAGGATGCTTTAGCATATATGGCAAGAATACAGTATAGTTTCCCAGTAATTGCCTTAGTGGTTCAGGAGAGGAAATATGAATAATTTACGACAGTAACAACAACGGCGACAGAAAACGGTCAAATTTTGACAAGAATAGCTTAAAGGGGTCTTCGGCTCAGGTGAGCTAAAACAATAAAAAAAACGATTTTGTTTTACAGATTTCTACTTCAAGCACACAAGATGTAGCGGAATCAACTTTAGAAAGCACTGATGGGAGTTTTACAATTACTACGACTTTGCCTCCAACTACGACGACAGAAATAATGATCGCTGCTGACAGTTCTAGTGAGTTTAATTAGAAAAATAAGCGTAAAAAACTTTCCATATAATATTACATCAGATTAGAATAAATGTGACCTTTTAGCGATATCTGTAACAAGATTATGAAAAATATTACGATGCGAATTTCACAATTGCAAATAAAATCAACATTGTATAATAACAACATGTTCTAAATATTCTGCAGATAAGGTTTTAATCATCTTTCTACACTATTTTTAAAGAAGGTTGTATTATATAAAAAAAAGTGTGTGTTAAAAATAATATGAATGATATGTCAAAAGGGACTTTCGTATTGATTAAATATAGACATGGATATCTTTATCGGAAGAAAAAAAATAAACAAAAATTGAAAGTCATTAAGCACGTAAAGATAAAACTAAAATTAAAGATGATAGTTCTACTAAATTAATACAGAAGCGATGAAGTAAGACGAGGTTTATAGTTTGTTATAACTTGTTTCATATATAGATGTATTAATTTGATTTGTATTGATGCTCAAGTAAGTATAAACACCAATGGTTATATAGCGTCTGTCCTTTTTCGAATAAAAGTGTTTGGAATGGTCGGAAACATGTAGATAAGATAAGAAAAGCATAATTGTTTAAAAAGTTGTTTCTGACTATAAGTCATTTACATTTTTACATATTTTACTAAAAGGGAAAAAATTCACGCACAGTTAGATAGCCAAAAAAAAAATTTAAACTTCTTTGTTTAGTCCAGTCAACCTTTTTATTTGTTATTCAATCTGTCTTCTGTCTTCGAAAACTTTTTAATTTTACTCCCTCTGTTGAACCTTAATGGTTACAATCTTTAGACTGGGAGGCCTATTTCGTCTGTTTGAGTGTTCCTATAATCAAATGAATATTATGCGCATGAAATTTTATTATATACCCGTTCCTAAGGAGGATATACTGTTTACCCTTATGTGTCTTCCTGACTGTAACAAATTTCTGTCGCATTTATCTCAGCAACTATTAATCTCAGGTGTTTTAAATTTTAACATATTCTTTGTTTGGGGATACCATTTGGTTTAATTCATTTTTGTATCAATTAGACGTTAACTTCCTCTTAAACGTCGACTTTATTTTAGCGAAATTTATCAAACAAATTTTTGTCAAAAATTTCTCAGCAGCTATTAATCGCAGGTGCTTGCAATTTTAACAGACTCTTTGCTTGGGCATGTAATATAGAAAAATCCATTTTTTAACAAATTTCATGCCAACTTCCTGTCAAATGTCTACACTGCTTGATTTGAATTTCTATACTAGAGCGGGTGTATCACATTGGCTTACAGATATCTTGTTTTATTCATTCTTTCTTTGCTTTCCTCGTGCAAACGTGACAATTTTCAGAGAACTATCTAAACGAAAATGTTCGATATTTTAAAAACAAAATGAGTAAATCTGTTCTAAGGAAAAGCTGAATACCCTTTACCATTTGACTATCTAGGTTTTAGTATTTTTATATTACATTTTTACATGTAAATGCTTGAATTATCTTGCTGGATTGCATTGAACTTGTGTATCGGGATTTTTGTCAAGAATCTCACATTTGCTCCATTGTGTATGCATTTAATGCGTTTAATACATGCATTTATATTGTTTATGCTCCTAATTTTCTTATTTTCAACCATAGGATGTCCAGTAGTGACTCTTTTACCAGAATTAATCGCGACACATATCGGAACATCTGCGACATTTAAAGCTGTTGTAGAGTCATACTTTGATGAAGCACTGGAGTCTAGATGGTCAAGTTTAACTGGCATTATTGATATAAACCATCCGAAGTTTCTTGGTAGTAAAAATATTCCGTTTCCACAGTTGGTGATAAATAATGTCACCTTTGAGGATGATGGTCTCTTTGAGATCCAGGTTCGCATAAATGACGGATGGTGCATTGGGAATAACGTTACTCTGGTCACAATAGGAGGTTAGCATGTATTTTCAGTGTTCATTTCCTGATTGCATTTCAATTTATCGTGATTCAAAATTAGTATAAAATAAATGAAAAGGACACTAAGAGTTTGAGATATGTATTTTTTCAATGATGTATGAAAAAAAGCATGCATGTGTAAAGTGTTTTCGAGCTCATTTTCTAGGCTTACATGATAAACAATTTTTACAGTATAAACAACTGTCATTTTGAATTGAAATGTAAGGAGATTAAATGCACACAATGGGAAATCAAAAATCTATGTTTTTTTTAAAGAATCATAAAACCGTATGTCCACCAATAATTTTATATATAGCTGTCGTGAATCGGTAAACTTCAAGTTCAATTGCATTTTATACATCATAGGATAAAAAAAACAAGGAGGTTTATTCTTATGATTTATCCATTCCCAACAATGTATTTACTCCTCCGTCATTTACATTAGTTCCGGGGTTTTTTTTTTAGTTAATCATAACATCACAAAATTTAGATTTCATTACATGCCATTCAAATTTTATTCACTTCTTAGATTAATTAAACCAAAAACTAGCTAGACTCTTTAATTTCCGACCGACAAGTCTTCAGTGGTTGGGAAAATGTACATATTCACACATTCCAGACAAAAAACGGTTATTTTTTAATGCTTGAAACTAATAATCTTTTTTGTTAAATTAGTTTTGGATTTGGACGATCCGTGCAACAGTTCTAAAGATTGTGATCTGCTGAAGAACTTAGTTTGTTCCTCGTCATCTCAGAGCTGTGTTTGCAACAATGATTCTTACCATAGAAATCGGACATGTTACCTAAGTGAGAATATTCAAAAACTTTGCCTCATTTTTAGCTCACCTGAACCGAAGGCTCAAATGAACTCTTCTGATCACCTGTTTCCGGCGTCCGTCCGTCCGTCTATCCGTCTGTCCGTCTGTAAACTTTTCACATCTTTTACTTTTTCTATATAGCAACTGAGTTAAATTTAACCAAACTTGGTATAAAGCACCCTAATGGGAAGGGGATTATAAAGTGTAAAAATGTAAAAATAAAGGGAGATAATTGCGAAACAGTGAGTATAGGTGTGTGTCTTTAAAAATCCTCTTCTCAAGAACCACTGCACCAGAAATGCCAATATCTACACAAAAGCTTGTTTATATGGTGAAATTGTAAATTGTAAAAATCGTGACCCCCTGACAAAAACAGGGACCCCAGGAGGGGTTTAAATATCTTAATCTATAGGAAAATGTTTAAAAATCTTCTTCTCAAGAACGACAATGCAACAATTTGGGATATTACTATGCATACATCCTTGGCAATTGTAGATTATAAATTGTAAAAATCGTGACCCCTGACTATTACTGGGGCACCAAAAGGGGCTCAAAGGTAAGCATAGAAATATATAGTTTGTGAGATTACTATGCAAGGATCCTGAAATAGTGAAAATTCTAAATTGTAAAAGCGTGACCCCGAACCAACATTGGGACCTGAGAAGGGGCTAAAAGTTTAAAATAGAAGTATATAGGGAAAGTGCTTAAAAATTTTCTTCTCTCTCTACAATGCTACTGCATATGAGATTACTACGTAAGCATCCTCAAATAGTGAAGATTCTTAATTATAAAGCCGTTACCCTCAATCCAATACTGGGGCCCCAGAAGGGGTTCAAAGTTTAACATAAAAATATATGGAAAATGTTTATTCCAAATTTTTAAAGCCAACCAAAAACCCTGAACCTATACTGGGACCCCAAAAAGAGTTTCAAAATTTAAAATAGAAGAAGCATATGCAACCAAAATAGAACGTTACAAGGAACTGTTGTTCAGGTGAGCGATGTGGCCCATGGAACTTTTGTTATTTTGTTTAATAACCACGCGATACATTAATTCTTTATCGATATAATCCCTGTTTATATATTCACATGGTTATTTAAATCAAAGTATTGAATATGAGTTATGTTGATTAGAAATATGGAATCTAACCATGAATTATAGAGGATACATATTTTTGTCCCAATTTGCGATATATATATGTTTAAAAAACAAATACACACATAACCAGAAAATGATACCCTTTTATACGCAATAGCATGATCTCAAGATACTACTAATGATTTTTCTCACATAACTGATCGATTTAATTGTTGTTATAATAGATTGTTGCTTTAAAACTTCACTTTTGGCCAAAACGCAGTGAATATTTCATCATTTAAAAGCAATCTCAATATAGATAAGAAAAATTGAGTTTATAAAATATATCATTCTTGTTCACGGAAGCGTATTAGTGCCACATTGACATTATTTTGAATTAACACTTTAATCTATCAAATTTACTTATAAATCTGTAAAATTTACACTCTAATCTGTAAAATATACACTTTAATGTGTAAATTTTAAACTTAAATCTGTGAATTTTACACTTTAAATGATATTTTTCCTGGTTTAATGTAAAGTGTAATGTAATTTACACTTGAATGTGTAAATTTTACAATTTGTTGTACTCTTTTTTAAATATGTAAATTTTATAGTTTAAAGGATAAATTTACACATTTCTCTGTGAGAAATACATTTTTATTTGGTTTCAATTTTTTTTTCTTAAATTTGCATTTGACGCATCTTGATCCTGACAAATGATTTTGAAGTCTAAGGAACGGAACTATTCAACTAGATAAAATGTCAGTCTTGAACTTACTCGATTCTATTGAAAGAATCAAATATAGTAATGTAAATTTGTTGCCATCAGAATTCTTATAAGATCAAAGTTACCTTATACTGGTGCATTGTTTATAAAGGGTTGCCGGGAATGTTATCGATTTCAACTGTATGTAATTTATCTAAATAAACAACCATTCAACCGGCAACGTAATGACAGTGTTAATAATATTCCGTTATAATGTCCTGTTGTGTATGTGTATTTGTGTCCCTTCTAAACAGATAAGCGATGTTTTTGTTTAACCATTCTATAAGTATTATGAGGTGATCAAATAACATTCCAATAAATCCCGAAAAACTTTATGATAGATTTTATCTACACATGTACACTGATTTACACATCGAAGTCTAAATTTTACACATTAAAGTGTAAAATTTACAGATTTAAGTATACATTTTTAAAAATTTTAGTCTAAAATTTACAGATTAAAGTAAAAAAAAATACGCATTTATGTGTAGAACTTACATATTAAAGTAAAACATTTACACAATAATGTGAAGAATTTAAGTGTAAATTTTACTTATTAAAGTTAAATTGTACAGATCAAAGGATAAAATTAATACACTATAGAGTTAGATTTATAGATTAAAGTGTATAATATCCAGAATAAAGTGTAAAATGTACCGACAGAAGCGTAGAATTTACAGATTAAAGTGTAAAAATTAGAAGAAAGTGACACTGATATGCCTCTGTATTTTCTTGTCATCAAAAATATGTTCAATTACGCAACAATGAAGCAACACTTTCAGTATTCGAAATACTTTTTTTTCTAATAGCGTACAATTTTTTGTCATAAAGCATTCGGTATGAGCGCAACCTCTTTTTAAAAACAAATTTTTATATTTGTTGTAAAAAGAAAATATTTTACTAATTTTAGGAACCAGCCTAAGAGCTACCTTCATTTCTTCAAAGACAACAACTTCTAATATCACAGTGTGGTGGAATCATCCTTACCAGAATGCTGACATTGTTCAATCATACAACGTGTCACTCCGAGCATTCGATTCTTCATATATCTTCCAATCATCTGTAGAACGGCAAACCAATTTCATATCTGAATCATCTTTGCTACCAGGCTATTTGTATTATTTTGAAATAACATCCGTCGTATTTCTTAACGACTCTGCGGAAACGATATTTGTGAAAACGGATACTATCAATTTAGTCGTTGGTAAAAACTATTCTTACATTTTCGTTTGCACAAATATAAAACATAAATATCTTATGTATGCTTAAATCCTCAAAAGTGAAAAAAAAATTTAGTACAATCTTATGTTAGTATGTTATAGTTTGGAATAAATCGATTTGGTTCGCAACTATTTTAATCAAAACTGACCACTAAAACAACTTTTTATAAATATCTCAGAGTTAATCTCTATTTATACGAGCATTTCCATTTTCTATTCAAACAGATCTTTTACCTCCTCGCCCTATGGACACAAATGCCAGCTTTTTCCACCCACAGATGCTTTTCCTAAGTTTGCCAAAAGAAAACTATAAAGTGGATTTTTATAGCATCACAATAAACGAAACTTTTAGGTGGGTGACTTCGACAGAATACAATTGGCCGGAAAATTTGGAACCAGGCACAAATTACACAATACGGATAGAGGCGTATTGTTGGTGGTCTGAGATATATAGAAAAACTTCTACATATTATGGTTTCATACATACACTACGTAAGCACAATAGTTTTTGTATCCTGTCATGCCCAATCTTCATAGATAAGCTTTTTAAAAATTATATTTTCAAATGTAAATAGAAACTATAATATTATTTCCGTGATGATTCATTTGGTATGGCTGTTATAAGTATACCTACCCCATGTTGGCAACATATATACATGTATTACCGAGTTTTTTTTTGCAAATAAAATTTAATCTTTTAAATAACCAGAGGAAAAAGAAAAGTGCCATTAATAAAATATCACTAATAAATACTTTACGATAATGTATATAAATTTTGTATGCATTTGACTTCGGACCATGAATTGATCCAATCCTTGAAATTGTGTGTATACAATGCATTTTTTCTCTATCATAAATGTTTACCGGAACTATCAAGTGATAATACTATGATCAACATTCGTTTTTTAAAAAGCGAAGCTACAATGGTTTGGTTTAAAAAAAATGAATTAAATACAGTGGAGCCTCAGTTATCCGGACGCTTTCGTTCCTAATTCCAATCGTCCGGATAGGTGAAGCGTCCGGATATCTGAAATGTGTCTATTGCTGTCATTAATGATAATGTATTTGTATACAATGGCCCCCAGTGTTGATACTGGGTTGGGTTTTTTTTTTTTTTGCCATTCATACTAAATAGCAACACATAATAGAGTTGTCCGTTAATATGAACATTTTTAAATATAAAGAACCCCGCTTTATATTATTATTTTGTCATGAAATATTAACCAGACTATAATGATAACCGAATCTAGCTAAATTCTTTGTGTCCAAGTGTGATATGTGCCCAGGATTTTACACGTACGTAATGTTTCCAACTATCTTTTTCTAGATATGCCATTTTCCTCAATTGATTTATTTTTGAAATTATTTCTATTCTTAAAATAAAGTAAATTTTACTTCTAAAATTAACGTTTACTAGTTGGAAAATTGCAAGATCCTCCAATGCACTTCCGATGAGTTGACATGCTTTTACTTTGTTTTCTTCCTATACTTCCGGTTTTGACTTAATCTAACAAGGCATTCATGAGACAATTCGTTTTAAAATACGGTTTGAATAGGTAGATAAAACACAAAGCTTTGTAAAACTTTCCAGTTTTCTTGAGTAATAAGCATATTTTTTATTCGAAATACAGGGATGTTTAAAAAAGCGATGGCACTTGACAGGTGCACAGGTTAAGATATCCAAGCCACGTGCTGTGAAGCGTGACTAATCCTGTCTGGCCAGCACTGTCGGTAAATTTGAAAGTGATTAAGGAAGGCAGTGTTTATACAAGCTACTCATAGGGGTCTAGCACGTAAAAAAGGTGTGAAACTCAATTGACAGGCGTAATCTTTTGTATTGAACGGGGTATCATCAAATTTTACCGTCCGGTTAAATGAAGCAAGATTAATAGTAAATCAGTGTTTTGTGGTAAAAACAGACCGTCCGGATCCGGAACGCGAAATTCCGGATAAATGAGACAAAATAACGTATAAAAAATCCGTTCCCAAATAAAATCGTCCGTAAACTGAAGCGTCCGGTTATCTGGCGTCCGGATATCTGAGGCCCCACTGTACTTTTTTATGTTAGGTGTCCCGAAGGTCACTTTCCAAAGTTCGGAGTTCAGCGTTCCATTGTTGTCCAAATTAGAAATAACAGCAACGGTTCACAACATCTCCAATATCCCACTTACGACTGCCATAAAGTGGCAGAAAAACAATGAAGATATCAATATCACGGACAGCAGATACATTGGAAGTACCGAGGATTTAGTTTCCCCAAAACTAGTTATCAGCAATGTGGATTTCAACAATGATCATGGCCAATTTTATCGTTGTGTAGCAACCAACTCTGAAGGATCATGGACTGCTAGTGCTAGAATAAATGTACATAAGGGTAGGTTTATAAAGATATTTTACTATTATTTATCAAAAGCTATGTCATATCTAATAGAAAATTGAGTTAAATATTTTACCATATCAAATGACATGAGTTCAATACAAGATTAATATTTGTTCTACATTGAATCAGGTTTTGAATTTCTGGAGTCTTGTAATCGGAGTGAGCAATGCGATACAGGAAAACACCTGATCTGTAGACAGAGCAAATGTCTCTGTAAACACAATTATTACCACTACAACTCTACATGTTACTACAGTAAGTTAATTACTTTGTCTTGTATATGTACCAAAATTTGTTGCACACAATGTTTACTTAATAAATCAATGCAATACCTACGATAAATAAAATATGCCTTCAATAAATAGCTGTAGCAATGTTGAATGAAATTGATTATGATTTTTACCATATATTCATTGCTTCTAAATATAAACTTAAATTACAGGAAATGATTTGCCAATAAACCTTTATATCGACACCGATATATGTAAAGGAACTCTAAGATGGAGTCATAGGACCAACGACCATCGTCTCAGGATAGAAAATTTTATCGTTAGACATTCACTACAAAATAACGTTTGGGTATACGAAGACACGACGTCAGTTGGAATTGCCACTCAGTATACCTTCAGTCAATGCATTTTACAACCTGGGCGTCTATACTATTTTTATATTCAATCTTATGTATTACTGACAAATCCCAATGAAACAACCTTTTATATTAATTCCTATTCAAGGAGTGTATTCATGGGTATGTAATGGTTTATTTTTTCATAGTTGTTTATTACATATTTGATATGCGTTCATGATAAAAATATTAGAATATTAGTCATTAAACTAAAGCATATTTGTTATTTTCTTTACGAAATTTCCATAAACAGAACCTTTACCACCTGGAAAAATTGATAGGAAGCGAAGCACTTTCTCTCCAAACCAATTAATGTTAAGATGGGAACGATCTGGTTACAATATCTTTCTGAATTACTATAGAGTAGAGATTGATGGTCATCAGCAGAAGACCTTCGGTAGTTTCCCAAAGGTCTACTGGACAAAGCAGCTTACGCCCGGTGCAAGATATTATGTTACTATAACTGCAGTGAGTTATGGTGATTTAATTAGTAATGGCTGGTATGGAATCAAAGAAAGTAAGCCATATAGGGATTGGATAGAAACAGATACAGG
The DNA here is from genome assembly GCA_020458035.1 of Magallana ariakensis. Taxonomy (NCBI): domain Eukaryota; kingdom Metazoa; phylum Mollusca; class Bivalvia; order Ostreida; family Ostreidae; genus Magallana; species Magallana ariakensis. Next base: position 16,474,252 of record CM035818.1, on the reverse strand, counting down.
TATGTGTATCTCACTGAAAATATTCACCACTGATTGTTTAATACAATGGTAACTCTTTCTATGCACGTGGAAAAACTTCAAGCTGTTTGGTCCAACTTTTTGACTTATAGTATCAAATAATTTTCGAGGTTTTGGACTTTCGCCTCAGCAGCAAAATTGATCTCTTTTCAAATGTAGAAATAATCTAAGTTAATAGAAATAATTTCTGTATGGAAACACAAATAAGCTAATGAATCATGGGCGAGTTTATGAAAACGGAAACGCTTGGTTTCGTCCCCGATTGCTTAGATTTATTCGGTATGCATTTCATACATCGATTGTAAACACAACAAACTTCATGATTTGCTTTTTTAAATTAATTTTCAATGCCGAATTCGTATTACATGTACAATCAAACGCGCTTCGAAATTTGGGGCGAATCTTATTGAGGGGCGAAATAACGCTCCTTGGTTTGCATAGTATTATACACGTAAAACAACCGTTTTGCAGCGTATATAAATTTTGATATAACATCATACCAAGCAGTTTTAAATTTAATTTTTTTTTCATATAAATAATAAACACAATGATAATGATTGTGAAAATAAAATTTTAAATTTCAGGTAATAAAGAAGGTTATTCGTATTTGTCGTTTGGACAAAGAGACAATTTGCTGAGAGGAGATGACAAAACAAGTGCAGTCCTTAAATCCCCCATAACGATCTATGCCGGGGATGTCTTAGAAGGGGGATTCAACTTCGTTCGGGTAAGCTTTTAAATTGAAACCACAATGGACAATGATAAAAATACATGGCACAAAAAGAATGAGATTTTATTGCAAATCCTTTAGAAAAAGATTAAGAGGATCTATGGTAAATTAGGTTTTGGTAAGTTTTTAAACATTCGATCGAACTTTGTAGTCTACATATTTTTAGCTCACCTGAACTGGAAGCTTTTCTGATCACATTTTGTCTGTCCTCCGTCTGTCTGTCTGTCCGTCTGTCTGTCTGTAAACTTTTCACATTTTTAACATCTTCCCCAGAACCACTGCACAAATTTCAACCAAATTTGGCACAAATCACCTTTAAACAAAGGGGATTCAAAGTTGTTAAAATCAAGGACCATGCCTTGTTTCAAGGGGAAATGATTAGGAATTATTGTATTTTTTTTTGAGAAATTTTCAAAAAGCATATTCTCGAGAACCATTGAACCAGGAAAACTGAAACTTTTGTGAAAGCATCCTCATATGATCAGGTAGTGTAGATTCAAAGTTGTTCAAACCATGATCCCCGGTGGCAGGGTGGGGCCACAATGGGGGTCGAATTTCTGCATAGGAATATATAGAGTTAATCTTTAAAAATCTTATTCCCAGAAACCAATCAGCCAGGAAAGCTGAAACTTGTGTGGAAGCATTCTAAGGTAGTGTAGATTCAAACCATGATCGCGGGGGAGGGGGGGGGGGGGAGGGGGGCCACAATGAGTGGTGGGTCGAATTTTAACGTTGGAATATTTAGAGAAAAATATTTTAAAATCTTTTCAAAAACCGATTGGCCAGAAGAGCTGAAACTTGCTTGGAAGCATCCTCAGGTAAGGTAGATTTAGGTTCAAACCATGATCCCCGGGGAGTAGGTGGGGCAATAATGGGGGTTGAATTTCTACATAGTCATAAAAAGAGTAAATCTATAAAAATCTTCTTCTCAGAAACCAATTGGCCAGAAAAGCTGAAACTTGTGTGGAAGCATACTCAGGTAGGGTAGATTCAGTTTTTTTCAAATCATGATCCTCTCTAAAAGACAATTTGCCTAGAAAAGCTGTAGTGAAAGCAACGTCAGAAAGTGTAGATTCAAATTCTTTTAACAAGGCCGAGTACAGTTCGAGTAAGCACGCTTTCGCGCAGCGTTTCATTTGCATTGTGACGTCATCTTTTTGCTTGATTGACGCCATAGTGTTTAGGTTTCAGCTTCAGATATTCAGCGAAATTTGTCGTAAATGGATCGTTTGAGGCGTAAAATTTATGTTATATTGTAGAATTAACTTGAATGTCTTGAAATATAAGCTATATTTGGGCTCGGGTCGAAAACGTGAAGAGGGTTTAGCAAGCCTAGCCCTCTCTCACGTTTTCTTACCCCGCCTAAATATAGCTTAATACAAGTATATGCAAGACTGTAACCATGTATTTTATATTAATGACCCTTAATATGTGATGTTATATATATTTTTATTACTTAAATATGTCTGAATGTTATAATAATACTATAATGATCACCATATCCGCCTTTGTCAAATAAAAAAATAACCATTATCTGAAAAATCTGGGAAATTGGGCATAAAAAAATAATTTTGATAAGACCCCAGGAATAAACCAAGAGGAAAAAGTTTTTTTTATTTGATCATTTGATGCCTTTTAGCAATAACTTTCATATGTAGAAAAGAAAAAAAATCCCTAGAGCAGAAGTTTATTGAAATGAAAAAAAAAATTGCAAAATTGATACATTTCAAACAAAATCCCTTAGGATCCTATGTTAAAAATGAACACACTTTGAGATGACCCCCTAAATAAACTATGTGTTCAATGTCTGATTTTTTTATCTTAAAATAATAATCAATAGAAATTCATGTAAAAAATTTCATTAAAAAGTCTAGGGCAGAACAAATTAGACCCGGCCCTGTTAAATCTAAATCTTGAGGAGTAGGCGGGACCACATTGGGGATCCAGTTTTACAAAGGAAAACATTTCAATTATTCACAAAAACTGAAATGGTATCATATATGGTTTCATTTATATTCAAGCATTCCGACATATTGCTAATTCTTTAAAATTGTTTAGATTTTGGCCCAGGACGATTTTTGGGCCTCACAAGGGGTTCAGAGTTTGATGTAGGTTTATATCCCATATATAAACAATGGTTTGTATAATAAGGGTCTTTTTGAGAACTGCAATGCTCAACATGTGATATGACTATAATTAAAATCATCTTGTTAGAAAAGAGATTTGATTTTAAACATAAGAATATGCAGGGTAAAAAAATGGATTTTTATTTATACAGGATCTACACGTATTATGCTACATTGTCCATATATTTTGTATTATGACTCCATTTTGCTGATTTTATCAGGTGAGCGATGTGGTTCATGGACCTCTTGTTTTAAAAAACACATGTGATAACTTTATTAATGTGTCATTAAAATTGCGATTTTATTTTAAAATGAACAAAACATGAAAGGTAATGTATCTATTTAATCATCTCATAAAAGCTTAATAGTATGTGCTGTAGTGTAAACTTAAGCCGATCTGATGGGGTAGCGTTTTAGCTTAATTTAAAGAATGTTTGATTTGGAAGCCAAAAAACTTCCGTCTTCTTTACAGTAGATTTAAAATATAATATATGTCTTCGTTACATTCGGTCGTCATATTACATCTATCTATAATTAATTGGATAACCAGACATTACCTAATCACTTATTGCTTCTCTGGATTCCATAGGAACGTGTGTATAGCTGGTTTACAGTGAAGACATACACAAACTATCTCGAACACATGTCAAATCATACACTAAAAGGCAACTCGCATTCAAGACTGAAGTATAAACTCTTATACAAAAAACTGTTTTGGTATAAATTTTATTGCTATGAGGTATATTTCCTTGGAGGCAATGTAGCTGTTTTCGGTATAGTTCAGCAGTTATAAAGGGATTATGTTAAATTTTACTCATTGGGGACTGATTTACAAAAACAAAACAAGAGAGGGAGAGAAGTTTTGCAATTAAATCGATGTCTGTGTAAAAATAACTCATATAGTATCTTTATGTCCCTGTTAATGGAATAAACTATTTTAAGTAGCAAGTTCATAAATCCAAAAGAGTGAAAGTAAACCTATGTATATTTAATTTACCAGTTTTATGCTAAAGAAAAAAACTTTTAAATACTGTAAACGTATTATATTTTCGTGTACGATATTTGGCGGAAAATAGTTTTTGAACAAGTTGGCGTGGATTTAAATTAGCGTATTCCTAAATGTTACTATTCTTATACATATATGCATGGTATTTAACGATGTAAATGATTTAGCGGAAGCCGCATTCTGCCAAAAGCGCTAAATAGAATACACGTGTATACAAATGTAATACGTTTACATTATACTTTTTGTTGTAGATTGGATCTAATGGCGTTATCGGACTTGGAGAAGAGTTCAACAGAATTTCAATATATGATATCAATTCTAAGCAACTTAAAAATAGACGCATCATTTGTCCATTTTGGTCAGATTTAAAGAACGATGTTGGTTATATTTACTACCAGACATATCAAAGGTAAAGCAATGAGCTCACATTTTTGTAATAAAATTTAAATGCTACAATAATTTTTAAAATTGTTTTAACGACTGAACGAATTATAACCACTGAATTTTTGATTGAAAGTGTTTCAATTATTGCAAACAGGGGAGTTGATGCGGAGAACGATTTATTTTTGGGAAAAGCGAGCAAGATAGTAAACATTCAGTTTGCAGACTTTCCCGATTTTCAGGCTTCCTGGCTTGTCAAGGCTACCTGGGTTAACATGACGCTATTTGGTGCAACGTCGAAGGTGAGATGCATGTTTTTGTCTTTTGCAAGCTTCAACGATTTATCGATAACGTCCTTTAGAAAACTGTATTTAAAGGGGCATGGTCACGATTTTGATCAAATTCTATTTTTCTGTTTTTATTATTTACAATGCTTAAGGAATGCATTTTAAATGACCAAATGAAATTGGAGAGTATGTAGTGAAGTTTTAAGCAAGATACAGTGTTCACAATTCTTTGTCATGTAAACAAGGCTCGTGCCCTGTTTTTGTTTACATTAGTTCAATATACCGGTAAAAAAATCTTTTCAACCTGATTTTTCATATTCTTATTCATTTTAAGCATATATAAACTGATCCTAACGTTTACCACATTCATTTTCGGTCTTAAACTGGAGTTTTCACTTCAACGCTCAAAATGTAAACAAAAGCTTTGTTTACTTAGCAAAGAATTGTAAGCTCTGTAACTCGCTTATAACTCAACGAATGACGCTCAAATTTTGGTTGCCTATTAAAAATGCCTTACTGAAGCGTTGTAAACGTTAAAATCGGGAAAATAATTTTTGACCAAAATCGTGACCATGCCCCTTTAAAGGGGCAAAGTTACGATTTTGGTCAAATGTTTTTATCTTTTTTTATTGTTTACAATGCTATAATAATGCATTTCTAAGGATGAACCAAAATGTGAGTGCAAGTAGAAGAATTATAAGCAAGATAGAGAACTCACAATTGTTTGTTGTCTAAACAAGATTCGTGCCATATTTTTGTTTACATTTTTTCAATAAACCAGTAAAAGTTCGTTTTCAAGCTGATTTTATACCTGCTAATAGTTTTGAACATAAATACACATTTCCTAGCGTTTGTTCATATAGAATTTAATGACTTATTTTGACGTTGTCGTTTCAATAACTGCCGTCAGGTGAGCAGACATATTGAATAACGCGCGCAAGCGCGTTATGATAATTTATTGTTATTATTATTGACACGACGACATAAAAAAATAAGCCATTTGATGCTTATATTTACATTCCCTTATTGATAAAATCATATATTTTTAATTAAATAAATCGGTATAAATTGCAGATCACGGAGTAAATTGGTGTCGGGGTGTGCAGCTGGTTTTTATTTATTTATTTTTTTTAAAAACGATTGAAAGTGGATAATGCATAGACTGTTGAAATGAGCCTTGAAAATATAATTTATGAAAGATAATTTTGAAATTCTGTTTTAAACAATAAAATCAACTTTATTGTTAAATAATTTATAACTTGGACTTTTAACAACATGATTAAAATGTAATTTTAAACCGATAACATAGAAATCAATTTTTGGGAACTGCTTATTTAAATTACATGTAAATTCATACGTTGTGATTAGATTGTTGCATTAATGGGGCATTTAAAGGTCACAGATGAAATAAAAATGAAAATGAAAAAACACAGTAGAATGTAAATATAAACCTGGTTTTTTTTCAACACATAGCCTGAGCATTGTTTACCTAACAAGGAATTTTAAGATCTGTATCCAGCATACAAGTCGACGACTGACACTCAAATTTATTGGTTGACTATTAGAAATGCCTTTATGAAACATTGTAAACATAAAAAACGGAAAAATTAATTTTGATCAAATGTGTGTCAACGCCCCTTTAATTTTTATATATTTACATCTACCAAGTATTATTCCCTCTATTTCTTACGGAGACTTACAGTTAATTCATAGCTCTATAGAAACAGCCAGACTGAAATCTACACGCCCCGTTTATCGATTGGTCGAAATCTACAGCGGCTGAAACTGACAAGAAAGTGACAGGACTGAAATTGACACGCCCAGTTTATCGATTGGTCGAGACCTACAACTACATAAGAAAAATCACGGACTGCACGAAATAACCATGATGATGTCAGACTCAAAGTCTCACAGGAGACGATTTGGCTGTTTCTTTTAGCTAACGTACTTATGTACGTTAACAGTAATTTAGTGAATTTTACTTACTTTTTACGCTCAATTTATTAATTAGTTTAAAGAAAGATGTTAATATAAACAATAAAATGCTTTCTTTGGTGATTCATTCGGGTTATGAAGGTAGCGATAATTGCAGAAAAAATTTACATAACCCGCTAACGCGGGTTATGTATTTTTTCTGCAATGTCGCTACCTTCATATCCCGAATGAATCCCCAAAGAAAGCATTTTATTGTTTAAATAACTAGCATAAAAGTATTATATATATTGTGGCGACATAATGCCGTACTTGACGATTCTGTGATTCGGACGAATATCATTAATAACTGATAGTTATAACAAAAAAAGTGGAAGCTATTAAAACCGAAATAAGCCGTTTATATAATTTCCACTTTCATATTGATCAATTGCATTAAGGACGACACCTCATTAGAGTTTAAATACCCTAAAAGAACAGTTTAAATTTACTGCAAATGATGCAGAGTACATGTATATTGTAGGACATGCATGTATTTAAAAGTATTATAAGCATTGTATTCTAAATCTAAAATCTAAAACTTCTGTTGCAGACTTTAACATTTCAGTGGCTTTTGATCACGGATGGGCAAAGTACTTTCACCGTCTTCAATTATATCGATGTCAATATTGAATCGATTGGAAACAAGAAAATAACGATTGGCTATCAATATGAAAAGACCTTTGTGAAAAACCAATATTCGAACACAAAAAGGGCCTTCAAAATGAGTGAAAATCCCGGCAACAGAGGTAGGATTACACATTAGTAAAAATGGTTATCATTAAAAAATAATTCGCTAAAATTCAGAAAAGAAATCGTTAAGCGATTCATTAATTAATGTGATTTCAAACTTCTCTGATGTATGTTTATGTGTTTAGCTGGATTGAACTGAAAATGAAACTATCTTTATTGATTAGTTTTATGATTGTATTTTATCATCCTTATTTTACTCCAGTAACTGGTCAAGAGGTTGACGTCATGCTTTGAATTAACAAAGTTTATTCTTGATGAGGATTGCATTGATTGCAACGATTTTTATAACGAAAACCTCAGAAACATTTGGCCTGAAATCTTTAAACAATTTTTTTTTATTTTCTTGAATCAAGATCTTTTAAACCAGTGTGTAAATTCAGAGTAAGAGATTGATTAAAGTGAGCGTTATTAACGAAATACTATAATTAGGCATACAAGATTAAAGCTCGAGTGAGATTTTTCTTGAGGATCTGTTTTTATGTTCGTTGCATGTTTTATGACATCTTCTTCAGCCTTATCAATTTAGTGAATCGCAAGTTTACTTAATCATAGATCTTTTCATATCGTTGCTGTTCCTTTTTAGGAGTTAACGGGTTCTGGATACATAAAATGACTACTGGTGTTCCACTTAACAAAAATGAAAAGGAATGTTTCGATTGGTACATCAGAAATAAGGAAGAAAATATGTACATTCAGTTAACGTCCTTTCAAAATCCCATTCTATGTCCATGTAATAGCATTTTGCTAAGATTTGACCCCCGTTATGCCGTAAGCAGATTAGACAGGATCAATCAAGTACTTTGCTATGCCTCAATGATTGTTGGAAGTAATACGGTATGTATATTATTATCCATAATATCTGCTTAAAGTAAAGTAAAAAAAATCAAAAAATTATTAAACAGTGTTGTTATGTCTCCCAAACGACGTTAGGAGATGTATTGTGTTTGCTAAGTTTTTCTTCTTCTACTTATTCTTTCTTAACCCTGAACTTGCCATCGCGTTTCTCAAACACGGCCAAATGTAATTATACAAATCTCTAGGATATGATAGGCCTGCATATCTAGTCGTGCATCCTGTTTTAATTTTTTCATTTGGGGTTGGCCAACAACTTTTTTTTGGGGGGGGGGGGGTCAGAGGGGTGTGGGTTCAAACAATTAACCCTATGTTATATATCGTAGTCTCTATTGTAAATGGTTATAATTTTAAACAAACAGAGATAATAACATAGGATCTTCAGAATAATAATCATATATTGACTGTTACAGGCAATATATTGCGTTTATTAGATCTGGCCCATGGGGTCATCCCCACCACTCAGGAATTGGAAATGACCATATACATGTATCTCAAAAACGGTTGGGATCCCCACTCATAAACCATATATATCCTTGTTCCTTGTGTCAAGGGGCCTCAAATGGTATGTAGGTCATAAGCCCGGGGGTGATCCTGAGCCCCCTTAAACAGGAAGTGCCCAAATATCTTAAAAACGGTTGAAATCCCAATCCTTAAATCATTTATATTCTTGTTCTGGCATCAAGGGGTATCATATATATATGTATCAAGAGGCATCAAATGGGGATATAGATTATGAGCCCGGGGGTTGTTTTGACCCCCCCCCCGAACTAAAAAGGTCTAAATATCTTGAAAACGGTTAAAATCTCCACCCCTAAACCATATATATTCTTGTTCCTTGCATCTAGGGCCAACAAATTGTGTGTAGGCCATATATGGACCCCAGGGATGGTCCTCACCCCCCGGAACAGGAAGTGTCCAAATATCTTGAAAACGGTTAAGATCCCCACCCATCAACCATATATAGTCTTGTTACTTGTGTCTAGGGGCATCAAATGGTATGTAGGTAAGGAGCTCGGGGTGGTCCTGACCCCCCACCCCCCGAACAGAAAGTGGACAAATATCTTGAAAACGGTTGAGATTTCCACGTAAAGACCATATATTTTCCTTTTGCTTGGGTCATGTAGGTTCATCTGATTTTTAATAAATGATCCCTGGGGAACATCCTGAATTCCCCCCCCCCCCCAAAAAAAAAAAAGAAACAATGAAGTTTTAAATCTTTTTGTCTGTAAAGTTTGACCCATGTAGGTAATCCTTACCTCCGATGAAGGCTTCGTTCGTTTGGGAGACTTGATAATCGCTCCGATTATAATTACATTTTGTTAAGATTATATATAAATAGCATTAGTTTATGTTGGCGATAGTCAATTTAATTCGATTTTGTATTTATTCAGCCACAATCTGTTTTATACTTTGAAAAAATAATGCGATCAGTTAATCAAGGTTTTCATTTGCCTACATTACTAATGATTTTTTTTTTACTTTATCTTTAGAATGATAATTAATCATGAAGTTATTAATAAACAGAGAGTTTCTAGTGATCGTTTTTCTTTCTTTCATTAAAATTACAATTTGTTTTTTAAAACTTCGTAGGCTTTTTTTTATAACAATAAACCTTTTTTCTAAACATTTCAAGATTGTAACTGAATATCTCAGTGCACCACATTCAACGCTTGGACCACAAGGCAACACAATAATAAAGAGTCAGTATGTTTTCTTTATTATTTCATAGGAATGCTGTTATAGGAGGCTTGGGTCTTTTAATAATCTGGGCGCTTTAGAACGTTCCTTGCCATCCGCTGGAACTATCTTACAGTATAATCCGTTTTTTGAGCGACGTCTTTATACCATAGAAGACTTCAATGCACGAGAGGCATGCTGCATCAAGACAAAACAATGCAATTTATTTTATGAGGTCCGCCCTGTTCCCTTGTGCTACCGACGGTCTCCTTTTAATCCCGGTATTTACACGATATATAATCTAAAATCATTGTTCACTTTTGGTTGGAAATATAAACTAGTATTATGTTGCCGAACATGTTATAAATGGTTTGGATTGACATTTTAGATATAATGCGTTTCATGAGATTGAATTCCTTGTCATATTGTCATACATGTATATCACATTAACTATTGTTGTAGAGTTATATCGATGTATGCTTTTATATGTACATACAACTTTATATTTGTATCTAGCACTGAATTTTGGAGACCCACATATTGTAACACTGGATGGCAAAAACTACACCTTCAATGGGTACGGAGAGTACACTATGTTAAAGATATCTAAAGACTCAATACAGTTTGACCTCCAGGCAAGAACAGACCTAGCAACGACAGCCAACGGGACCAACATCAATGCTACAATATTTAGTGCCTTTGTGGCACAAGACCAGACTGGATCAAAACTACAGATAGAAATGTCTCGGGAAAAGACAAGTAAAGCTGCGTTTAAATGTTCAACATATGAAACGAAAACCATTAGTTCATAATATTAATGAATAATTACGTACATAACCATTATAAGTGCATATCATTTTAAAGAAATCTTTAAGGTTGCTAAACGTATTTGTATTCTCTGCATATTGGCTTCAATTTGTTTCAGTGTTTTCATTTAATTAATCCATTTTTTTAAGAAATGCTCGTAAGAGTCAATGGTAGGGATATGACAAGAGAATTTGGAAATGAGTCTTATGTTTCACTAAATCAAAACTTGTCTGTCCGATGGGAAAACAGAACATTGGCAGCATCGTTCCTGCAAACATGTGAGTCTAATTACCATAAAAACATATAACCTCCTCAAATACGGTTCAATTTATCTTGCAAAAATGTGTCTCGATATGCAAATTACTCGTAACGTTATAAAGTCAGTAAGAAGTTGAAGAAAAATGACAAAGTTTTCATCAAAATAATCATTTTATTCAATAAAGCTTAGACAAAAAGTATTTCAACTCAATTTGAGGAAAATTTATTTTAACAAATACATATGTAGGATGTCTAAAATTGTCATTTTTTTTTAATTTACGGGCTCACAGTGGAAAAGATCAAATATGTTTTAACAATGTTGTTTTATCATTGCGTTTTCTTTCTTTCTCTTTAAAGCTATTATTCTTAGAGTTAGTTTGGGCGTGCGCTTTTTGATATCAGAGGTGGTTGTTGATAACGCTTACAGTGGTTTTGCAAAAGGATTGATGGGAAATTTCGATGGAAATGCAAGTAATGAGTTTATACTTCCAAATGGAACTTTGTTGGATGAAAATGCAACAAAGACAGAGAGAGATATTTACTTCAATTTTGGACAAAAATGTAAGTTATTTATTTCAATCAATAATATCATTTAACAATGATATCTGTTGATGTTGTGAAACGAGTAAACAGCCAGATATTTTTAAACATTGTAGGGATTGTGAATGAGGATTCGCTGTTTTACTACGAGAAGGGATTATCATACCAAAACTATACTCACCTTGAGTTTCAACCTATTTTCTTGGACGAAGTAGATAGAAATAAATTAGACGTTGCTAAAACAAAATGTGGTTCAAATCCATCGCAGGCCTGTATTTTCGATTACCTAGCAACGGGAGATATTGCTCTTGCAGAATCATCTGGAATAGAGGAGGCATCTGCACAATCGGATTTAAAAATAATTGGTAAGGATTCTTACGCATAGATTCACGACAATATTATTTTATTTATTTCAATCCATCTCGAGCTGACATTAGTGTAAAAGGGTTTATAAAATACATGGGTATTCATACCTGCCCTTGCCTTGAATTTAACTTAAGATGCAATGAAGACACTTAAAACATAATAAAATGTATCAGGTTTCAACAAAAATCCAACATTGTTACCTCAACAAGCTTCATTTGCAAATGGATAGCAATGCTCTTTTTTTTACAGAAAATGAATCACCCATTATAACAGGCAATACTTCCATTAATGTCGAAGTCGGTAAGACTGTTTACATGCAATTCAACGCCTCTGATGACAGCACCAAACTGCCTAAATATAACCTTTTGAAGCAACCTGAAAGTTTTACTTTGAATGAAACAACAGGAATTGCCAAGTGGACACCAATCAGTACAGCTGTATCAGAATTAAGGTAACACACTTTTATGGTGGTACAATTTTTTTAATTAGTTAGATAATTCCAGAAAATTAATTACTTGTTAAAATGAAATAATATATTATACTGTCTCCAGCCTACTAAGATTTGGAATCTTGTTATTTTAAAGAAACAAATATCATTGCAAAAATTGTTTGGACTAAATTTAACTTTTGGTGTTCCAAAGTCAATTGCCATAAATTCAATAGAACTAATTTATGTTTGCCATAACTTCTCTTAGTATCAGTGTGATAGATGACCTTGGAGCTGAATCGCCGTCCATTGACGTCACAATAGTACTTTGTAAGGGTTGTGGGAGCAATGGTAGATGTAGTTATGACAATATCATAACTTCCGAAAATGACCGTTACAGTTGGGCAGTTTGTGTGTGTGATGTCGGGTATTCCGGTAATACAACTAGTTCTATTATCTTAAGGTGGCTGGGTGGTCAACAAATTAACAATCAGATCTGCCTTAAACTTGAAATATGATATTTGTGGCCATAAACTATCATTGAGTAAAGAAAATATCCAAACATTAAGCTTTCAAAATTTGAAAATTTCTCGTTATTGTTATTCAGAGCTCTTTATTTAAGGAGATTAAAATAGTCTAAAAATGCCACGACCATCAAGCCCTCTTAATAATGGAACATGTTATAATTGTTATCAATTCTTAAACTTTAAGTTTTGTTAAAAACTAAATAAAAACCAATAACAATCGTTGTAGGTGAAAATTGTGAAATGGATACTAACGCCTGCCTCAATGAACCATGCCCTCTACAACGAAATTGTACTGACCTAACACCGGAAGAGGAAATCAGATTCGGTCGGGGTTATAACTGTACTGATTGTCCTAAGGGATATAACGATGTAAATAATAAATGTGAAGGTAAGCATATTCATTTTTTAATAAATAAAACGGAAATGTACGTACAGAAAATTCTGCAATTATATATATATATATATATATATGTGTGTGTGTGTGTGTGTGTGTGTGTGTGTGTGTGTGTGTGTGTGTGTGTGTGTGTGTCGAGTTTTAGTTGTTTGATAAAGGTTACTTAATATTTTTATGATTGTTTGGTGCATGTAGAATAACATTTAAAACTAGTTAGCACAACATAAATGGCAAACATTATTTATTCATTTATAAGCCACTGACCATTACTTGAATTTTTTTTTCCGAAAACATATAGATATAAACGAATGTGAAGGAAACAGCACGAATGTCTGCAGTACTATGACAGAACATTGTGAAAATACTGAAGGAAGTTACATTTGTATCTGTTTACCAGGCTTCAGAAAAGACAACAGCACTTGTAAAGGTAATTTCTCCGACGCCTAAATTGTATGCCAATGCTTTTTAACATAAATCTTATAATCTAACCTAATATTAAAAATATTGGAAATATTCATAAAATATTAGATAGATACAGGGCTTTTAGTCCTATGAAATGATTTTAAGGTGACAAGAATATGTTTTTCTATCCTTATTGTATTTCACCCTGTTCCATCACCCAAAACCGTATAAATTACTTTTAATTTATAGCAGGTTAACTTTTCTAATTGGCACGTATATGCAAATATAAACACCGTTTTGAAACTATGGAGAAAAATAACTTGGAGGTTTGTCTTTAAATAGTATACTACTATATAAACAAACCGATTAAAATAACAAAACAAACTCGACGGGACCTAAATGATTTCTCAGATGGTCATATAAAAAGTAAAAAATTATAAATTGTATGATGACTTAGGGCTCTATGATCATAATTTGATACAAGAATATTTTATTACATTGATTATGATTCAGACATTGACGAATGTTCGGAGAAGACATCTGGATGCGAGCAAATCTGTAACAACACATTTGGATCATTTGAATGTCTCTGTTTCCCGGGATTTTCCCTAGATAGCAATAACGCTGCCTGCTCTAGAACTGGTTTGTACATTAAACTTACTTTGAGGTGAAGAAAATGACATTTTTGATATTATTAAGAGCATCACTCACCATAAATATGTTTCTTTTTGTTATGTAAATAATACTTATATAATACTTATTATATCCAAATTCAGACGAAAACTCTTGTGACAGCATTCAAAGATCTTGTGAGTACACTTGTGATCCAGTCGAGAAGAAATGCCTTTGTCCGATTGGTTTTCAACTCGCTGAAGACGGACAAGGTTGCCAAGGTGATCATCGCTCCTTGTTTAAATCAAATTTTCATCTAAAATGTGTTTGTACTTGGCTTGAAATAATACGGTTTTTGTGCATTTTTAGATGTAAATGAATGTGATTTACAACCCTCGAAGTGTTTACAAGAATGTTACAACACCAATGGTTCATTCCAGTGTTATTGTCGACCTGGTTTTAAATTAAACGAAGATAAAATTTCATGTTCAGGTACAGTAACTCTTTTCTTGTTACCCAAAGAAAATGTATAAACATGGGTGTACATTTTTAAATGTAAAGTTCTATTGAAAAGAAACATGGATTCTAAAAATACTTTAAGCTATTGAAACATTCGAATCGTTACATTTTGGTTGATTGTACATGTACTAGTAAAATATATCTTTGTACTTTTATGGACAGAATGTGAAGAACCATATTTCGGGGAGGATTGCAGTCAAATATGCACATGTGGACAAGGCATGGATCGATGTGACCAAGTGACTGGGTGTGTCTGTAAACGTGGCTGGACTGGAACGAATTGTACAGTCGATATCAATGAGTGTGAAAATATCCAGGACGTATGTGGAAATGAAAAGGTGTGCCAAAACCTGGAAGGGTCGTACATGTGCAATTGTAAAGAAGGTTTTCAAAAGAACGGTGATAGTTGTGAAGGTAGGCATGATCTCCATATTAATACTATGTTTGTCTCCAAGTATGTATAAATATTCTGATCATTCGTTTCAACCAGAGGAGCATAGTTTTGTACCGTCCCATATAATTCTTGATATTATTTTTTTGTTTTTAAATTATGACCAATGGTTTCTTGAAAAAAGTGATATCATTTTGTATTTGTTTTCTCTTACACTATGTCTATTCTTTTTTTTCATATTTAGATATTGATGAATGTTCAGATATAACTTTGAATACATGCCCAGAGGATACCAATTGCCAGAACCTTTATGGAAATTATACTTGCAATTGCAAGCCAGGATTCCAGAAATATGATTCTGATTGTGAAGGTAGGTAGAAAGTTTTAATCTATTCCAATTCATAGAATAAAATACTCATACGTCTCCCAAAGGTGGCCGAAGTAAGTTTGTAGAATGTAATTCTCAATCAATAAAAAAGGCAGAAAGCAACTCAATTTTTTAAGTTATAATTCTCAAAGAAAATTCACTCAAGCTAATTGCCTTCAACAAGATTCATACAGCTAAAAACAATTTTTGACAATGAATTTATATAACAAAATGTATGCTGAGAATAAAAATGTTCTGTTTAAGATGTTGATGAGTGTAAAAAAGGCATTGCTGATTGTCAACAGAATTGTGTCAACGCGATTGGTGGTTTTAACTGTGAATGTGAATTTGGATATGATTTGGATGACGTTGACAGAAAGACATGCGTAAAAGGTAATCAACAAAATATAATTTAAATATTGTTAGAATTGATCTAAAGCCTGGGACTTTTTAAAATTGTTTTCGAAAATATTTAAAATAAAATAGAGAATAGTTACAAATGAAGTTGATATTGTTCATTTTTTCATTTAGTGCTCGATATATGTTCACTTTTCCCCGCACTAAACTGCAGCTATGGATGTCGGTTTGAGAAAGATCCATACAAAGGATATTGTTTCTGTGAATCAGGATTTGAACTTGATTTTGACAATAGCACTTGTAAAGGTTAGTACTGGGAAGCTATATATCTTTATTCACGTATATATGCACATTCACGTATATGTGCATGTATGTATGTATGTATTTCTCTTTGTAAGCGAATACGTTTGGAATCATTTAATTTCATAGGAGCCAATTTTCATGGATTGTGGGTTTTTTGTCTATTCGTGGGATGTAATTTCGTGGATGCGTCGGTTTTCAGTTTTAGTAGGAAACCTTAATCTTTTATAATTAGTTTACGTCGAGGATGTAAATTCGTGGGTGAGGACCACGAATACCACAAAAAATTAGCCACAATGATTCCACAGTATGTAAATTTAACATTAGTTTGCGTTACCATTGTATTAAAAAAACGATCTGGAGGTTTTGGTTACACGATTGTATATGCTATAAAAACTTTCTATTTTTTCAGACTTTCACAAAAAAATCAAATGTTGTTTGGCCCGTCCGTTTGCGTATTTAAGGATTTTTTTAAAAAATTCACAATTGATATAAAACTATGTTTATTAACATAGATATTGATGAATGCAAAGAATCTAGCACCTGTCACCATAATTGCACAAACCTCCAAGGCTCGTTTGAGTGTGCATGCCCCACTGGATACACATTGGAAAATGATGGAATATCATGCAAAGGTAATTTTAATTTGTATAACAATATCCAACTTAAAATATTGATATCTTTCATAATTATATCTTTCATAAATTAAAAGAACTTTGTTTCATCTTTTTTATAGATATAGATGAATGTCACCAAGATTCCCATTGTGAACACTACTGTAACAACACAGACGGTAGTTACGTATGTGGTTGTCGGGACGGTTACAAGTTGGTTAATATCAGTAAATGTGAAGACATCGATGAATGCAGTACTATAGATACGGTAATCGATGGATGTCAGAACTGTACAAATTACCCTGGAAGCTTTCACTGTTCGTGCTTCAAAGGATTTGTTTTAAACAACAACACAATGTCAAACTGCACAAGTTAGTATATATTTTATATAGGCAATAAATTATTGTAAATTATGTAACAATTAACGCTTCATTCAGCATGATAACGTTTAGTTCTTATTTTTTTAATGCACATTGTGATAACTTGAGAGCCAAATTATCATCCCTGTTTCGTGTAACCTTTAATTTGTTTGATTTTTCTCAGTCAAATATCAAATATATTTGACTTTGATACAATCGGCGTCCCATGTAATTGAAGTTCTCCCCTGATAAATGGGGAGAAATGCTATGGAACTTTAGTTTGTGTTCCAATTTTGAAACACCTTGCATTAAAGTAACCAAGATTAGCGCTGTTACAGTAATGAAATAATTTTTACCAAAAGATTCAAGTGAGACTCTCTGGTTGTCTGTGGTCCATTGTCTGTGTCTATCTGTCTGTCAGTCTCTCTGTTAGAACTCGTTCCAATTTATAAATAATATTTTCCTTTAATTAAACATTTTCATACAATGTTGATATATTGTGGTTTAACAGAATGTCCAGAAGGCTATTACGGAGAAAACTGTCAAGAACCGTGTAGTTGTGGGCAAGGTTCTGAAAGATGTGACCATATAACTGGTTGTTACTGTAAACCTGGATGGACCGGGACACTTTGTGAAACAGACATCAATGAATGTAACAATACAGACAATCCATGTAATAGCTACACCGAGGATTGTATCAACACTGACGGGTCCTTTATGTGTAAATGTAAAGAAGGATTTACCAACAGCACAAATGGCAACTGCAAAGGTAAAATACATGATACTTATTGAAATCCGCAGCTGAGTTGATTTTAATTTCTTTTTATTGCATGATTGTTTTGACAATCACAATCGGGATATGGGTTTATGAAACTACAGTATAATGCATGTAAACGACAATTTTATTTTATTTTTTCTATATAGACATAGATGAATGCCTTCAAGACTCCCATTGTGAACACATCTGTAATAATACTGACAGTAGTTATATATGTAGTTGTCAGGACGGTTACAATTTGGTTAACTACAGTAAATGTGAAGACATTGATGAGTGCAGTACTATAGATGCCGGGTGTCAGAATTGTACAAATACCCCTGGAAGCTTTCGTTGTTCGTGCTCTACCGGATATGCTTTAAACAGCACAACATTGACCAATTGCCACAGTAAGTTTGTATAAAAACCGTTTTGAACCAAATAATACAGAAATCCCATCTCTGAATAACAAAATAATGCCAATCATGGTTAATCATGACAAATGAAAGAATTAAGAAATGTTTAATGTGATAACTGGTCAATATAAAAAATTGAAGTAAATGAATTATATTAAAAATGCAAAATACATGTATATACTACAATCACCATATATAGTTTTTTCTTTGATGAATTTCTGATAATATAGTAAAGTGTTAAACAAATGATTCATTCGAACATCGATTTAACAATGTAAGATGTTTTTGAATAGCATTAAAATATTATCATTACAATGCACAGATATCGATGAATGCAAGGAACAGACAGCTGATTGTGCACTGAATGCAACTTGTTCTGATACAGACGGTGGATATACGTGTACCTGTAAATCAGGGTTTGACGGAAATGGAACCACGTGCACAGGTAAAAAATGATTATGTATTGGTTAATAATAACAAACATTTTAATTCTAACTTTGTCAATTTAAAATGTAATGGCCATACATTCAATCAGTTATAGTTTTTACCATCTTCGCTAGCCAAGGGTTTCTGATCTGCATTGGTCCTCACTAAACCTTGACATATCGTGCTATCAAAAGTCGGGGGGGGGGGGGTTGTTCACGTGATATCCTAGCCTATTTATAAATCACCCAAATGATGAAACGTCACTGGTGAAGTAATGGCAGCCTCCATAGACATTGATATTGACAAGTTAAAAGAAAGTTTAAATGCCCAGTGTATTCAATAAATAGGAATATTGTTAAATGTTACATATATGTCGAATTCATACGAAGATTATAAGACTTGTAGCGATTAATCCTTCATCTATGAGTACATTTCTCTCTTGATACACAGATTAGGTAGTACGTGTACACCATTGTTAGCTACATGTATCATGAAGGCTCCAACAGTAAGACTAGAAAAATAAGGCTTTTGAGCTATGCGTGTTAGAGACACCCGCGAATAAACAGTCCGAAAACAGTCGATTAAATCAGATATCTTTTGCATCTTTTTGACTGGTCGAACAGTTTCAGTAAACCACAATTAAAATCCAGGGAAAAATCCCGACTTTTGATAGCACGATATGCCAAGGGTTCGTGAGGAGCGGTGCGGATCACAAACCCTTGGCTAGCGAAGATGAGTTTTTAATAGAGCAGAGAAGACTGTAATACAACTGTGTATTGTGGTGGAATGTTAAACAATAAAATACATAAATCATGTGTAATTGTTATTTTTAAACGACAACAAATTTGCCCGAATTTTAAATATTGTGTCGATCAACATAACCATCACGCGCATCAATGAAGTTTTCCGGTTAATTGTTTAAAACATCGATCAAAAAGAAAATTATTTCATGCACTTCTTAAATCCAGCTTATCTACGGTTAATCGTAAAATAAAGTCGTCGTCAAAAGGAGTTGGCTTACAGTATTTTAGTCGTTGTATTTGTGAATAAGTTGAATTTGACCTTTGAGTTATATTTCATAACATCCTGCTAATTATTCTATAGAATAACTGAAATTTTTTTAATGAATTTTATTTTCATATCTAATGGTTTTTATTTTTCTATTCATGTTCACGTTACATTCCTTTTATTTTAATTTTCCAATCCCATTCTTTTATCTATTCAATTAACAAATTATTATGAAAGCATTTCACCAATTTACAAGTTCTTTTTTTTTACAGTTATTGTATGTTGAAATTTCCATTTTGCCTTACCTCATTTTGACCTTTTTTTCGAATGTATTTTACAGTTAAGGCAAAATGGGAACACACCAATGAAAGTAGAGCTTTCATGCATGTACACAATAAAAGACACTATTCTTTGATTGTTTCATAGATACAGATGAATGTCTTGGAGATTCCCATTGTGAACACATCTGTAACAACACTGACGGTAGTTATATATGTAGTTGTCGGGACGGTTACAGTTTGGTTAACTACAGTAAATGTGAAGACATTGATGAATGCAGTACTATTGATACCAGTATGGACGGATGTCAGAACTGTACAAATACCCCTGGAAGCTTTCGTTGTTCGTGCTTTGCCGGATATGTTTTAAACAACACAGCAATGTCTAACTGCCACAGTGAGTGTTCTGGTTAAATCCACATTGAGCCAAATAATATGAAAAACCCCTATTTCTGCCAAACAAAATATTTTTCTTTCATGGTTAATCATGGCAAATCAAAGATTGTCATTTCTAATGGGAAACTTAGTATTCAGTTGACAAACATAAAAAAAATGAAGTTGAGAAATAAGATTTATAATGCAAAAGATATACTACTTACACCTCACAAATTTTTTTATGTATATAATGATTTAATGCTATTCAAAAATGACTTACATTGTTAAACCGAATTTCGAGGGAATATTATATTTTACACTTTTTACCATGCACAGATATCGATGAATGCAAGGAGCAGACAGCTGATTGTGCACTGAATGCAACTTGTTCTGATACAGACGGTGGATATACGTGTACCTGTAAATCAGGGTTTGAAGGAAATGGAACCACGTGCACAGGTAATAAAATGAATAACAATTGGTTAAAAGTAAGAAACATTACCTTTTTATCATTGTAATTTCGTGTTTGTTCTCCATTCAGTCAATTATGGTTTTATTAGATCAAGGTAATCTGTATTACAACTGTTTATTGGGATCGAATACAAATAAAAAAGTATAAAATAATTAAGGGCATGTCTTCCTCTTTTAACAACGACAATATTATTTTGAAATGATACTTTAAATGATCCGTAAAATTTTCTTGTAGTATTCCACCCAACATTTATTTTTATTATAATTGTTGTCTTGACAATTTAATATGATTTAACAGGTAATAATAGAGTAAAATGCATGTACACAATAAAAGACATTTTTATTTTATTTTTCTAAATAGACATAGATGAATGCCTTCAAGATTCCCATTGTGAACATTACTGTAATAATACTGACGGTAGTTACGTATGTGGTTGTCGGGACGGTTACAGTTTGGTTAACTACAGTAAATGTGAAGACATTGATGAGTGCAGTACTATAGATACCGGGTGTCAGAACTGTACAAATACCCCCGGAAGCTTTCACTGTTCGTGCTTTGACGGATTTGCTTTAAACAGCACAACATTGACCAACTGCCACAGTGAGTTTCCGTTGAAACAATTTGAACCAAGTTATACAGAAATAGCAAATATATGACTACCAAAATAATGGCTTTCGTTGTTAATGATAGTAAATCAAAGAATATCATTTTTAATGTGATAACTGGTCGTAAGTTGACAAGCATTAAATAATGAAATTAAGAAATTAGCTTACGAATGCGAAAGATATAAAACATACACCATATATTTTTAATGATAATCTTTTTATAATATATTACAATGTTATACAACTAATTCATTCAAAACTCGGTTTTACAATAAAAGTTATATTTGAATAGCATTAAAATATCAATATTACCATACATAGATATCGATGAATGCAAGGAACAGACAGCTGACTGTGCACTGAATGCAACTTGTTCTGATACAGACGGTGGATATATATGTACCTGTAAATCAGGGTTTGAAGGAAATGGAAAAACATGTACAGGTAATAAAATGATTATGTATTGGTTAATAATAACAAACATTTTAATTCTAACTTTGTTAATTTAAAATGCAATGGCCATACATTCAATCAGTTATAGTTTTAGTTAGATAAAGTTACAATGTTACATTCAACTGTTTATCGTGATAGAATGTAGACCAATGAAAAAAAATAAATCATAAGTAATTGTAAATTTTATACAACAAATAGTGCGCCCGAATTTTAAATACTGTGTCAATCAGAATAACCATCACGCGCATTGATGAAATTTTTTTTCGGTCAATTTTTTCTTTGATACGTCGATCAAAAGAAAAAATATATACTTAATTTCTTAAATAATGCATTTATTCACACCAAATGTATAACTCTAATGTATGTTACTTGCAACCAACAGAGATTTTCCTCTTTCTCATATAATACATAAACTTCGAATAAAACAATTAAGGACAAATTCTTTTTGAACAACGAAATCAAGTTTTAAATATGAAACTTAAGATGATCTATAAATTTAATTTTGATAAATCATTCCACCTTAATTTCCTTTTTATTGCATGATTGTTTTGACAGTAAAAATCAATAAACATGTTAATGAAAGTAGAGTATAATGCATGTACGTAATGAAATACAATGATCTTTCATTTTTTATAGATAAAGACGAATGTGTTCGAGGCGACCCTTGTGATCACATATGTAATAACACTGACGGTAGTTACGTATGTGGATGTCGGGACGGTTACAATTTGGTTAACTACAGTAAATGTGAAGACATTGACGAATGCAGTACTATAGATACCGATATGGATGGATGTCAGAACTGTACAAATACCCCTGGAAGCTTTCGTTGTTCGTGTTTTAACGGATATGTTTTAAACAGCACAACATTGACCAACTGCCATAGTGAGTGTACTGTTCAAAACCATTTTGAACAAATTAATACAGAAATCGCCCATATCTGAATAATAAAATAATGACCTTCATGGTTAATCATGGCAAATCAAAAAATGTCATTTTTAATGTGATAACCGTTCTTAAGTTGGCAGTTATAAAATAAATTGAGGTTTAAAAATCTGATTAATAATGCGAAATATATACTACATACACCAAATATTTTTTTCTTTGGTGAATTTCTGATAATGTTTTTCAAATTAAAAAAAATCAAAACTTGGTTCATATGTAGCCATTTAAGTTATTTTTAAATAGCATTAAAGTATTATCATTACCATGCACAGATATCGATGAATGCAAGGAACAGACAGCTGATTGTGCACTGAATGCAACTTGTTCTGATAAAGACGGTGGATATACGTGTACCTGTAGATCAGGGTTTGAAGGAAATGGAACCACGTGCACAGGTAATAAAATGATTATGTCTTGGTTAATAATTGCACACATTATACATTTCTATCATTGTCCATATAAAATGTAATTATGGTTGTAAATTCAATCATGACTCAATGTTATAGTTTTCAAAGGATTGCAAAGTAAACTGTAAAAAAACTAATTTTATGATAGAATGCAAACCAAAACATGAATTATGTTAAATCGTAATTTTTGATACAATATACAGAGTGCCAGATTTTCAAATACGGGGTTAATTGTTCCAATGATTGCGCATGCGTGCTCAACAACACCAATATGTGTGACCATGTGTCAGGAAAATGTGAATGCAATGTAGGGTGGACAGGGCCTGATTGCTCAGAAGACATCGATGAGTGCAAAAGTAGATTAATTTCTTGCAATGAATCTATCCATCAAGTCTGCGTAAATACCAAGGGCTCGGCTCACTGCGAATGTCGTTATGGAGGAATAGATATCTCTAATTGTGTTGGTTAGTGGTTTATATATAGAAATGTTTTGTAAAATGACATGTACCTACAATTTATTATTAAGTGCATATTAAACATGTTCATTTATTTTCAATATAATGCATTTTATGTGCGTGCTATAATATAATCATACATCTACATGTGTATGTAAACATATTATATGATGATTTGCAGCTCCTAAACCACCAGGAATTGCAGGTGAGTAAAACGATGTCAGGTTTTATTCCTTCGGACAGTTAACAAAAAATATCAAATAATATTGAAATTCTAAAAAATATCTTAACGTAATTAAAACTATGATTTTAGAAAGTAGAATGTTGATAAAAGTTTGAGTCAAAAATTTTATTATTATTAAATTGATTGTTTTTTATAAATATGTAACAGTATAGTAAATTAATTTATATATACATATGTAGGTATAAATCAAAGCATACTTTTTAATGTTTTCATGATTACATGCTTGGCACATTATTTTAGTATGTACACTTAATAGGATTCATTTTATGAAAACATGACTGTATATTTTTGTGAAAGGTAACGAAGAATACAAAGTGAAATTGGAGATAAGCTTCGATTTTGCCTATGTAAGAGAAAATATTCTCCAAAATACTGAAAAGTGGAGAGTGGAAATCACATCACGGGTAAACATATTAAAAAGCAATTGTACAGGTCCTATTTATTCTTCTTTGATACTTTTTTTTAAAAAATGTATGTAATTCATTGGTTTGTTTAATTTTGGTTTCATAAAAATACATTTACTTGTTTATTTGCAAAGCTGGAGACATTTTACAGGAAACGTGTTCAAGATTTCACTAGAGTAGTGTTTTTGTCTATGCGGTAAGTGTTTATACATTAATATGGTAACTAAACCTTTTTGATGAATTATTTAGCATGTATAAGTATTTTTTTTACATTGTTTTGACGTAAGATTTGGAAGCGTGATTGTTGATCATGAGATCTACTCGAGTGGCACAGAGGAAACCCTTAAAGTTGACACTGCAAACAGCATGGTCAAATTGCTGCGACAAGATGAAAAAATAGTGTTGTTTAACCAAAGTACAGAGGTCAAAAACATCATTTTATTCAAAGATAATAGAACAATAAGTAAGTAATGAATAATGGTATTGTTGTTATTATAATTGATATCGTTGAAGAGATATTACATTCTAGCAAGGGTAACATTAGGATTTGTCATCCCAAAGAGAAAAGTTGACAATCTCCAAATTTACCCTCACTTTCATGCGTAATATATCATTTTAGAATGAATGTTATAAATTGTGAACATTATGCAGATTGTAGTTTTTTTACCTTTATTAAACCCAGATCAACCAAACACATCTCTTGTTTGAAACGCTTCCATGTCACCAGGCAATAATTGTTGTAATTTAAGCGCAGTGAAAATGTTTAGTGACATCACTAATTGATCTGAATGTTGTCCGTCAGTATTGTCTATTACACAGGAGTGTGTTGTTTCAACATTCGAATTGAAATATTGGTTTTTGACCATTAAGACCCATCAAATTTTCATGCATGTAAAATATTAAGATTGAATTTTACAGTAAACTTGATTATACCAAAACTGATTAGTATACTTTAAGGCGGTGAGCAACACCTTCATGCTGTGACGTACTTCCTATCAAAATAAACAATAAAACCAAGTATAGTTTTATATTTTTTTTCTTATCCAAATGTCTTACCTAACAGCGTTGCGTAATGGTTTAGAGCGTTAACTACAAATCTGTAAGTCATGAGTTCGAATCCGACTTGGGCTTTTATAATTTTTTACGTTTCGAAAATATTTTAAAACATTTGTTTTTGGTCAAATATTGTAAAATCTGAAAATTCTAAACTGGTGAAAGTATTTTAATATAATGTACTTTTATCCCCATTAATATCGGCCGGTGTCCCACCTTAACGTCCCCCTCTCATTTATTGTGGGAGGGCGGTGAGACCATCGAGTTAACTGTGAAAATACTTTGTTAGAGGTTTAACAAATCACAACCACCGGTCATTTAACATGATGAATAATAACCTTTATTGATTACTGTATTGATATATTGATTTCTGTATAGAATTTCATCCAAGCGTTAATAAAATGTTGGATACATATTTAATTGATTTCATAATGCTTGTAGATCTAACCTCTACAATCAACCCATGCTTTATTTACACTGACGTATGTTCGAATGGAAAAACGTGTGTCGATTCATCGGGAGTAGCTTCGTGTGTGTAAGTAGCATGATTATGTTTAAACTGTAGACTTTCAATGTGTTACGCTGTTTGTAAGAGATAGATACATAGAAAGATACCTATACATGTACAATGAGTAGGCATTAATTATTATATTTTTCATCTTTTCACAGAAACTCAAATACAAAAGGTAAGTGCATATATATTTAACAAAGAATCTATAAATAGCATTCATAAAACATATACATATTTTCTTCTATTCTTGTTGATAGTATTGTATTTATAATAAAACTGCAAATTTGTGTTCCCGGAAATTAATTCAATTGTTGAAAAAAGGTGACTTCACTATATGTTTGATCAAAATTGAATAACTAAAATGTTTATGTCATCATTGTATCGCACAATTTATTTTTTGTAAATCTATTGCTATCAACTATATTTATTTGGACATAACACAATTTTAAATGCGTACTATTTTGTGATTGTCGTCATCTTAAATAAACTAATGCGGACATTTTACTAATTTTAGGTTGGACACTTTTTATCATCATCGGAATCACTACTTCATTGTCGATGACAACTATTGCTCTTGTTGTGGTGTATGTTTTTCGAAAAGGGAAATCTAAGCACAAAAGTAAAAGGTGATTATAATTTATAAATTTATTTTTCAATTCGTCAAAGTCATTACATTGTAAAAGATAGTTGTATACATGCGGTATGTTACATATTATAAAAACATGTACATTTTGGTTTATTAAATTGATAAAATGTAGTTAATCTTAATACATGTATTTTGCTGATCTAAATCTCACAGATGTTAAATTGTATTACTCTGATAAAGACAATCTGTTATCACTAATTCAATTTTTCAATTTAATATAATTTAAAATGTAGGAGAGAGATAGATAGTCTTGGTGTTGCTGAGGGCTTTATAGTTTTAACGTTTAAAAGTCGTTGTATATGTTTCATTTACAGTGCAAATAAATCAGATAGAAACAAGATTAGGGACAATGAAGAGAATAGATCTAGAGGTAAATACCTTTATTTTTATAGATTTGATTTATTTTATGTTGTGATAAAGCTGAAGCCTCAAAAATAAATTCGGATTACCCAAACTTTGAAAAAGCGTAATATTATACAAATATAATAGACTTGCAATTTAGAAGATTTTGCAGTTTGTTTTGCAATTTCGCTTCGTTCATTATTATTTTTTTCAGTTTTAGTATATTTACTAACTTTTAATGCTTAAACAGCCATTTAACTTTTTTTATTGTTAAACTGTTATAAAAACATAAATATTTCTTGATATTAATAATTAAAGGTTACAACAACATGGGTTACTTGAATTCAATCGACGATCTTTTGAATCAACAAAAACAAGTAAAATGAGAGAGAGAGAGAGAGAGAGAGAGAGAGAGAGAGAGAGAGAGAGAGAGAGATTTAATTGGTATATTTAATTGGTATATATATAAAGAAACGAATAATAATACATGTAATTAATTTAAAAAGTTAATCGAGTAAAAAGAAAAATTGAGAAAGATTCCATTTATATAAAAACCGGAAGACGTAAACATCTTTTTCGATTATTTTTTCAAGAATTAAATTTAATTTAATATAAATCGTGGTTAAAGATTTTATTGACATTCTCTCTTTTTATAGTTTCGGATAAAACGACCAGCTACATTTTACTAGAAGGAAAATGTATAGAAGATTTCGGAAACGCTGTGCTTATATTCTTTAATTTTTATTTAACATTATACTATTTTATACTGATTTTTAAACACATGTTTATCAATGTAGAAAGAAGAAACTGCTCAAGTAGTTTAAATTAGATAAAGAGGAAGTTGATTGACAATACGATTTGGTAATTCTCATTAAGTTTTCCCATATAAGACGTGTTGAAGTGATTTTGATGTGTAATAATCGATTTTTTTATATTTTGTCCCATTAAAAAATATATATACGATTCAAAACTGTATAGTTTTTCTCACTTTGCGATGAATAACATTCATGTACATGTAATATTCATGTTTGTATTTGGTGTTAATAATAAATAAAAGAATGAGTAAAAAAATGATTTAATTTATTTATTAAGTGCCCCATTATTACATGTATTGTAGCGATATAGAAGAAAAACAGCAGCCGTATAGAGAGAATTGATTCTTTACAATGTCCCTCTCCCTGACACTTATGTCTAACTCTGCGTTTTTAAGTATAATACAAAAGCCGATAGATTCTCTATCTCTACTAGTTGTTTCAAAACAATTTGGTCTAACTTTGCTTATATTATTCCTTGCTAATGTTTACCAAATGTTTGTGATCTATCAATTGTTCTCCATATGGCCAAATAATTTTTAAAATATGGCTGGTCTTTTTCCTCAAATCGAAAAACATATAGGTCATACTTTCTTCTCGCTCTATTTAAATATTTATCTTAGGAGATTGCACAGCATTTGCTGTTGATCAAGTTGTATGGTATAACTCGCGTAATCACCTCTGCAAGTCAACAATTTAAAGCTAAGTATTTGAACTGTTTTCTAACAATTAATATCCGTGTTCAATTAATGATAATGAGCTGTTTACCACTTTGTGCTGGTAAAACATTCTGGTGGTCGCTATTGAACCGAATGCGACAAAAAAGATGCATCTATCCATGTTGAGGAACGCGTGTGGCTAAAAAGATGTTATGGATTTGTGGAGTCTGCTGTGATTGTTGCAGAGAAATGAATGGTAACATTTAAACACTTGTGTTTGTCTGGCGATGAGCTGTGCACAAATAAGAGGTTTAATCTTCACAACGAATTCCAAACGCACACATCATCAGCGGAAAACACAACCTTTATGTTGTCATGCGCCCATGACAAAATGACGCAGATTTGAAAGTTAGCAACAACGATTCCTTCAAACTAACTGGTACACTTCTAACATAAATATTGAAGACATTAATTCAATGTTCACTTGTTAAGGTTCAGATGCTAAAGCACTTGTCTACGTTTTAGTAATTTACTTTTAGACCCAAAAAATTAGTTCTCGGGTGAAAAGTTTCAAAATATAATGCGACAGGCATGTTTTTTGCAAGATGTACAATGTGGAATATTTTCATATTTGTAATAAAATTGACTGTTGGTTCTCTTTTTTTTTCTTTTTCTGCAAATCTTGTAAAAGAATAACCATTGTGGCTGCAATTGACCTAATGCGGTATTGCCAAAGAACTATTTGTTTAATAACATTTGAGATAAATTTGTCTTTGTAATAGAGTACTTGTAGTTGAATAAAATTTATCGCCGAAAGAAGCGTCAATGGTTGGTTTGGGTGATGAAACTATATATGATATTGATGAAACCAGCAGCAGATATGCCATGGGTGCATAT
This sequence comes from Magallana ariakensis, assembly GCA_020458035.1. Lineage (NCBI taxonomy): Eukaryota > Metazoa > Mollusca > Bivalvia > Ostreida > Ostreidae > Magallana > Magallana ariakensis. The sequence goes on along the minus strand of CM035818.1, from coordinate 16,445,046 downwards.
TTAGAGACTTGTCGGCACAATTTGGTTTCATAACAGGCTAACCTGTCGTTAATTACACGGTGACTGTAGTCTGATCAATGTTGACTTATACATAAATAAAGGAAATTAGATAGTTATATAAAATGTGCTGTTATTCAAAATAATACGTCAAGTACTACAGAAGTAGTACACATTTCTTTGAAATAATACTAAAATACTCGAATGAAAATGAGTTTCCAATCTTAAAACTGAACCATATTGTTATATGTACTATGTAAACCCTTTATAAATGTGAAAGCATATTTATAATTTAAATTACCATCAAAATCAAATGTGTCTTTTTTCACGTGGTTGGTCACGTGATCACATCCTATGTGTCCTATATGTACAATTGATCTGCAAAACAACTTCCTATCTTGAAAACTGTATGAAAAGTTATCCCTATAATTGAGGTACCCTATAAGCAATATTATGCGAAAAAAAATTCTAAAATTATAAAAAATCACAATCCAATTAATATGCAAACCTCTGATATATGTACAATTAATCTGCAAAACAACAACTTCAAATCTTGAAAACTGTAAGAGGAGTTATCCTTACAATTGGGGTACCATTTTGGCAGCCGCCCGACCGCCCCCGACCCCATTTTCATTATTTCAATAACCGGAAAATGTTGTCACGTGACATATTAAAGAACTATAAAAATCAATGTATTCACAGGCATATCACTCTATTTTACTTAGGTCCACCCATTATTTTCATCTTTAATCAAAAATTTAAAAAATGGCTTCAAACCAGGATAATTTTTTGTGTATGAAAACTATCAAAATTGATGTAGATTGTATAAAGAGGGGCCCCCAGAGAGTAGTTACAGCATATCATCCATTATTTTTTTTTTTTGCACAAGTATTTAACGTTTAGCAAGACATTTCTAATGATCAACCAAAATTTCAGCGTCATGCAATGGTAGAATTATAAGCAAGATACAGGGCTTACAATTATGCTAGGTTTGAGTCATATTTTATTACATTTAGCTTAATATTTTTAACTTTGTATTTCCTATTCAGCATTTAAAATGGAAACAAACAAAAAATGGCCTCAGATCTGTGTACAAACATAGAATTGTGAGCAAAGCTCTGTATCTTGCTTATGATTCGAAGTTTAACACTCAAATATGGTTAGTAAATAGAAATTGTAAACAATTAAACATATTAAAGAAACATGCACTATAACAAAAAAAGAGCACAATTTATTTTTCAAAATGAATCATATGTATACCTACATATTTCCGCCAGCGAGATTAAACTCTATTTAAACCGAATAAACTCGAGAAAATGCTGAGCATCTCATCAAAACACATTGCATTAGTCAACCATTACGCAAAAGATCATACCGAATTACCGATAGAATGAATTGTCAATTTACTACACACAATCGGCACCAATGTATTTTGCATGTTTGAAAGATTCCCTTCTCACGCGAACTGTTGCACAACAAACAAATTCATTTTTGTCAGATCGACCCGTTTTATCATACGTCATGGCTGCCTCGTTTTAGAAGTATGGAATTAAAGATGAATTATTAAGTTTTTTAAGTCCACAAACTTTGTCATGACAAACCCGTAAACAGGTAAAATGGCGACCCCGGTCTGCCTACCCATTTTACCAACTTGGAAATCAACAATCGTCAATAAATTCCAAAATACGCATTGTTGTCTATCAATATTTACAGCGAATACAATTATACCAGTCTGTAACATATCCTAAAAATTTCAATGACTTTGGTTAATTATTATCGACGTAAATTAAAAAATCTCGATTTGCCCCGACTTTTATTTTGTCCCGGCCCGGGTTTGCCTACCCATTTTACCTAGACTCGTATAGAATACCGAACCCGAAGCTATAAACTGATTGAAACACGCCTTTCCTTTAATATTATTTTCGTAATAACTCAGATTTGAAACAGAATTAGCCCATCATTTTTGCAATTTATATTTTTCTTTCCATAAGGATTATCTATGCTGAGTTGCATTGAATTTGACTCCGTAGTTCTTGAGAAGACGATTTTTAAAAATGCACCCCCCTTTTTCTACAGTTTCGATGTTTTCTCCGCTTTGAATGAAGATCGGTCTTTCATTTCTGCAATTTATATTTGCCTTCCCATAAGGATGCTGTGTGCTAAATTTGGTTGAAATTAGCCAAGTGGTTTTAGAGAAGAAGTTCAAAATGTAAAAAGTTTACAGACGGACGGACAGACAGACAGACGGACAGACGGACGACGGACAAAATGTGATCAGAATAGCTCACTTGAGCTTTCAGCTCAGGTGAGCTAAAAATTAAATTTATCAATATCAAATCTTTGTCTTTGTTACACTTTTCTAAGATAATACAAGTAATTGTTCTTAGCAGATAAATTTAATCTCTAAGAAAGACACAAATCAAACAGTTTTTCTTGAAACTTGCTTTATATTTTTTATTATTCTTAAAAAGTAAACTCGTGTACCCCAATATTTCCCCACTTTTTGAACTCGGTAATAACGACTAGTTAGTAGCCGAAATGTTCTTCCAGGTTCGATTCTGTATGAAGAAAAACAAACTTTATCATTAAATAAATATTTGGTTTATCATCGTTAATCTCTGAGCAACACATGTTTTAGTTTGCACTTGATCTTGAGAGAATTTAATCTTAATTGTCATCATATCTTTGCCAACCAAGGACGGTAGACAGACATCTCGGCCCAACGACACCTCGGCCCAGGTCGTTTGACACCTCGGCCCTAGGACGACACCATTTATTTAGAGGTTTTTGTTTTAAAGTTCTTGACAACATAAAATCAATAAATTCAAGCATTAAAGGTGTAGGAGTAACTAATTCATATTAAAATAGAAGTATAATGTCCTTGGGTTTTTTTTATTTGTACTTGATTTTGGCCTTGTGAGAATTTAGTCTTGTCATTAAATATCTGCCAACTAGGAAGAACTATATATTAAGTGGTTTTTGTTTTAAGTTCCTGACAACATAAAATAAATAAATTCAAACATATAAGATGCAGGCGTTTTAAAATCAAACTAATTAGTTCAGGTTAAAATAAGAGTACATGTATATTGTCCTTTTTTTATTTGCACTTGATTTTCGCCTTGTGAGAATTTAGTCCTGTCGTCATATCTTTGCCAACTAGGAAGACACTATTTATTTAGGGTTTTTGTTTTCAAGTTCTTGATAACATAAAATAAATAAATTATAAGGTTTAGGAGTTTCAAAATCAAACGAATTAATTCAGATTAAAAATGGGAGTGTAATATCTTAGTGGGTTTTTTACGTTTGAGCTTGGAATGACAAATTAGAAAATTAAACAGTAAATATTTCCCCCATTAAATTGATAGCAGGAAAGGAAAACAAAATCACGGTTACCTGATATAAAGAAAAATATGATAGTATGCTAGTTTAAACGTAATACGTTTGTGTGGGGAATACTTTAGTTAAACTTACTCAAGTGATTATTAATTTTTTTTTTTTATTCCGTTGTTGAATCTAAGTGAGCTAGAAGTTTGCGATTTCCATGCATGTAAATATTCTAGATAAATATAGAAATGGATATCCAGTGAACGATTACAATGACCACCAATGTATTTTTTTTTCTGTGATATCGATTACTTTTTAAGTACTCTTTTATAGCTAATAAACGATTAATTTGCATAAAAAGAACACCAAAAAAGGCTGAAAGAAAGCATTCTAATATTCATCAGTAAATACTTTTTCAAAGATCAATCACACTTTTGTTAAAGTACATGTAATTACATTCTTTTCAGCGCTTTCTATGGTTTCCCCACCATGTCTTGTTGCAGTTAATAAGATAACGAGGTTTTTTTTTACCTAGTAAAAAAAATTCATTAAAGAATTAAATGTATTAAGTGATTCAACTGGGTATGACGGTACCCAGATTGCAGAAAAATTACACGATTTCTATCTGCACATGCCTGGCCGAATGAAACACCAATAAAAACAATTTAGTGTTTATAGTTACATGTCTATCTTAATCTTAATCTTAATCATTCCATCAAATGTCTACATGTATAAGTAAGTAAAGCTACGTAAATCACAAGTATTATTATTGTTCATCACAACAAAAGACATCACAACAAATTTTTCATATATGTGAAGGTTACCATGGTTAATACAACTATTTGGATTTCAGAGGTCATCTCGAGGAAGTTCTTCTCAGTAAAGCTTAATAAAAGAAGTATTTACATTAATTTTGCAAATGTATTTCTTTCTATGAAAATACAGAGGAGCAAAATCGTTCATTTCTAAGATAACTTTTTAACGGGTCGACAATATATGACGTCAAAATGTTCATCGCAAGCGCTTCTGGGTTCATTGTCGCATTATTTTAAACATTTGAACACAGTTATGATAAGACTTTTGGACAATTTCACTTTCTCAGTCGTAAGTTATAGCAATTTATCGCAATAATAAAACCCACAGAGATATACACTTGGTTGGTATGTAATCAATTTATCTGGGAAGTTCTTCGAGTTTCACAGAATTTGATTAAGTGACCAACCAGGTTCATATCCCAGTAAACCTATTTACATTGCTATTTTAAAAAATACACTAATGACCGATGTAAACATTATTTATTCAAGGTATTTAAATTAAAGTTTTAATTAAGTTACAAAACAATGGACTTGAAAGCTGTTTTTTTAAATAAAAGGAATCCATATATTAATTCGCAGACAAGTCCTTATTAAACTGATTAGAACCGGATTGTGGATCATGTAGATTTCAGTCTTGTCAGTTTCTATCAGCTCTTTATAATATCAACTCGCAGTTTACAAATCGTAAACGGTTCAAAGCGATTTCTGTCTTCTCAGTTTCTTTATCAATAACAACCAATTTTCTTAAGCATTTTTACAATATCAATGCGCATTTTAAAAATTGGAAACGGTTCCAAGTTTATGTCTAAACAGGATTGTTTACCGACTTGTATGAGTCACACAAAAAGCAGATAAGCCGAATCATATCTAAATAAATCTATGCGCAACTATAACATTTAGCTTAAAAGTTAATCAAATATTTTGCACAAATCAGGAACAAGATTTAAACACATATTGTTATCAATACTACTTCTAGAATTGCATAACATTCAATAGACGATCCTGGAATCGGTGTGTGTTTCGAGGATTTAAAATCTGTGTAAATACTTCATATACGGTAAAAGACATTACAATATGAATTGGTTTTGATTTAATCTCTTCAGGTTTTCCACCGTTCAGGTCATATTCTTTTTATCTAAAGCACATGTCAGAATTTTGGTTACTTTTTAAAGACAATAAATCGATACGGAATTAAGCGATAACCATTATTCAAGATGAACATTGTTGGAAACAGACCTACCAACACTAACAAAGGTAAAAAAAAAATTTAGAATTTTGAGTTTTCTGTTTGTTTCCAAACAACCTTTATTTCAAATTTCTCTCTTTCTGAACATTTAATAGTTACAATGTAGTGGACATCAATCCTTGACAGTATGGAGCCATTTAGATTTTTTCAGAAGACACTCATTGTGCTTATTTTGTCAGTCCCTCTTCAATGCATTTCTGTCTCGCATGCCAAATCTTCAAACGAGGTAATTTTTTTAAATAACCATTTTGCAAAAGTAATTGTTTACCTCTGCATGACATAATGTTAAAACATTTTTTATTACTAATGTTTTATAACAAATATTTAAAAAGTAACAACACAAAATAACAATTTTGAAAAACCAATAAAAACAATTTTGTTAAACAGGTATATACTTCGAGCACACAAGATGTAACGGAATCGACTTTAGAGAGCACTAATGGAAGCTCAACAATGTCTACGACTTTGCCTCCAACTACGACGACGGAAATAATGATCGCTGCTGACACTTCTAGTAAGTTTAATCAGATAAGTTCAACTTAACTTTCCATATAATAACATCAGATTAAAATAAATGTGACCTTTCATCGATATTTATAACAAGATTATGACAAATAATACAATAAATTGCAAATAAAATAATTGCAAAAAAATTATAATGCATAATAGAAATATTTTCTAAATATTCTGCGGATAAGGTTTTAATTAGCTTTCTACACTATGTTGAAAAACGGTTGTTTTATACGGAACAGTGTGTGTTAAAAATACAGCGACTGAAATTTCAAAAGGGGGCTTTCGTATTGATAAAATATGGACATATCTGATAGTATAAACACCAAAGATTATATCGTCTGTTCTTTTTAGAACAAAAGTATTTGCAATGGTCGGAAACATGTTGATGAAATAAGAAAATAGCAGACTAATTTTGTCTAAAAGTTTGTTTCTGACTGAATGTCATTCACATTAATCAATTAACATGCTGTTTTATGAGAATGGTAATCATTTTCTGTAAATCTGATGAAAAAACGTCCCATTAAGAAAACATGGTTTGTTGCCTGGCATACTGTATTGTTGACGCTAACATATGTTTAAATAAAAGAGAAAACAATTCTCCCACAGTTAGATGTACATACACGAGAGCAGAAAAAGAATTAAATATTCTTTGTTTAGTTCATTCTAAGTTTTCTTATTTGTTATTCAATCTATCTTCGGTCTTCGAAAACTTTTTAACTTTACTTCCTCTATCGAACCGTAGTGGTTAGAATCTTCAGACTGAGGTGCCTATTTGACTCCCAATGCCATATTAAATACTAATATACCACGAAGCATGTGTTCCTCTGTTTTTGTGATCTTATAATCAAATTAACTTTATATGCATGAATTTTTACCCTTGTTTACCCTGGTGTATCTGTCCGTAACAAATTTAAGTATACCTAAAGAGTGTGCTAACATTTCAAGCATCTGCGATAGTTGCTGAGAAAAATGCGACAGACATTTGTTACGGACAGACACACAAGGGTAAACAAGGGTAAAAATTCATGCGTATAAAGTTAATTTGATTATAAGATCACAAAAACAGACGATTCATTTTTGTATCCCTGTTTAATGACGACTTGGCTTATTTTAAGCCAGAATTTTCGAACAAATTTTTGTCAAAGATTTCAAGTATTAATCGCAGAAGCTTGAAATTTAAATTCACTCTTTCTTAAGGTATATTATATAGTAGGATTTATTTTGTACCAATCAGACGTCATCATGCTGTTAAATGTCGACTATTTATTTTTTAGTCAAAAATTTCCAGCAAATTTTCGTCAAAGATCTCTGAGCAACTTGTAATAGCAGATGTTTTTTTCTTTTAACGTACTCTTTGTTAGTGTATGCCATATGGTAAAATGTTTTGTTGTTTTTAACAAATTTGATGTCAACTTCCTGTTAAATGTCGACTCTGCTTATTTTGAATTTTTACATCAGAGGGGGTACCACATTGGTTCACATATATCTTGTTAATTGATATCTTTGCTTTCCTCGTGCAAACAGCTAGTTTCAGAGAAAAATCTAAATACGAAAACGCTCGAATTTTTTACGACAAAAGTAGTAAACCTGTGTATTTGATATGTATTATAAGTTCTTAATTTACTTGTTCATGGACATGGTTGTCTGTAAAAGTGATATAATACACGGTCAATTTAACAAAAAATATCTTAATATATCACACAAGAAACAGCGAAAATTATATTGTTCCAATCAGCAGATTAGAACTTTTGTACCTCACATCATTCGGAAATGGAATTCTCTCAAATTAGAAGCTAAGGAAGCATCGTCTCTCAACATATTTAAGAAAAACAGTATTGAAAGTGTTCAGAAAAAAAATTCTCATTTGGAAAATGCACTATAAATAATTTACATACCAAATTTAGACACAACTGTATATTGAATTATGATCTGTATAGAAGAAATATTACTGAAGCACCTGATTGTATCTGTGGTCAAAAGGAGGATGTTTATCACTACTTTTTCGTATGCAAAAATTATGTAAATGCAAGATATATTATATTTAAATTACTTTTTGATAGGCTTGAGGAAACAATTTTAATTAACACACATTTGCTACTTTAAGGTAATGACAATTTGTCTTATAATAGAAACTGTTTAATTTGTTCAGCAGTTCAAAACTTTATTAAAGAGTCTGGAAGATTCAATAATTAATTTTTCTTTTTGTTATTGCTATTTCATACTGTATATTAACATATTTACTATAATCATAATTATTTTGTAAATGTATATTTATGAATAATTTAATTCTGGTTGTAACGGCTAATTTGATTGGCTAAAAAAATTAAATATATCGTATAACATTACTTGCCTACGTCACAATACAACGCGCGTGCGAAACGTATTAATCCGCTTGACGTTACGTTTAAATTTTGTATAAATTAATCTCATTTCACTAAATAATTGGCCTTATTTTCTGATTTTAGTTGTAGAAAATTAAATTATAGGGAATAAACTTTATTTCTACCTATGTTATACGAGTATAACATTACTTGGGACAGTTTACGCTTTTTTATAAACAGCTTCGCGTTAATTAAAATTATTATAAAGTCAAAAACTATAGGTATCATGTATTATCACTATGACATTGTATTTGTATATTTGTATACATTGTATTAAATTACATGTAAGTTGAATGAACTTATTTCCAATCCTCTTGTGTAATTTACACAATAAAATATGTTGAAATCAATAAACAGTCTGGAAAATAGCGCGCTAACCGCTTTTGTTAGAATATGCGCGAAGCGATTTATGGCAGTTTGAGGTCGCGATAATAGTTTTAGGTTGACATCAGTTAGGTTGATAATATTTATTTACAATAATTAGTGCTGTTCTCTTATTTTAACCTTTATATGTTTGTTATATTACTGCTGTCTTTAACTCGATAATTTAAGGTGTTATATCTTACAAGAAATAGAAGGATGTAATTATTTTGCAACACAAAACAACATGGGAAACTGTATATTTTATTAAATGCATACATATTGAATTACTTTTCAAAAATACCAAATGCAAACTATTTATGTACACATTTTGTTTTGTATAATAAGTATAAGTCGCGATCATTTCCTTTGTATAATGTTTAACAAAGTTAACCCAGGGTAGAAAACGACAGCCCTGGATGTTTACACACCTATTCAAGACGAAAGAAAAACTCTAAATTGCGTACGACGAGAGAGAGAGAGAGAGAGAGAGAGAGAGAGAGAGAGAGAGAGAGAGAGCGTTTTAGGTGTAATTTTACGTGCATTCATTTGAAATACATGTATACTAATAATTTTAAATAACCATAAAATTAGTATTCATAAAAGAATATGGTACTATGGGTTGAATCATACAGTCATGCTGTTTCAGTCCACGTCCACGTGCTACACCTGTCAATCAGCCCGCGAGCTGCAGCACGTGCTCCTTCCATGATAAGGGAAACAAATTTCGTTTTAATAGTTTTCATTGCACGTAAAGAAAAAAAGAAGTATTGTAATAGAGTGAAATTTTACCGTTTTTAATATTTTATTTCGCAAATTTCAATTATTGATGACGAATTACTTCGCTTTAATTTATCTACTGGTTTTCATAAGTTTGAGTATGATTTCAGAATAAAAATATTATTTAGTTGAATACATTTCATCGCAAGGACATATATCGAAAAAAAAAAACATTTCATTAATTTGAAATACTCGGTATGCATTTTGAATAGATTAAACAGACAATTTTAAATACATCTTCACAATTTAATAAGATTGAAGAAAAAAAGAAATAAAAATCCAACTACCAAGCATATACTTATTAGTTTTTGAAAGGCTACATCAAATTTAATGGTTTTTAAAAATGCATCGTAAGTAACCCAATATAATAGCAATGATGAATGATTTTAAACAGGCGGTATTCGTTTTAAAACAATTAAAAATTATATTGTCTGTTATTTTAGATAGTTTTATAAATAATATGATTAACAGTCACTGTACCTGTAGCTGTCAATTATTTTTTAGTAGAGGGAGATTATAACTTGCGTTTCAGTCCGATACTTTTGTTTACCTGTAATTGATCGTCAAAACCGCGGCGGTGTTGACTTGCTGGACGACCCTTCACACCTGTCTAATATCGCGTTGCAATTTGGAAAATTCGGGATCCGCGTTGCCTGTGCTGTGTGTAATTTTGAAAGGCTTGAATTATCTTGCTTTGAATTTGTGTATCGAGATATTTGTTATGATTCTCACATTTGTTCCAGTTTGTATGCGTTTAGTTTAATACATTAATTTATATAAGGTTCCTTATTTTCTTATTTGCATCTACAGAATGCCCAGTAGTGATTCTTACACCAGGATTAATCGCAACACATATCGGAACATCTGCGATATTTAAAGCTGTTGTAGAATCATACTTTGAGGAAGCACTGGAGTCTAGATGGTCAAGTTTAAATCAAACCATTGATATAAACCATCCAAAGTTTCTTGGTAGTAAAAATATTCCGTTTCCACAGTTGGTGATAAATAATATAACCTTTGAGGATGATGACATCTATGAGATCCAAGTTCGCATAGATGACGGATGGTGCATTGGGAATAACGTTACTCTGGACACAATAGGAGGTTACCATGTTAATTCAGTGTTTATTTCCTAATTGCATTTTAATCAATCATGATTCAAGAACCGTATAAAGTAAATGAAAAGGAGACTAAGACTTTAAAACTTTGTTAATTTTTTCAAGGATTCTTGTACAAATTCCATGCATACATGTATGTATAAGGTGTTCTCGAGCCCATTTTTTTAGGCATACACGATAGAAAAATGTATCAAAAACCTATCATTTTCAATGAAATGTTAAGACAATTAAATGCAGACCATAGAAGATTAAATATCTGTGTTCTTGAGGGTCATAAAGCTTTGATTGTATGTATGTCCACCAATAACTTATGAATCGGTAAATCTCAATTATAATTTCATTCTTTACAAATGAACATGATCATACAAGGACACACAAAAATTTCCCAACAATGCGTTTACGTCAAATTAATTGAGTCAATCATAACATTATTGGATGCCATTTAAATTTTGTTCACTTCAAAGATAAATTTAACCCAAAACTAGCTACTCCCTTTAATTTCAAATCGACAAGTCTTCAGTGGTTGGGAAAATGTACGTATTCACACATTCCTCACTGATATTGTATACATTGAGAACCAAAAAAAGTCATTTTTAATGCTTTAAACTAATAATTTTTTTGTTCGATTAGTTTTGGATTTGGACGATCCGTGCAACAGTTCTAAAGAGTGTGATCTGCTGAAGAACTTGGTTTGCTCCTCGTCAAATCAGAGCTGTGTCTGCAACAATGATTCATACCAAAGAGATCGGTCATGTTACTTAAGTGAGAATATTTAAAAAAAACATTGCCTCATTTTGATCTTTTTATAAGTACAATTTTATAATTACCATACGCTCTTTATCATCCCTGTTTATTAACATTGTTTATTAACATGGTTATTTATATCAAAATATTGAATATAAGTTTTGCTTATAAGATAATGAAGATGTAAATTAACATTGTAAATATATCATTGTTGTCCCCAATGTGTTCAACTAGACAGCAATGAAGCAGAACTTTCAGTATCTGCAACACTTTTATTCATCATAGTGCTTTGACGAAGCATCCTGTTGCGTAAATGTCATAAAACACTTGGCGTAAGCACTAACCGCCTTTATAAACAAATGTGATATTTGCTGGAAAAGAGAGTGTTTTTATCTGATTTTAGGAACACGCTTAAGAGCCGTCTTCTCTTCTTCAAAGACAACAACTTCTAATATTACAGTGTGGTGGAATCATCCTTACCAGGACGCTGACCTTGTTCAATCATACAACGTCTCACTCCAAGCATTCGATTCTTCATATATCTTCCAAACATCTGTAGTCCTGCAAACAAATTACACATTTGAGTCATCATTTTTACGAGGCTATTTGTATTATTTTGAAATAACATCCGTCGTATTTCTAAGCGACTCGGGGGAAACGATACTTGTGAAAACGGATACTATCAATTTAGTTGTTGGTAAAAACTTTTCTTACCTTTCCGTTAACACAAATGTAAAACATTAACGAATATATTATGTATGCTTTTACACTAAAAAATAAACACAACATATAGTATAATTCGATGTAAGTAAGTTATAGTTAAGAATAAATCAGTTTGGTTCTATTCGCAACTATTTTAATCAAACCCCATTAGTAAATCTATTTTATAATTAATTTTTATTTATATGAGCCTTTCCATTTTTCTATTCAAACAGATCTTTTACCTCCTCGCCCTATTGACACAAATGCCAGTTTTTTTCACCCACAAAAGCTTTTTCTAAGGTTGCCAAAAGACAACTATAATGTGGATAACTATGAAATCACAATTAACGGAAATTTTAGATGGGTGTATTCGACAGAATACAATTGGCCAAATCATTTGGAACCAGGCACGAATTACACAATACAGATAGTGGCGATTTGTTGGCGATCAGAGAGTTATCGAAAAACTTCTACATATAATGGTTATATTGAGACACAACGTAAGTACAATTCTTTCTGTATTCTGCCTTGCTCAAACATCTTAAAACAGCTTTGTAAAAAACATTATTTCTCAAATATAAACAGAAACAACAATATGATTCCATGATGATTTATTTGGTATGAATATGGCAGTAAAAATAAATTCCTGTGTTGGCAGCTTATATTACCTTCTTATTTGATAAAATATATTCTTTTAAAAAATTGTAAAAAATGAACGTGCCTTAAATAAGATATCACTAATAAATATGTTACGATATGAAATTTAACCTTAATAGGCATTTGACTTCGGATAATGCATCTCAAATATTTGAAATATGTACATATGTATGCACATGAGGATGTTTTTTCTCTATTATAAATGTTTATTGGAACTATCAAGTGGTAATTGTATTATGAACATTTAAAAAAAAAGAAATGTTTTGGTCGAAAAAAAATAAATTATGTTCTTTTGCATGGTAGGAGTCCCAAAGGTCACTTTCCCAGATTCGGAGTTCAGCGTTTCATTATTTTCCAAATTAGAAATAACAGCAACGGTCCACAACATCTCCAATATCCCACGTACGAATGCCATAAAATGGCAGAAAAACAATGAAGATATCAATATCACGGACAGCAGATACATTGGAAGTACCGCTGATTTAGTTGCCCCAAAACTGGTCATCAGCAAAGTGGAATACAACAAAGATCTTGGCCAATATTATCGTTGTGTAGCAACCAATTCTGAAGGATCGTTTGTTGCCAGTGCAAGAATCAATGTACATGAGAGTATGTTTATAGAGATATTGAGCTATTATTTATCATAAGCTACATATATGTATATCATATCTAATAGAAAATTAATTTATAATAAGTATTTGGACATATCAAATGACATGAGTTCAATATAAGTATTTGGCCATATCAAATGACCTGAGTTCAATAGAAGATGATTATTTTTTCCCTAATAAATCAGATTTTGAATTTTTGGAGTCGTGTAATCGGAGTGAGCAATGCAGTCCAGGAAAACACATGATATGTCGACGGAGCAAATGTCTCTGTGATTATAATTACTATCACTACAACTTTACATGTTATTACAGTAAGTTTATAATTTTTTCTAACCATTGTTTCTTTTTACAGAATGTTTACTTGAACCTTTGGTATACATACCATCAAAAGTCGAGTCATCAATGAATTAAAATTATTATTGTATTCGTCTTAAATCAGTTGCTACTTAATATTTAAATTACAGGGTACGATTTGAAAGGATATTTTAATGTAGAGACCGACAAATGCGAAGCAACTCTAAAATGGAGTCATCGAATTGTAGACCTTCGGCTAATGTCAAATTACCTTATCAGAATATATACATTACGCAATAACCATTGGGTCTTCGAAAACACCACGTCGGTAGGAATTGTCACTGAGTATACCTACAGTCAATGCATTTTACAACCAGGACGTCTTTATCAGTTTTATATTCGATCAAATGTGTCACTAACTGATCCATTTGAAACATTTTACATCGATTCCTATTCAATGGATGTAATCTTGGGTATGTATTGGTATATTTTTTTTTTAAATTACTCTTAACTTCAGCTTCAATTCGCCACACTAAACAATAAATATGTTTTACTTGAAATTTCATCCACAGAACCTCTTCCACCGGGAAAAATTGATCAGAAGAGAAGCACTTTCTCACCAAACCAATTAATGTTAAGATGGGAACAATCTGGTCACAATACCTTTCTGAATCACTATAGAGTAGAGATTGATGGCCATCAACAGCAGACATTCGGTAGTATCCCAAAGATCTACTGGACAAAACAACTTGCACCTGGAACGATATATAATGTAACAATAACTGCGGTGAGTCACGGTGATTTATCTCAAGGGACCAGGTATGGAACTAAAGAAAGTAAGCCATTTGAGGATTTGATAAAAACAGATACAGGTATGTTTATTCCATTGAAAATATTTATCATTGATTTTTAATACAATGCTAATGCCAATGAACACGTTGACTCCCTCCAATTTGGTGTTTTTATTTAAATAATTTACACAATAGTACAAATTGATAGTAAATTACATTTCACATTGCAGGTAATATAGAGGGTTATTCGTATTTGTCTTTTGGAGAACGAGACGAAGTGTTGAGGGGAGATGACAAAACAAGTACAACCCTTAAATCCCCCATAACAATGTATGTCGGGGATGGTATAGAAGGAGGATTCAACTTTGTTCGAGTAAGCTTTTATGAACGTTTTTGAAACCCAAATAAACAATCATCAGCATACACGGTTCAAAAATGTGATTTAAAAGGGTGCTTTTTTTGAAACTCCCTTATGAAAGGACTAAGAAGATTTATGGATCTATGACCCAACTTTGTAGTTTAAAAACCTGCTGTTTTGCGATAACTTTACAAGTATACAATGGTTGTTCGATCATGTAATGTATTGCACGATATCTCAAAAGCATTCGACTCAAATAGTGAAATGAACATTACATCCTCGTCGCTGATTTAGGTAGACCCGTGCGTCACTGACTGATGGCTAAGCTAAGGGCTTATCGGGGCTTGTAACGGCGACCAGATAAGAACTTTTAAGTTTTGAAAAAAGGAAAAAAAAAAGTCCCATTGAGCTAGATTTGAACAGTATGGTGGGTGTGGCAAGACGGTAACTTTCTACGACATCCAAAATTGCTTCACAAGTTTAGGTGTTCGGATGAAGCATTATCAAGAAGTAAACGAACATGCTTAAATGACGACACAGGGCGTCGTTTGTGATAATATTTCATGAGCTTTTTGGTATAACATCTCGGTCATACCGATCCGTAATACCGCCCTTCGGCACCAGAATTTTTAAGGCTATACCATCACAGAAGAATATGTAATATAAAACCGTTTTGCTTATGGAGTTTTTTGGTTGGCAACCACGGGCCTTCTACCGTGTAAATAAGCCATATTTAGTTTCTTATATTTCTTACTGGTTCGAAATAAAGAACCAATGTTTCGTCACCAGAAACAATATTTGCAAATTGTCTTTGACTAAATTTGGGAAACATTTTTAGCAATTGCTTAGCTGTTTGTGCTCGTAACCGTTTTTGGTAAACTGTCAATATATGCGGTATCTGTCTGGCAGAAACCTTTCGTACTTTAAAAATTCGTTTCAAAATAAAATGCACCCACGATAGCGATATACCAACAGCTTTAGCAATAACACGAATCGTGTATCGGCCATCACTTTCAATTATTTACTTTTGAGACATATGTTTTTCCTGTTACAGTCACAGGTCGGCCAGATTTTGATTTCGCGCATCTTTGACGGACTCTGTGCAAGTCAGGAATTTCTTTCTCCCATCTACGAACTGTCTCATAACATACCTTACCAGACCCATAGACTTTCCCGAATTCAGTAAAAATCTGCATTACTTAAAGACCGAGTTTTTTGCAAACTTTAATATCAGCTCTAATTTCTTTAATACTCTCAACCGGATTCCCATCCATTTTTACAACAGAGGTCAACGGCTGGCTCTAATGAAATGATTATAAGTTTTAAATTATTTGAAGCTGAATGTGCGTGTGAATACCCTTTGAAAGATTTTGAATAAGCTATTCAAGAGTATCGTCATCCACGAAATCGTGCAAAGCGTTATGCACACAATACATATCGAACAACACTCGTATGTGTCACTGATTAAGAATCTTCTTTAAAATGAGCAAAACAAGAAAGGCAATGTATTATGTTAATCTTTTCACAAAAATCCCGAGATGTTGTGTTAGAGTGTAATCTATGTAGCTTTTCTACTAGCCCCTGATACTGAGATAATGCATTGGGTCAGTTGAAAGAGTGTTTAATTGGTAATCTAAAAGATCTGCGTTTAATTTCAAGCAGATTCAATATCAAATTAGTTCGTTAGCCTTTCCAAGCAGGAAATACTTCAAAATAATAAATTGGTTTTGGATGTCTTTAACATCCCCAATAAACAAAATGAATTTGATTTACCTTATTTGTATTGGATTCCAAAGCTTCGATAAAGTCCTTACAAACAGAGATATAGAGCAGGTTCCAGTAAATGTTCTACCAAACCTCTCTCTTTATTCCTTACTAAAATTCTTACAGTAGTGAAGGAGAATCTTCAAGAGAACTGTACAACAATATACTCCAGAAGCGGTGTGAATCAGATGTGAATACTAAAAAACTCTCAAGAAACATTAGAAACTTTGAGGTGAAAAAATCTTACCAAAATCAATAACATCAAAACGTACGATTTTTCAACGCTTTATACAACCATTCCCCATGACAAATTAAAATCAAGGCTTTTTTATATCATCGACAGTTGTTTCTTCAATAAAAATGGAACTCGTAAAAATGCTTACCTTGTCATTGGAAATCTAAAAATTTATTTTGTTAATTATTTTGTTAAAAACCATTCTGATTGCACACACAATTACTCTGAAGTTGGCATTAAAAAGATGCTTTAGTTTCTGATAAACAACATCTAACGTTAGTTTTTGGAAATCAAGTCTTCCAACAACCTGTTAGAATTATCATGGTTACCAATTGTGTCCCATTGTTAGCAGACCTATTTTTGTATACTTATGAAGCAGAATTTATTCAAAAACTTGTACGTGAAAAAAAATAAATCACTAGCTGTGACCTTCAACTCAACAGTCAGGTATATCGACGACATATTATCAATTAACAATTGTTATTTCCATACTTACGTCGACTCGATATATCCCAATGAACTTGAAATAAAAGATACCACAGATTCTACGTCATCTGTTTCATATTTGGATATTTAACTGGAAATGGACATTGATGGTAACCTATCAAAACTTTATGATAAACGTGATGACTTCAATTTTTCTATAGTCAACTTTCCTTAGTTATGTAGCAATATACCTTCATCACCTGCATATGGTGTTTTTGTCTCTCAGTTAATTCGATACGCAAGGGCATGCTCTTCGTATGAACAGTTTCTAAAGCGAGGCAAGCTACTGACAAACAAGTTGATAAAACAGGACTATCAACAGTCTCTTTTGAAGTCAATTTTTCGTAAGTTCTATGGTCGAAACAACGCCTTTGTCAGCAAATACAATCTTCCACTGGGTCGCATGCTGACGGACGTTTTTCATAGTAATTGTTAGACCATAGTTAATCACCAAATTGTGTACGGACTTTTCCGGTTTTTTCCCGATTACGACAAAGAGCACACGGCGGGTGTGGCCGGTCAGTAGAGGGTGCTCACTCCTCCTAGGCACCTGATCCTACCTCTATCTTTTTAGAGGTCCGTGTTGCTCTGCTTGAATTTGTATTTCGTTTTATGGATTTTTGAGATGGTTGACAGTTTGTTATTGTCATTTTTGAATTCGTTACGTGACGACCTCCGTTAATTTTAATGATTATTTTCTCTGGACTCATACAAACTTATAGTGTATAGCTGATTTACAGTCCATACATTTACATATTATCTTGTACGAAGGTCGAATCAAACACTAAGAGAAAATTCGTATTCAAGACTGAAGAGTCAAGTCGTATCAAAAACAATTGTTTCGGGATGCAAAGATATATAACTGTTTCCGGTACGAAGTAACCATATCCTTTGAGTTAATATAGCTAAGCAGTTTATAATGTATAGGGGTATAAGGTAAACTTTCACTTATTTGTGACCAAAAAAGCAAGAGAGGGAGGTAAAGATAGGTTTTGCAAATATAAACTAATTAAATCAATGCCTGATAAAATATACTCATTCAGTGTCGTTTTCCCTTTACATGAAATAAACTGGATAATTTATGTGAATAAATCGATAAGAGTGAAAGTACATCTTTATCTATTAAATGGACATTGACACGTTTTGAGCTCAGAATTTTAAATATAATATTTTCCATTTTTAATGTTTAGAATTGTTAATATGGGTATTTTAAATGCTTTGTCAAAATTTGAAAGTCAGATATTGAGTTATAAGCAAGATACATAGTTTGGAATTCTTTGTTTTGTAAACAAAGCTCGATTCTTGTTATTGTTTACATCAGTGTTTTATTGGTATAAGTTTAAGTCAAATGTTGCTTTCTTCTATGATAATATATTTTATAAACACATTGAACAAGTTTGCGTTGTTTCCCACGAGTTATTATGTCAACGAAATTGTAATTCCATACTTTTCAATAATTGTAAACAAATGTAAGACTCGAGATTTGTTTACATATCAATGAATTCTTACCTCTGTATCTCTCTTTTCATAACTTAAATTCTAACATTCAAAATTTGGTCAATCATTCAAAATGTGCAAGTAAACCATTTTAAATCTAAAAAATAAAAAATAAATATTTTTGATCTAAATTCGTGTCCAAGTCCCTTTAATAACTTTACATTTTATTTCATAATTTCTGACGAAATATTGTTTTATTTGATAATCGTTTAATGTAGATTGGATCTAATGGCGTCATTGGACTGGGAGAAGAGTTTAACAGCATTTCAATTAATGATATTGATGACGATGAACTTAAACAAAGATGCATCGTGTGTCCATTTTGGTCAGATTTAAAGGACGACATTGGTTATATTTACTACCAGACATATCAAAGGTATTAAACAATGACAAAAGTTCAAAAGAACTAGGATTTTTTTCGTGCTTACATTTTGAATGTTTGATCAATTATTTAATTATTTTTCAACTTCGGGAAGTATAAAACCACTGGAATTTCGTTTAAAAATGTTTTAATTATTGTAAACAGAGGAGTTGACGCGGAGAACGATTTATATCTGGGAAAAGCAAGCAAGATCGTAAGCATTCAGTTTGCAGATTTTCCTGATTTCAAGGCTAGCTGGCTTGTTAAGGCTACCTGGGTTAACATGACACTTCTTGGTGCCAAACCGAAGGTAAAAAAAACCCACGTTTTTGTCTCTTACATTTTCAACCTTTTGTAAGTAACATCTTGATATTTAATACTCATTTAATTGAAATGAATGATCATGAATTTTGTGGCGTCATAATGCCGTATTTTACTTCTATGTATTTTTAACGATTCTCCTTAATAAGTGATAGTTATGATGAAAATGAAAGCTATTGTCACAGAAATGAGCTGTTTATATATTATTTCTACTTTCGAAAATTCTTGAATCACATTATTAAGGACGACAACTCATTCTTAAATTGCAGTTTACTATTACATGTACTACAAAAGGCATGATGCAGAGTATATGTATATAGTTGAACATATAATTTATGCATTTGTCAGTATTATAAGCATTGTATTTTAAATCTAAAATCTAAAACTTTCGTTGCAGACTATAACATTCCAGTGGCTTTTGATCACGGATGGACAAAGTACTTTCACCGTCTTTAATTACATCGATGTTAACCTTGATTCGATTGGAAACAAGAAAATAACGATTGGCTATCAATATAAAAAGACTTCTGTGAATAACCAATATTCGAACACAAAAAGAGCCTTCAAAATGAGTGAAAACCCAGGCAACAGAGGTAGAATTACACATTTATGATAGTCGTTATTATTTTAAAAAAAAAAAAGGATACGCAAAGTCCATAAAAGAAATATTTAAGTTGTTCAGTGACAAATATAGTTTTAAAGTGATAATCTATGTTGAGTTTATAAGCGTATTTATACATGGATACATATTAATATCGATTTGATAAATAAATAAAGAATATAGAATATAATAAATTATGGGAGGGTCAGATATTTATCACCCCAACTTAGATTAACTGTGGTACACGTTCTAAAACAATTACCAAAAATGGCAATCTGAAAAACATTTGTTTTAAAAGTTTTTTTTTTTTTTTTTTTTTTTTTTTTGTTTTATTTCACATTAACTTAATGCAATATTTTGTTTTTAAGTTATAATCACATTTTTTTCATTAATCAAGATCTTTAACTATACGTGTAATCTTTAGCGCTAGAGTGAGCGATACTGTTGAACTGTTGTTTAGAGCATACCAGAGATTAAGTGAACTAATTATTTAAAAAATTTCATATCATCTGTTTTCACGTTCCTGCAATCTTCAGCCTAATCACTTTATTTAAATATTGACTTGATAACTATTACTCGAATCATACGAGATAGCTTAATCGTTGGTTTACTTTTTATATATCTTTTTACATTGTTACTGTTTCTTATTAGGAGTTAACGGGTTCTGGATATATAAAATGACGACTGGTGTACCATTGAACAAAGATGAAAAGGAATGTTTCGATTGGTACATCAGAAATAAAGAGAAAAATATATTCAACCAGTTTGCGTCCGTCCGAAATCCTATTCTATGCCCATGTAATAGCATTTTGCTACGATTTGACCCCCGTTATGCCATAAGCAGATTCGACAGAATCAATCAATTGCTTTGCTATGCTACAATGATTGTTGGAAGAAACACGGTATGCAAATCAATCACAAAAATGCATGTTTGTACAATAAAGGGAAAAAATAAATCAAATATTTTGTTATAAATACGAGAGTCAATCAAAATACGAAGACTTTTGCCATATCTATTTTATTTAACGTTATATTATTAATAAATTTAGTAGGCATAATTTAGCAATTGTTTCAAATTATTTGAAATCAAAAAAGCTCACATCTTCCTTTATTTCTAAGAAATATTTTGACTTTAATCCTGCAAAAATGAAGTCACGGCGCATGGTCAAACTTTGTGTTCTGTCAACAATAAACTAATGTAACAGGTCGTGAAAAGTCAAGTCTCAACCGAGACTCGAACCCAGGGCTTCTCCGAATAACCGTTGAAGTTCTTTATAATCCTAGAGACTATTCTCCCGTCGCGCCTGGACGCATACTCACATTCCCGGGGGGGGGGGGGTGGCAGGGAATGGGGGGGGGGGGGCAGCACCGCCTCAGGTGGAAAGGCGAACACTTGACGTTCCTGAGGAGAATCGAACCCAGACCCCTCCGAATAACCGTCGAAGTTCTTTTTAATCCTGTCGACTATTCTCACGTCGCGCCTGGACGCACTCACATTCCCTGTGGGCAGCGCCTCCCCAGGTGGAAAGGAGAACACATTTTAACCCAGTGACATACACCCTCTCTTGGTAGAAATTCGTCCCCGAATTCTGAGAGAGCATGAAATGCTGTGAAGCATATTCCTGGGGAATGACAGTAAGTTTTATACGTTGAGCGCCTATTGTAAAATGTGGTGAAAAGTCAAGTCTCAACCGGGACTCGAACCCATGGCCTCTGGCGTACCGTGCCTGCGCTCTAACCACTGAGGCATTGAGACCCGATATATTAACTGACAGTCACACACCTGTTAACCCGGTGACACATATTATGTTAAAAGTAATATCCCCCTAATTTGGGCTTAAAACCAACTAATATTGAAACCTAAAATCAAAAATTGTCATGATATTCTATGTACCAAATATTGACGGGATATAAAGATTTGTTGAACAGATATCAGTAATTAAAGACGTATAGTCCTCTTTAAAATTGGCTAAAATCATTGATGTCGCCGGACGTCACGGCGCAACGAAAAGCATAAACAGTATAGATCTAATTTGGGAAAAAGCCGATAAAAACTGTGGAAATGCTCAATGGTGGAAAAACATTGCACATTTGTGTTCAACTCTAGCACATTTTGTGGGGGTTGTGGTAAATGTATTTTGAACATCAAACAGTACAAAAGAAAGTAGAATATCTGTAAATATTTGCTTTAAAAAATAAACAACGTCATCTGACATTCAGGGATTTTCTAACTGTAAACAAGAGACATGCGGTAAAAAAAATAAGAAAACTTCGAGGAGCCAACTTATGATTTTCAAACAAATGTAAACAATCTAGATGTCAAGTGATATAGTGCCGATTTAAATTGTATGGTGAAAAGCACAAAAGACTCAGTGTGATATAAAGCTTGGATATTTCTATTAACTGTGCCTGCGTCATCTTGACGTCATGTTTTCAACGTTACCGTGCGCCGTGGTGACAAAATATGTGATTTTAAAATCAGGTAACAAAAATACATTTTCATCAAATGGAATGAAACTTCGTATATCAATAAAATAAGTATTTATTGCATAAATTAATCTGTAAGGTTAACTTTAATGGAAAAAAATATATTAGACAGCCACGTGCACATTGTCTTCGTATTTTGTTTATTGACCTTCGTATGTACAAAGTACATTGATTCAGTGTTCTTAAGATTATATATATAAATGGCGATAGTTTATTTTCGCGATTTTCAGTAACAGAACTTTGTATTAATTCTTCCCACATTTGTACAACATTGATATTAAAAAAAATGCCATTAATTAATCAAGATTTTCATTTGTCTACCTTACTAGGGATTTTATGACGCTATATTTTTAAAATAATACACATGTAGAGAAAAAATTATTTGTCAAGTGTTAAATATTTTTAATGAGTTTTTATTTAATTATATAATTATTTTTTTCTTTAAGTTTTCAATTAATTTAAAAAGTTCCGTAGTTTTTTTAACAACAATTAAAATTCATTTTTAAACATTATCCAAATAGTATATCCCTCAGTGCTTATTTGCTACATGTTAAACTGGCAACAAGCACCGACGAGAGAGAACTAAATATTGTTTTTATTATTTGAAGGAATGCTGTTATCGGATGCGTGGGTCTATTCATAATCTTGGCTCTTTAGAGCGTTCCCTGCCATCCGCCGGAACTCTCTTGCAATATAACCCGTTTTTTGAGCGACAAAATTATACCATTGAAGACTTGAACAAACGAGAGGCATGCTGCATCAAGACAAAACAATGCAATTTATTTTATGAGGTTCGCCCTATTCCCTTGTGCTACCGACGATCTCCTTTTAATCCCGGTATTTACATGTTATGATATTTAAATAATTTATATGATTTGTAATTATTGCTTTTTTTATTTTGTCCAGTTTTGGTTGGAAATGTACAGTAGTTTGTATATATTTGCCAAACATGTTATAAAGGGTTTGAATTGATATTTAATACGTAATGCATTTACTGAAATTGTAGTTCTCGGAATGTATCATTTTAACTTTGGTTGTCTGTAAAGTTATTTTCGTATATGTTTTTTAATGTAAACGGCTTTTTACATTTTACCTAGCACTGAATTTCGGAGACCCACATATTGTAACACTGGATGGGAAAAACTACACCTTCAATGGGTACGGAGAGTACACAATGTTAAAGATATCTAAAGACTCAATACAGTTTGACCTCCAGGCGAGAACAGACCTAGCAACGACAGCCAACGGGACCAACATCAATGCAACAATATTTAGTGCCTTTGTGGCACAAGACCAGACTGGGTCAAAACTACAGATAGAAATGTCTCGGGACAAGACAAGTAAAGCGATTTTTGAATCTTCAACATATGACTCAAAATCCATTACTAGTACTTCATTATTACTTTATTAATCAATATACATTACCATTATAAATGCAGATCATTTTAAAGAAATATTTAAGGTTGCTGAACATATTTTGTGTTCTCTGCATTTTATTTTTAAATTTATAAAAATGAATGTTTCAATGTTTTCGTTTAATAAATTTATTCTTTAAAGAAATGATTGTAAGAGTCAATGGAAGAGATATGACAAGAGAATTTGGGAATGAGTCTTATGTTTCACTGAATCAAAACTTGGCTGTCCGGTGGGAAAATAGAACATTGGCAGCATCGTTCCTGCAAACATGTGAGTCTGTAATTATTAATGTTTGAACCTCCTGTAATACAGGCCAACAATTTGGAAAAAGTGCCTTGTAATGCTGATGGGTTGAAAACTATAAATTATTTGTTGTATGATAAATTACTACTGCTCATGAAAGAGAAAGTACCGAACGAAAAGTATCCTCGAGGACAGACTGTCCACCAGCCACATGACTAATAAATAAAATCATAAATTAATATCACTAAAATATAATGATTTGATTTAACAGTGGAAGAAAAAGTAACAAAGTTTTCATCAATACAGATTAATTATTTTTAAAATCTCTGACAAAAAATATTTTAGCTTGATAATAAAGAAACTTTATTTTTATCAGATGAGATGTCTGAAATTGCTTAGAATTTTTTTAGTTCACGAGCAGTGAAAAAAATTAATTAAATAGTGTTGTTTTATCATTAATTTTTTTCTTTTTTTTTCTTTTTCTGTTTAAGCTATAATACTTAGAGTGAGTTTGGGTGTGCGCTTTTTGATATCAGAGGTGGTTGTTGATAGCGCATATAGTGGTTTTACAAAAGGATTGATGGGAAATTTTGATGGAAACGCAACTAATGAATTTATTCTTCCCAATGGAACTTTGTTGAATGAAAATGAAACCAAGACAGAGAGAGATATTTACTTCAATTTTGGCCAAAAATGTAAGTTATCAATTTCAATCAATAATATAATTAAACCTTAATCTGTTGATCTATTTAACCGAGTAAACAGTCAGATATTTTTATCAAATATTTTTTTAGGGCTTGTGAATAAAGATTCACTATTTTACTACGAGAAGGGATTATCATACCAAAACTATACTCACCTTGAGTTTCAACCGATTTTTTTGGACGAAGTAGATCAAAATAAATTACAAAATGCTACAACAAAATGCGGTCTAAATCCATCGCAGGCCTGCATTTTCGATTACCTGGCAACGGGAGATATTGCTCTTGCAGAATCGTCTGGAATAGAGGAGGCATCTGCACAATCGGATATAAAAAAAATTGGTCAGGATTGTTCAGCAAAATACACGATAATTACATTATTTCATTTATTTCCTTTAATCCATCTCAAGATGGAATTAATGACAATGGGTTTATAAATTGCATGGATATTCACACCTGCCATGCCATGGAATTAACCTTATATGTTATGAAGACACTTAAAACATAATGAAATAATAAATCGTGTCAAGCTTCAACAAAACTTTCACATTGCTACCTCAACTAGCTTTATTTTCAAATCGATTGATATATTCTCTTTTTACAGAAAATGAATCGCCCAGAATCACAGGCAATTATTCCATCAATGTTGAAGTCGGTAAGACTGTTTACATGCAATTCAACGCCTCTGACGACAGCACCAAACTGCCTAAATATAACATCTTGAAGCAACCTCAAAATTTCACTTTGAATAAAACAACAGGAATGGCAAAATGGACCCCAGCCAGTGCAGCTGTATCGGAATTAAGGTAACGCTCTTTTATGTTAGTTCAATTTTAAATATTTAGATGAAACTAATCACTAACTAAAATGCAAAAAATAACAACTTATCGATGTTTGCTCTTTAATAACTTCTTTTAGTATCAATGTGATAGATGCCATTGGAGCTGAATCGCCGTCCATTGACGTCACAATAGTACTTTGTAAGGGTTGTGGAAGCAATGGTAGATGTAACTATGACAATATCATACATTCCGATAATGACCGTTTCAATTTGGCGGTTTGTGAGTGCGACATTGGCTATTCCGGTAATACAACTAGTTCTATACTCTTAACAATGAACACATGCTTTAGTATTGTTGTTTATTCTTAAACTTTCAGTTTTGATCAGAAATTGTTTAAAACTTACTGTTGCAGGTGGAAACTGTGAATTGGATACTGACGCCTGCGTCAATGAACCATGCCCCCTACAACGAAATTGTACTGACCTAACACCGGAAGAGGAAATCAGAATTGGTCGTGGTTACAACTGTACTGATTGTCCGAAGGGATATAACGATGTAAATAATAAATGTGAAGGTAAATGTATTCAGTTCATATTACACATGAAATAAATGAAAAAAAAGAGGTTTTTATACAAAACTTTCTTCAATTTTTGATGAAAAATATTTAAATTTAAATAAATAAAATAAAAACACAATATAATTTTTTTCTGAAAATATGTACATGTAGATATAAACGAATGTGTATTATTCATTTATAAGCCACTTACCGTTACCTGATTTTTAAAAAAAAAAACCATATAGATATAGACGAATGTGAAGGAAACAGCACAAATGTCTGTAATACTCTGAAAGAACATTGTGAAAATACTGAAGGAAGTTACCTGTGTATCTGTTTACCAGGGTTCAGAAAAGACGACGGCACTTGTAAAGGTAGTTTTCTTCCTCGCCTAAATTGTATGTCAACTCCATTTATAGTATTTCATTTGTCACGTTTTTAGCTCACCTGAGCTGAAAGCTCAAGTGAGCTTTTCTGATCAAAATTTGTCCGTTGTCTGTCGGCGTTGGCGTCGGCGTCGGCGTTGGCGTTGTTGTTGTAAACTTTTCACATTTTCATCTTCTTCTCCAGAACCACTGGGCAGATTTCAACCAAACTTGGCACAAAGCATCACTGGGTAAAGGGGATTCAAGTTTGTTC
The DNA here is from genome assembly GCA_020458035.1 of Magallana ariakensis. NCBI lineage: Eukaryota > Metazoa > Mollusca > Bivalvia > Ostreida > Ostreidae > Magallana > Magallana ariakensis. The sequence goes on along the minus strand of CM035818.1, from coordinate 16,418,266 downwards.
AAATGAAGGGCCACACCCTCTTTAAAGGGGAGATGATTTAGAATTATTTAAAATTTGTAGGTATTTTTTCAAAAATCTTCTTCTCAAAAACTATTACGCCAGAAATTCTGTAACTTGTATGGAAGCATCCTCAGGTAGTGTAGATTCAAGTTGTTCAAATCATGGTCCCCGGGGGTAGGGTGGGGCCACAATTGGGGGATGAATTTTTACAAAGGAATATATAGAGAAAATCTTTAAAAATCTTCTTCTCAAAAACTATTAGGCCAGAAAAGCTCAAATTGGAGTGGAAGCATCCTCAGATAGTGTAGATTCAAGTTTGTTCAAATCATGGTCCCCGGGGGTAGGGTTGGGCCACCATGGGGGGATGAATTTTTACAAAGGAATATATAGAGAAAATCTTTAAAAATCTTCTTCTAAAAAACTATTAGGCCAGAAAAGCTTAAATTGGAGTGGAAGCATCCTTAGATAGTGTAGATTCAAGTTTGTTTAAATCATGGTCCCCGGGAGTAGGGTGGGCCACAATTGGGGATGAATTTTTACATAGGAATATATAGAGAAAATCTTTAAAAATCTTCTTCTCAAAAACTATTGGGCCAGAAATGCTCCAATTTGAGCACAGGCATCCTCAAGATAGTGTAGATTCAAGTTTGGTTAAATCATGGTCCCCGGGGGTAGGGTGGGGCCACAATGGAGGATGAATTTTTACAAAGGAATATATAGAAAAAATCTTTAAAAATCTTCTTCTCAAAAACTATTTGAGCGGAAGCATCCTCAGATAGTGTAGATTCAAGTTTGTTTAAAAAATGGTCCCCGGGGGTTAGGATGGGGCCACCATGGGGGGATGAATTTTTACATAGGAATATATAGAGAAAATCTTTAAAAATCTTCTCCTTAAAAACTATTAGGCCAGAAAAGCTCAAACTTTTGTGGAGGCATCCTCAGATAGTGTAGATTCAAGTTTAATTACATCATGGTCCCCGGGGGTAGGGCGGGGCCACAATGGGGGGATGAATTTTTACATAGGAATATATAGAGAAAATCTTTAAAAATATTCTGGGAAAGTTTTCAGTCCAAAAAGTAGTAACTGGTGTGAAAGCACGGGTTGTGCAGATTAAAGTTTGATCAAACCATGATTCCCTAGAGAAAAGTGGGGCCACAAAGTGGGGGAGGGGGGGTTATATAGGTTATATAGGAATAGAGAAAAATCTTTTTACATGTACAACAACAAAAGGGGCTATGTATTTACCATAAAAATATGTGGATAAAAATCGGCAGATGTTTTAAATTTTTTGAGCAAGATCTACTGTACTTAGTTGTCAAGATATTTTGATTTTGATACTGTAATGCTAATTTGATCAGATATAAGGCTATTGTTGCTCAGGTGAGCGATGTGGCCCCTGGGCCTCTTGTTAATCTTCTGCGCACATGATCATTTTCTTTAAAATAAGTATCGATTATTAATCTTTTTCACACATAAAGATTTTTATTTCATAATTAAACAACTTTTATAAAGAAAATCCGCCTAATATCAATAAACAGATAAGATATGTCGAGAACTATATTTTTTTGCGGATAGTTTTTTTCTTTTATAGAAAAATCATAAAATTAAGCAATTGTTAAAAATTTATTTGCTCTAAACATTTCTAAGTATCTGACCTCTTATAATGCACGCAAACTGTTACATTGTATTATCTTTCAAATATATTCTGTATACGTAGGCCCTGTTAAACGTTTAGAATTTAATATTAAAGAGTTTGATCTACTATCAGCGTAAAAGCATACAAATACATTTTAATTCGGTAACAAGTGAACTCGGCATCTGGTGAATTCGGCACCTACGTACATGTAAATAGTGAACTTGGCACCTGGTGAATTTGGCACCTGGTGAATTCGGCATTATGAATCTGGTGAATTCGGCACCTTGATTATTTTTTATCATAACTAAAGATAGAAAAACATAGAAATAAACACAAAACCATAATGCGCTTATGAAAGATAAAAATTTCACATATCCTATTGCCTAATGCGTTAATAAAAACAATTAAAAACAACTAATTACAAAAAGTATATAAAATAATGTTTAATAATTAACTATAAAATTAAGGAAGAAATAAGGTAGATTTTTAAACACATTAATTTATTCCTTATATTATCTGCATTGTATTTATAATAAACAGTGTTAAATAATTATGTATACTCAATATCAAAGGTACTTAATCATGTGTTATTCAGTGTGTACCTTGTTTAATTTGTACAAAAAACTAACTTCATTATTATGTTTACCAGGAAGAACTCTACTAAAATTTTAAATTTCATGTCCCCTGGAGTATGGGTTTTGACTCTAGGGCAGAGCCAAAATGGATGTATAGAGTTAATGCATATAATTTTTAATAATTATCTTTTCTACTCCCAAAATAGTCATATAGTGTTAATGCATTTAATGTATAGAAAAGTCGTTTTCTTTACTTCAACTGATACTGAATAAAAACGGACTGCATATAAAGAAAAAAAATAAAGCCGTCTATCAAAATTTTATGTCTCCCAATGTAGGGATTTGAATCATATAGTGTATAGGGTAGGGGTTCTTAATGCAGGGTGTGGCCAAAATGGTAATTTAGTGTTAATATACATAATGTTTTTTAAAAAAGTCTACTGACACAGAATTAAAACTGACTGCATATTTAAAAAAAACAAAACATTGAGCTGTCATCTTTAGTAATATTGCTTGTCACCTTCATTGTACTTGTAAGGCAAGGGTTATAGCTGGGGGGAGGGAGTATATATTTGTCTTATTATTTTATTCTGTTCAGGAATTTCAATGAAAGAAATGAGTAAATTCATAAATATAGAAAAGAGTAAGGATGAAGCTGTCTATCAAAGTTAAGATATTGTGAAAGCATTTGGAGAGAGTTCCATGGAGGCGGGGGGGGGGGTGTAACAGTTAATGGAATTATCTTCCCTTGCTTCCTCAAAATGGAGTTATCTTCCTTTTCTTGTTCATATTTAGTAAATTATCATTGAATATAATGTAAATATAAAGAAGTTGTATGATCAAAAGAGTTATGCAAGTATTTTTAACATTTGAAACTAAAACAGTTTTAGAACTTTCTAAAATAAACAAATAGACTTGTTAATAGTAAAGTAATAATTGGCTAACTAAAATTACTGATACATGTAACATGATTTTGGTATAAATGCCATGGTGATTAATTGTCAATAAAGGTTGAATATTCAAAAGCTGGAACAGGAGAAGTGAGTAACTCATGATGGCTTTTAAAACAGTTTTTTAAATGCCCATAGGGAGAGTTTCTGTCTGCCCCAGGGACGGGGGATGGGAGGTTCTTTTAGATAAAACATGTTTACTAGCCACCTTGTTTTATTTATCTATGAAAACATATACACATAAAACCTATCCTGAAAGTTAACAAAAATAGGGAAATTATTTTCTATCAGAGTCTTGCACCTTTTCAATATCAGGTCATGCACTCTATTATGATCTTTAAGTTTTTCGCTTAAATTATAGGTTTCATAGTCCTTTTTGAAAGATTTCAGGTAGGGAGGTGGTCGTCACTACAAATTCATGATTTTTTCTTTTCCAGAATGAAAGTTAATTAAAAGCATATATGAAACTCCTCGACAAGTTTGTGTATGGGTAATATGCAACTCAGGTGACCGTTAAGGCCTATTGCCCTCTTGTTAATGTTTACAGTGCTTCAGTAAGGCATTTCTAATAGTCAACCAAAATTTGCGTGTCAGTTATGGAGTTATAAGCGAGATACAGCGCTTACAATTCTTTGTTATGTAAACAAAGATCAGGTCTTGTCTTTGTTTGCATTTTGAATGTTGAAAGGAATTTCACGGTTTAGACCAAAATGAATGTGACAAACGTTATGAACTGTTTATTGAAGTTTAAAAACGAATTAGAAGATAGAAAAATCTTCTTTAAAAAATCTTTCAGCGGTATATTGAACCAATGTAAACAAAAACATGGCACGAGCCTTGTTTACATATCAAAGAATTGTGAGCTCTATATCTTGCTTATGACTCTACGATTGACACTCAAATTCTGGTTGATCATTAGAAATGCATTACTACAGCATTGTGAACTATAAAATTTGACCGAAATCCTGACCATGCCCCTTTAAATATTGAGGATATGTTTAAAATCTGTATTAGATTTATAAAAATCTTGATATTAAGAATTATTTTATTTTAAATTAAATTGTAACAATTAAAAAATTAGCAAGTTTTAAGTGCTAAAAGTTAAAAAAAAGGAGGCATACTAGTAATACAGATTTTTTGATTTTTTTATCACCTTATTAATATGAACAGTGTAAATAATTTTAAAAACAATATTTGATGTAATTTTTCGGCTATGTTAAAAATACTGGCAACAATTGTAAATACAGCAAAAACTGCACTTTATGTGCAGAAAAGTGGTATTCAATTCGCCCTAACTTTTTAAAAAGTATTTTTTTTGTCTACAGATTTCAGTGATATACTTCTCAATCAAACACATTTAGGGGGAGATATCTAAGCATTAATCTGATAAGCCAAAATATTACATGTATTTAAGGACGGCGGACCCAATTCATTTCTACAATAGATTTTTTATTAAAATTTTTATATAATGGTGAGTGAAAATCAATAAAAAAAAATAACATGATCATCGACTTCCTTATTTTACTGTAGGCGTTTCAAAATTTGGGTACGAAAATCCTGAGATATAAAAGAAAGTAATGGGAATTTTCTTGGGTGTGGTATAAAAACTGATATTTTAAAATTTACGCAATAGATTTTTTACTCTAATTTAATTTTAATATTAAGATGTCAATTAGCTTACCGATGAACAGAAAAAAATGTAGGTCATCGACCTAAATTTTTTGAGGAGTTATGTCAAAGTTCACAGCATGGTTCATTTTTCCTTAGAAATATCATTGGAAAAATGACATACTATTTATTGCCTGACGTTACATTAACTGCTATATGTATAAATTCTGTAAGTTTAACGATCTCCGATCCTCAGCAATGTTCGATAACTCTAAATTATCCGGATTTTTTTTATTTGCACCATAAATCTGACTTTTACACAGACAATTTGAATTAGTATTCTAGTGTTGGTATTACAATCAGTCACACAACTACATGCTTAGCGTAGTGGATTCACGGAGAACTAATAGCCAATTAAATGCTGGTAAAGAGTTCGAGCAACCGATGCACCGGTACTTTTTTTTTAAACTCAACTTGTTTATTTATTTCATTATATCCATTTTAGGAAAATTTGCAATAACTTTATAAAATGCATGGATACCATCTAAAAATTTCATTTTATTTCATTTCAATTATAAAGTTTGAAAGAAAAATAACATTTTTATGATGAAAAAAATACTTTGAAGCTGAGGATCGGAGAACCTTAAGGTATAAAATTCAATATCTACCAGATTATAAGACTATAAACTGCCTGTGGGGGTTTTAGGATTTATAAACCGTGAATATATAACGGACTTGTCGCAAACAGGAAATTCGGACTAATTTTTTTTTAAAATTTTTCTCCACTTAAAATATTTTGGCATCACAAATTATGTTTAGTAGAATGAAAATTTTATTATTTTCTCTTATTCTGATGTGCGTAATTACGACAGTCATATTTAAAGCAAATGCGCGGATTCTGCGCAGAGGTGCGAAATCTTGAATTGGGTCCGTCGTCCTTAAATCAGAGGTGTTATTTATAAAATATCAGATAGATACGGGGCTTTAACTTCAAATGAATACATGTGATTGGTGGCAGAATGTTTTTATCCTTATTGTCTTTGGATCTATTTTATCTTGCAAAAGTGTATACGAGGGTTGTCCAAAAAGTTTGTGGACAATCGCGTTTTTGTCATTTTAAATGGGTTTATATATACATATTGTATATAACGCAGCACTGTTTTAAAAGGCTTACTATGAAAATATCAACGGGTTTAAACGTTCAAAAAACGATGCATCAATTTTTACAAAATATTTATATAAATTTTTATCCATAATTGATAATGTTCAAAATAGACCATTCCTGGATAAATCATTATTCCACGCATATTCCCATGAAATAATTAACCTCTATCTGCTCGAAATTGAACCACCTGAGCCCTTCACCTTTATATAAAGTAAAACATCACAAAACAAATAGGTATGTTGCACTCTGCCACTTTTGTGACTTTATTATTTAACTAAATTTGGTTTGAAATAATCAGGAAAATGACAATAGATGATTAGATAACAATAGTTATTAAAAAATTAATCATAAAATTATGAATATTTGATTCTTTATGCCATAATATTTTACAACTAAAATAATCCATAACTCCCATTACTCATGTAATCAATGATGTGATTGATTAGATAATTTATGAAAAAATTTAATCCTTGTGGTTTATGGCTAAATAAAAATAAAAATACGGAACAATTTTTCTTTTTATATACATGTTCATGAAAAAGGAAGGTGGAGGGGTGGAGGTGGTTTAAAGATCGCTTTAAACATTTTCAATGCTTAGCTATCGGCGTCCTGAAAGAAAGTGAGAACCCACGCTATTAAAATGACGCTACCACAATTTTACCGCGAAATAAATCCATTGGTTACATCCGGCGACGTTGATTTTGAGTCCATATATGAAGATGCTGTATCACAATACCGCAGGAAAGATAACTCTCGCAAACAGAAATTTTCAATATACATAAGATATTTTAAGAAATCTTAAAATTCTTATTTTATCATGATAATAAATTTGATATCAAATGAAACAGCATAGTAAATGCCACTTTGTATGACACTTTGTGTGGTCCCCTGAATGGACAGTCACGTGATATGTGTTGATGAGTCTCCCGAATGGAGGTCATAAACAAATTTCAATATTACAATGGTATACCCTTATTTGAATTAAAAAATTAAATGATAATTAAATTCTACTTTTCTAGTAGATTCTGAAAAGTGCTGCTGCTTTGTATAGAGGTCATCTTTTATTAGAATAAACACCCCTGCGAATGTGTTCGGAATGTTTTCTTTATCTTTGCTAAGTATGTAATAAATCCAGAGGTGCTCGAATAAAAGTTCACGAGACTTCGCCGAGATTTGTTCGGTTCCTGTGAAAATTCAAGCGGAAGTATAAGTGTTCGGATAATATTCTCAAAATACGTAAGTACAGGCCGTTTTTCATATCATACCATACTTAGATTTATGTTAAAACATAAAAATCTATTAAGATATATGTTTTATTCATCATCTAGTGGTTATTTAAACTAAACGATGATATTCAGAAAAGAGTTATCGTTCGTGTTCAACCACTCTACACGTGGTTGAAAATGTAAACATTGGGTTGCTTGATAAAATCATAGCAACGTTTTGTGCTTTTGGTGTTTAATACCATGCTTTTAAAAAAAAGAATTGGTGTCTGTTTTGAAAAAAAACTTAGTATATCGAGCCATTTTAAAGTAACATTCTGCATAAAATAGTATAGTCTGTTTCACTATTGATGCTATTACTAGGTTAGGCGCGGATCGAAAATTATTCCCAAGGGTGGATCGCTACTAAGCATGTTAATTGTTGCAACAGCAGAAAAAAACCTAAATTTTCTATTGTCACATTTATTTCTAGAACTCATTTTATCCACCAATTAATGGAGGTAAAGTCTAAAATCAATAAACGTCTAGATTTTATATTTGATTACAAGTACATAGATTCTAGGAAATAGACTATAAACACGAGGCACGGTTTTTACTGCGAAACTTTAAGGGTCAAATAAAACCACGTGGTCTAAATTTAAATGACAATAACATTCGCAGGGGTGATAAATATCAAAGAAATGAGCTCCAGTTGAAATTTATATGACCATCACTTAATATTTTACGTATTTATTAATTCACTCTATAGATTTCAGCAGCAGCACTTTCTAATAAACTAAACATGACCTTAACTTATATCCAAAAGATCGTAATACTATGTTAAGTGTATGCCCTTGTAAAAAGCGGATTTAGATAACGTTAAGGTTCCCGATGTCAAACACATCAAACTTGTACATTAGGCCTAAACACTTTAAAAAAGAAATAATACACGCTCTAAAAATAAATACATTCTGGATTAAAACAAGCATAATAAATTGGATTTAATGGTATAATAATTGTTTTTAAATTATGCTCCGTTCATTTATGAAATGCATTTTCTAATGTTAAAAAATTGATTGATCCGCCTCTCTCTACACATATTATGCGTCAAAATTTACAGTATGACGTCACATCGACAAGTGCATCGCGATCGGTCAGTTGTTTATATTTAACGTTGTTGGACTTATTTGACTACAACGTTGCACGCAGAGGTAATGTTTAATGTAGTTTAATGTGTTTGTACCCATAACAATCGGGAAATACTTTTTTAAAAGCATTTTTGACTTGTTGTTTTGTGTGATGTCATAGTTAACATTTCCCGTACTTTCTGGTCGGGATTAAATTTCAAATCAAACTAAAGTGGTTTTGGATGTTTTCCATAGGAATAAACTAAAATTTTATTGAATCAATGGGTCGCGGAAAGTACGCACGGCCCAGCGTAAAAACTGTCCAAACTTTGTAATTGAGTTTTTAGATATGAATATTTACAGTTTTTATAAAACATTTCAAAACTTCGTAATCCTTTACTGTGGTGTAGTCTATATGGTGTACATCATTTTTATACGTCATTTAAAGATATTTTAAAACTAGCAGAGGACTTTTAAAAGAAATTACGGCAAGAACATGTCTTTAAAAACGCCTGAAAAAGCGACGTCAGCTGACCGCATGGAACAGCGCCATCATAAAATTGTGTCCACTGATGTAAAACACCGATAGAAACAAAAAAAGATGAGGAAACAGGAAAAACATCGAAATAGTTCGAGTTTAATAATCCACAAGTGGCACAGGCGATATTTTGATAGAGCATGCAATTGTACCCTCTGACCAAACGGTGAATGCGGCATATTACTCTCAGGTAAACCCAGGACTACGACGTTATATATATAACTCAACGTCAGACTGGGCCGTGCGGCCTGTATAACAATGCATATATAACGATAACTCCAATAGAAAAATGTACATTGCTCTGATTTTTATACATATACATTATAATACTCTATATTAAAATATTATAATACTTTCCTGATAATGGCGCCGTTATTTTGAAAAAATTAAATGTGTCCACGAACTTTTTGGACAACCCTCGTACATTATTAAGACCCATAGCAGGTAACGTTAAACTCTTCCTAATGGTTATATTAAAAGTAAGAAATTATGAATTAAATTCAACTTAGGGATCCATGATCATTAATGTGATAAGATAATGTTTTACAATTACATTGATTTTTATTCACAGACATTGACGAATGTTCTGAGAAAACTTCCGGATGCGAGCAAATCTGTAACAACACATTTGGATCATTTAAATGTCAATGTTTTCCGGGATTTTCCCTAGATAGCAATAACTCAACCTGCTCCAGAACCGGTTTGTACATTAAACTGATTTTGAGGTCAATAAATTGAAAATTTTGATATCATTAAGAGCATATTAAGGGTGGTGTTTCACTCACTATAAACATGTTGGTTTTTTTCGATTCGTTAATAATTATTATCTCTTCATTCAGACGAAAACTCGTGCAACAGCATTCAAAGATCTTGTGCGTACACTTGTAATGCTATCGAGAAAAAATGTCTTTGTCCGATTGGATTTCAACTCGCCGAAGACGGACAAGGCTGCCTAGGTGAGCATCCCTTCCTGTTGAAATCAAGGGTTTTTTTTTTAAATTAGTGTGTACTTAGCTTGAAATAATACGGTTTTTGTGCATTTTAGATGTAAATGAATGTGAATTACAACCCTCGAAGTGTTTACAAGAATGTTACAACACCAATGGTTCATTCCAGTGTTATTGTCGACCTGGATTCAAATTAAATGAAGATAAAATTTCATGTTCAGGTACAACACTTGTCTTGTTATTCAAAGAAAATGTTTATCTATTAAATACTATTGTATAAACACGGGTAAATATTTTTAATGATACGTTCTTATAAAAGGAAACATGGATTTAAAAAATACTTTTTGTAGATTACTAATGAAATTTATTTTTATACTGTTTTGGACAGAATGTGAAGAACCATATTTTGGAGAGGATTGCAGTCAAATATGCACCTGTGGACAAGGCATGGATCGATGTGACCCAGTGACTGGGTGTGTCTGTAAACGTGGCTGGACTGGAATGAATTGTACAGTCGATATCAATGAGTGTGAAAATAACCAGGACATATGTGGAAATGAAAAGGTGTGCCAAAACCTGGAAGGGTCGTACATGTGCAATTGTAAAGAAGGTTTTCAAAAGAATGGGAATAATTGTGAAGGTGAGCCTGATCTTCATGTTAAAACTATGTTCGTCTCTAAGTACGTATTAATATTCTGATTTTTCGTTTCAACCAGAGGAGCATATTTTCTTACCTTTTTGTATAATTCTTGATATTATTTATTTGGTTTTAATAATGAACGATGATTTCTTGAATAAATGTAAAAACATTATGTATTTTTTCTTTTACACTGTATCTATCTTTTTTTATTGTTAGATATTGATGAATGTTCAGATATAACTTTGAATGCATGCTCAGATGATACCAATTGTCAGAACCTTTATGGAAATTATGTTTGCAATTGCAAGCCAGGATTCCAGAAATATGATTCTGATTGTGAAGGTGGGTAGAAAATTTCAATTTAGAAATTGAGAGAATTAAGTAATCAGACTTCTTCCACAGGTTTTTGAAGTGAGTTTATTGAATGTAATTCTTTTGAAATGTTAAATACATTTTGAGTTCTATTTAATTGAACTTTTTCTATTCATGTTTCTTAATCAATAAAAAGTTAGCCAACGACTTATTTTTTTTTAAATTATATGATTTTTACAGAAAATTCAAATGCATGGTAGGCTAATTGTCTACAAGAATCACACAGCTAAAAATCAAATTATGACAATGAATTTATAAAAATATAGTTTTATTTGAGTGGAAATGTTCTGTTTTAGATGTTGATGAGTGTGAAAAAGGCATTGCTGATTGTCAACAGAATTGCGTCAACGCCATTGGTGGTTTTAATTGTGAATGTGAATTTGGATATGCTTTGGATGACGTTGACAGAAAAACATGCAAAAAGGGTATTCAACAAAATGTTATTAAAATAGTTAGAATTGGTTGAAAGCCTGCGCCTTTTTAAATCATTTTTGATGATATTTGAATTCATAGAATAGTCACAATTATTGATTTTTTTTTTCATTTAGTGCTCAATATATGTGCACTTTATCCCGCACTTAACTGCAGCTATGGATGTCGGATTGATGACAATAATTTCTACAAAGGATATTGTTTCTGTCAATCAGGATTTGAACTTGATTTTGACAATAGCTCTTGTAAAGGTTTGTACGTTAAAGCTGCATTTCTTATTTGCGTATACGTGTAATATGTATGTCTCTTTGTAAAAAGATATGTAAAATCCACAGTTACCGTTGCCACTGTAATTAATAAAAGGACAGGGTCACAATTTGCAAATTTTGTTTGCATAGGTCATATATTATCAAAACTTTTCATTAAATTAGATTTTGGCATATGAACCAAAGGTTGTTTGTCGTTCGTTCGTCCGTTCGTTCGTTCGTCTTTCTGTCTGTAAACCTTTAACATTTTGTAAAAAACTATGTTTATTAACACAGATATTGATGAATGCAATGAATCTAGCACCTGTCAACATAATTGCACAAACCTTCCAGGCTCATTTGAATGTGCATGCGCCAATGGATACACATTACAAAATGATGGATTATCATGCAAAGGTAAAATTAAGTTATATATAAATCAACTTTAAAATACCGATATTTTTCATAATGATCTTTTTCATAAATTTAATCAACTTTCTTGTTTTTACTTAGATATAGATGAATGTCTTCAAGACTCCCATTGTGAACACATCTGTAATAATACTGACGGTAGTTACGTATGTGGCTGTCGGGAGGGTTACAATTTGGTTAACTACAGTAAATGTGAAGACATTGATGAATGCAGTACTATAGACACCGGTACCGACGGGTGTCAGAACTGTACAAATACCCCTGGAAGCTTTCGTTGTTCGTGCTTCAAAGGATATGTTTTAAACAACAACACAATGTCAAACTGCACAAGTAAGTCTATGTTTTACTCAGAATATTTTATAAAGGCAATAAATCATTGTAAATTTTGTAACAATTAACGCTTCATTCAGAATGTTTAGTTCTTATTCTTTTTATGCACATTGTGTTAACTTGAGAGAAAAATAATCATCCGTGTTTTGTGTAACTTTTAATTTGTTTGATTTTTCTCAGTCAAATATCAAATATATTTGACTTTAATACAATCGGCGTCCCATGTAATTGAAGCTTTCCCCTGATAAATGGGAAGAAATGCTATGGAACTTTAGCTTGTGTTAAAATTTTGAAACAACTTGCATTAAAGTAACCAAGATTAGTGCTGCAACAGTAATTCAAAACATTTTACCAAAAGGTTCAAGTGAGACTCTCTGTTTGTCTGTGGTCCATTGTCTGTGCCTATCTTCTGTCGGTCGGTATGTCAGAACTCGTTCCAATCTATGCATAATCATTTTCTTTTATTAAACATTTATATACAAAGTTCGATATATTGTGGATTTACAGAATGTCCAGAAGACTATTACGGAGAAAACTGTCAAGAACAGTGCAGTTGTGGACAAGGTTCTGAAAGATGTGACCATATAACTGGTTGTCACTGTAAACCTGGATGGACTGGGACACTTTGTAAAACAGACATCAATGAATGTAACAATACAGACAATTCATGTAATAGCTACACCGAGGAATGTATCAACAATGACGGGTCGTTTATATGTAAATGCAAAAAAGGATTTACCAACAGCGCAAATGACAGCTGCAAAGGTAAAATGCATAATACTTATTAAAATCTGCAGCTAAGTTGATTTAAATTTCTTTTTATTACATGATTGTTTTCACAATCAAATTCGATAAACGGGATAATAAAAGTAGAGTATATTAGTATACATGTGCATAATAAAAAACAATTTTCTATCATTGATTCATAGATATAGATGAATGTCATCAACACGACCCTTGTGAACACAACTGTAATAACACTGACGGTAGTTACGTATGTAGCTGTCGGGACGGTTACAATTTAGTTAACTTCAGTAAATGTGAAGATATTGATGAATGCAGTACTATAGATACCAATGTCGACAAGTGTCAGAACTGTACAAATACCCCTGGAAGCTTTCGTTGTTCGTGCTCTGCCGGATTTGCTTTAAATAGCACAACATTGACCAACTGCCAAAGTGAGTCTCTGTTGTAAACCATTTTAAACAAAGTAACACAGAAATCGTCCATCTTTGAAAAAAACAATAATGGCCTCCATGGTTAATCATTGCAAATTAATGATTTGAATGTCAATTTTAATGTGATAACTTTAGTAAGCAGGGCTTGAAGCATAAAAAATATTAAATCTAAGAAAATAAAAAGTGAGCGCAGCTCGCCGGCGCGCAGCGCCGTCGAGCGAAGCGAGCTCAAAGAACCAGTGCGCGCAAGAAAAAGAACGTGCTAAACCTACAGATTCATCAAGAATTTTTTTGTCTATGTCCCATAATGCATTCTAATGTTTTATCCCGTGGTGCTATGCCAAAAATGGCTAACATTTAACGCTTACTATTAACGGTGCCTTGAGGTTTGAAGACCGGTTTTGAGTAGCGCGCAAGCTTTGGTGAGACCCAAGAGATTTTTTACATGCTTCGATTCATTCGTATTGAGTCGAGATACGTATAAATTGATGTAGATTTGAACTTGTGACGTCACAGTGATTTCCAGCGATAAATTTAGAGGTGGATCAAATATCTTTGATGCGTGTACTATACTATTTCAGCATAAACTTCGATACCTGCCTTACATGATTTGTGGATTTTTTAAGTGGTTTTTTTTATTTTGATGGAGAGATCATATAATTATGTATACAAGCAAGAGTTAAGCTAATTTTGCGTGTATGAACAGTAAGTATAAGTAGGGAGAAAAAAAATTTTAAAGTCATTTTGAACTAAATAATAAAGAATAAAGAGAAAAAATAAACGGTTAAAAAATCTATGCAAATATTGCATATTGTAAAACTATTAAATTGGAAAATGGGAAATTACACACCTATACAAACAGGGACCGGGGGCACAGATACAACGTATGCCAAAATAAACATATTTCAGTAAAAAAAATTATGAACCAGGAAAAAAATAAAAGTCAGATGACATTAAGGTACAAAAGAAAAATAATACTGTATTTCACCTTACACTTTTGACCAAATTAAACACAAATTACACTTTACAGACTGATCAATTTTCTACAAAAGTAAAGAACTGTTTTAGGGGAAGCAAGTCTATGTATTTTGTAAGAATTTTTTTAAACTTAGAAATATTATATAATTCTCTCTCTCTCTCTCTCTCTCTCTCTCTCTCTCAAAATTTCTTTGATGTTAGTTGATAACTGTCAAAATATCACTAAGTTGACAATGATGCAAGGTGTAATTCTTGCTGCGCTCGCCACAACGGTATCACCGTAAAACATATTGATGTAAAAATATATACTACAAGTACTCTATATTTTACCTTGATGAATTTCTGATAATGCATTACAGTGCAATAAATGATTCAATCGAAACTCGGTTTACATGTAACAATATAAGTTATTTTTTTAATACATGTAACATTAAAATGTCAACATTACCATGCACAGATATCGATGAATGCAAGGAACAGACAGCTGACTGTGCACTGAATGCAACTTGTTCTGATACAGACGGTGGATATACGTGTACCTGTAAATCAGGGTTTGTAGGCAATGGGAAAACATGCACAGGTAATAATATATTTTTTATTGGTTAAAGGTAACAAACATAGCATGTCTATCAATGTCAATTTAAATTGTAATAATGATTGTACATTCAATCATGACTTTATTAATGTTGGGTTTTTTAATTTGATAAAAGTAGACTGTAACTCAACTAATTTTTATCATTGTCCTTTACACCCTGTGGTGTGTAGGGCAGCAACAGACTTTTTCTTAACCCCTGCCTATCCTGGGCCAGCTTCGTGATTGACCCCAGGTCTGCTGCATGGCTTTTAGCTCGCTCTCCATTGTCCTTCTCCATG
The DNA here is from genome assembly GCA_020458035.1 of Magallana ariakensis. Lineage (NCBI taxonomy): Eukaryota > Metazoa > Mollusca > Bivalvia > Ostreida > Ostreidae > Magallana > Magallana ariakensis. Next base: position 16,403,037 of record CM035818.1, on the reverse strand, counting down.
ATGTTCTTGGTCTCCCCCTCTTTCTCTTGCCTTCTTGGGTCCAGTGCAGAGCTGTTCGTTGTTGACTGAGGGTCTTTTCGTAGTCCTATCCATCTCCACCGGCGTTTCTTAATGATGGTTCCCATGTCCTCCTGGTTGCATTTTCTTAGTAGTTCTTCATTTGTTGTTTTTTTCTGGCCAGAAAATTCTAAGTACTCTGCGTAGGCATGTCGTGTGGAATGATCGTAATTTGGAGAGGTCCGTCTCTGCAATTCTCCAACATTCTGATCCATATAGGAGTGTAGAGACAACACAGCTCTGGTAGAGCTTCAGCGTGGTGCTGGTGCTGTACTGGGCAGACCTCAGATGTTAATGTTTTAATCCTAATTTTTAAACTTGAATGCAAACCAATGAAAAACATAAATATGGTGTAACTGTAATTTTCATACAACAAACAGTGTGCCAGAATTTCAAATACGGTGCCAATTGCTCAAAGAATTGCGCATGCGTGCTCAACAACACCAAGCTGTGTGATCACGTGACAGGAGATTGCGAGTGCAGTTTAGGGTGGACAGGAATTGATTGCTCAAAAGACATCAATGAATGTAAAAATGGATCCATATCCTGCAATGAATCTATCTTCCAAGTCTGTGTAAACACGGAGGGATCAGCTCACTGCAAATGTCAGTATGGAGGATCAAATATCTCTAATTGTGTTCGTAAGTAAACTAAATAACTTTATCTTTTTATTATAAGATTATACAAAAGTTGATTTTCATGATATTAGTGAGTTAACTTGTAGATTTCAATAACGATTTCTCTACAATATATGATCTTTATTCATAATTACAGCTCCAGAGCAACCTGAAATGTCAAGTGAGTATTTTCATGCCATACAATAATTTTAATCGCTTGAACTTTTAAAAAATGAAATGACGATAATAAAAGATCTTTAATTTTACATAATTACAGCTCTTGTGTCACCTGAAAATACCAATGAGGATATTCATTTCATAAAATGAAGGACTGATCAAATCAATCTTTTATAAGACCAATATAGCAATTTTTTAAGAATTGTCTACAAGAACCTCAAAATTGGTTTATATTTTTGATAAATATATTAATGCTTCTATACTAATGTATACTATATTACATAATATTGGATTTTTGTCTATTTACACAGCTCCCACAACACCTGGAAACTCAAGTAAGTACTTAATGTATTTTGATGTTTATACCGCGGTATCTTTTACTTATTATTGAAAAGTATGACGAAATCTTAATCATTTTATCGGTAAAATCTAAAATCGTTTATAGTCTGCCAGAATTTTCAATATGGAGACAATTGTTCAAAAGATTGTACATGCGTACAGAACAACACCAATTCTTGCCATAACGTGACTGGAACATGTGTTTGTAAGAATGGATGGACAGGAACTGATTGCTCAGAAGACATCGATGAGTGCAAAAGTGGATTAATTTCTTGCAATGAATCTATCCATCAAGTCTGTGTAAATACCAAGGGCTCGGCTCACTGCGAATGCCGTTATGGAGGAACAGATATATCTAATTGTATTGGTTAGTGGTTTAAATATAGAAATTATTTATAAAATGACATGTACCTAAAATTTGATATTTAATGCAAATACTTGTAAATCACGTTAATTTTCCTGTATTTTCAAAATTGTGCATTTTATGTGTTATATATTATATACCTATTTTATACCTATTTGTCCTCATAGCCAGTAAATAGGTATTTTATTATACCGAAGAAAACCTTATTTGTCTGCGATGCAGAATTTCTTGATGATAAACAAATTAGAGTTATCGGACTTTGAATTTAACGTAGCGATCGGATTACGTCAGAGGTGTTCCGAGTTTAAAAAGGAGGGAAATCGAATGCCGCCAGTGAATAGTTTCGATGACTATTCACCATGGGCAGATAGCACAGAAACTATTTCACAGTTAGATAGAATAGCATGTTTATTCATTGTAATTTTACATAGAAAATATTCACAGAGGTATAATAAATATAATTATCTAATCCATCTATGTATACATATTATCTTGTCTTTTGCAGCTCCTAGACCGCCAGGAATTGCAGGTGAGTACAACGATGTTAGGTTTGATTCCTTCGGACATTTTACAAAGAATATCAATTAATACAGAAATTTTACATCTTGACGAAATTTTAAATATGACTTTAGAGAGTAGAATGTTTATAGACGTTTAAGTAAACAATTAGTTTATTATTAAATTGCATGCGCGGATCCAGATTTTTTTTCCAGGGGGGGTCCGAAGGGTAATTGTGTTTTCCAGGGGGGGTCCAAGGCATATTTGCGATAATTTTACTATGTAAATTTAATAAATTTTCATTTTCCAGGGGGGGTCGGGACCCCCCTGACCCCCCCCCCCTCTAGATCCGCGCATGAATTGAATTTACATGTATTACTTATTAAATTGTTATTTTAGCAGTGAAACATTATTTTTTGAAAGATATACATGTAGTCTCATAACTGAAACAAATAGAATAACGCACTTCGCCTGTCATTAATTTGATATTTATAACTGATAATCGGCTAATATCCCAGATAGCAAGCTTACGTTGGGCCAATGTCGGGCCAATGTCACCAGTTACATTGGACCAACGTTGGCAAATGACGTTGGTCCAATGCAATTTTGCTCATCGGCCCAATGTTGGCCCCACATGTTGGGCCAACGTTGGCACAATGTCGCATATGTCAGCTGATGATATTGGGCCAACGGTGGGCCAACATATGATACATATGACCAACGTTGGTCCAATGTTGGGTCAATGTTGGCCTTTTGTTGGTACAACGTTGACCCAACATTAGTTTGACGTTGGCGTAACGTTTGGTCAATAAACAATACAACTGCAACAAGATATTTAACAAAATATGAATTTATTTTGAATTTAGAATACACAAACCATGATAAACATCCTTAGAACTTGATAAAATAACGGCCGACAATGTGTTTTAACAGGGTTAATCTATATCCACACTTTAAAACTTAGTTCCAAATATTTAATGTCTGTGTCCATTCCACTTCGTTTATATCGATTTTTAATTGTTTGAAATTTATTGTTCCTATTTTGTTCCTTTTTCTTCACAGTCAATTGTACAACACGCTAATCATGAACAGCACTCCTCAGAGTCAGTAGAAAGTTGTAGGCCCGAACATTCCCTGTAAATAAAAGTACAAGCATTTAATATAGAAGAGCTGGGATTAAAATACACAAAATCAATTAAAATATACAATAACTTGAGATAAATACTTACATTTCTGTTTTATTTGCTGGGCTGTGACTGTAACATCCTCTCTTAAAATGAAAACAGCAAATATCACGAGTCTCTTTGTTTGCTAAACCTGCTAAGTGTGAGCAGATTTGGCCATCCCAGCAGATCAGATATCACAATAACCATGGAAACTGGCCAGTCTCACGCTGTGAAAACTCTGTCCTAATTGCTAGGTCAGTGAATGTGCTCTTATCTCAGGATCGGCTTCATAAAATTCTACACTTTAGAACAATTATGCAACGGAATATTATTTTGCAGAATCTATTTGTTTTGTTTTCGGCGTTTTACATACAATTTTAAATTTAACTTGTTTATTTTCACATCTTTTCGTTGATGATATATAAAACTGTATATTTTCACATGTTTTCTTTGATGATATTGCTGTTAAGAATATAGTTAGGTTTAAAACTAATTAAACATCCCAATTTTTGGAAATTCTATTATACATATCAAATGTTTGAATGTTCTGTCTATATAAATGAATAACCTGCAATATATGTAATCGACAAAAATCTTTTAACGAATTACTTAAAAAACAGTAATTGACACACGTTGGATCAATGTTGGCCCAATGTCATGGTCTCGACTAAAATATGGTAAAATTTTACAACATTGGCTTAACGTTGGCCCAATGTTGTGTTACCAACTAACTTCGGCAATCGAATGGGAATGTGTCAGGTGGACATTGGCCCAACATTGGGCCAATGTTGTGCATCCAACACCAACGGGCCAACCATTATCCAACATTGGTCTAACATTGGGCCAACGTTGCTTACCCAACGCCAACGGACCAACCATTACCCAACGTTGGCCCAATGTATGCATGCTATCTGGGATCTTTGGTGGGCGTCTTACTCTAGCAGATCTTCGCAAATTTTTTTTGTATTCTCATCCGGAGCACTAGTCTAGGCTTAGAGCCATCACCTACCCCAACTTTGGGTGCAATGTGCTAGCGTTAGCGCGTTATTCAAGTTGTTTGCACACAACATTGCAGTTATGAGACTATACCTTTAAAAATATAATGATATTATGCTATATTTACATTTTTAAAATCTATTTGCCTTGTCTAAAATGTGATTTAAACCTAAAAATTACTGTATCATCCTAAGGGTAAGTTCAACTTAATGGAAGAGCCACTTAAACGGCAACAAGCTTAAGCTTGAACTTTGATTATCGCTTGCACTTTAACAGCGTTCAACGTTTCTGACGTCATAATGAAAACTCATAATTTAACCTTTCAGTACCCTGTCTGTGTTATGGTGGTATATCTGCAGTAGCAGAGTAGTATCCACACATTTTACATGGCAAAAATATGTGGAATGTAAATATGTATAAATATGTAACAATACAGAAAAATGTCTTATTTATACATATGTAACTATAAATTAAAGCGTTGTGTTAAACTTTTAAATGATTACAAGATTAGCATTATATTTTTGTATGTATATGCAACTTTACTTAAAAAATTTAATTTATGAATACATGTATGTTTTTTTGTAAGGTGTTGACGAATATAAAGTGAAATTGGAGATAAGCTTCGATTTTGAGTATACAAAAGAAAATATTCTCCAAAATACTGACAAGTGGAGAGAGGAAATCACATCACAGGTAAACATAGAAAAAGCAATTTACATATCATATTTATTCTTCTTTGATATTTTTTAATAATAATTTACGTAATATGTAGGTTTGTTTTTCTTTGGCTTTATTAGAATGCATTTATTTGGGATTCTTTTTTGTTTATTTGCAAAGCTGGAAACATTTTACAGGAAGGGTGTTCAAGATTTCACTAGAGTAGTGTTTTTGTCTTTGCGGTAAGTTTTGATACGTTGAAATGATAACTCAAACTTATTGATGCACTATTTGACATGTATAAGTAATTTTTTTCATTGTTCTAACGTTAGATTTGGAAGCGTGATTGTTGTTCATGAGATCTACTCGAGTGGCACAGAGGAAACCCTTAAAGTTGACACCGCAAACAGCATGGTCAAATTGCTGCGTCATGATGAAAAAATCGTGTTGTTTAACCAAAGTATAGATGTCAAGAAAATAGTTTCGTTCACAGAAAATATCTCAATAGGTAATTAATGAATAATAGTACTGTGTCTTTTACAATTGATATTGTTAACTGGAAGGAGACAATGCTCTGGTGGTGGTTCGACAAAATAAAACTCAATATTTCAACATTATGAATGATAACTTCTATTGATAGTTGGTAACTTTATAGAATTTGATTCAAGCGCTAATAAAAATGTCTCTAAATACATATAGATCTCAACTCATCCACCAACCCTTGTCTTATTTTCACCGACGTGTGTTCGAGTGGTAAAACGTGTGTCGATTCATCAGGAGTAGCTTCGTGTGTGTAAGTACCATGTTTATGTTTAAACTTAATATTTTACATGTTTCGTCAGTGTATGTTACATTTTTGCAAGGGATATATTGATAGAAAGATTCATGTACATGCAGTTTGAATATACATAAATTATATTTTTCATATGTTCACAGAAACTCAAATACAAAAGGTAAGTGCGTATATATTTAATAAAGAATCTATAAATAATATTCATAAAACATATAGATATTGTTTCCTATTCCTGTCGATGGTATTGTGTTTATAATAAAACTGCATAGTTCTGTGAACGTTTTTGGGAAATTAAATTTTTAAATAAGGTAACTACACTAAACGTTTCATAACAAATTACACCTCTATTTTAATACTGATCTAGAAAAACCAAGTGAGTAATTTCAATGATTCTGAAAACAATATTATCCCAAAAATTAAAACCCATGAAAAACATCAAAATCAGTTTACTTTTAAAGTTCATTTGATTGCTATCAACTATCTTTATTTGGACATAGCATAATTTTGAATGCGACATATTTTGGGGCTGTTGTTTTCTTAAGTAAACTAATGTTGATATTTGACTAATTTTAGGTTGGACACTTTTTATCATCATCGGAATCGCTATTCCATTGTCGTTGGCAACTATAGTTCTTGTATTGGTATATGTTTGTCGAAAAGGGAAATCCAAGCAAAAAAATAAAAGGTGATCGATTGTTATGAATAAATTCATTTGTGATCAATTCGTTAAAATAACTAGATGATAACTATTATTTAAAATTAAATTTATATGTTTCATTTACAGTGCCATTGAATCGGAGAATAACGATGTTATGGACAAAATAGAGAATTCATCAAGAGGTAAAGGCCCTTAAGAGGTTGTTATAATTTTGAGTTTGTTATAGGCCTATTGTAATAAAGCCAAAGCATCAAAAATGAATTTGGTTTCCCCAAAATTTAGGTAAGTCATAATATTGTACGCATAGAATAAACTTGCAATTACGAAATAAGATTTTAATTGCAGTTTGTCTATGCAATTTTTGTGTTGTTCATTTTTTCACTAATGTATTAATTTAAATTTAGTATTTTCTTCAACTTTTAATTAGTGTTGTCAACGAGTACTCGGTTAATCGGATAACCACCGAACAATGCGATTATTGGATACTAAAACTGGTATTCGGTTACTCGGATAAAAATACATTTTACATGCTATATTTGTAGAAAAAGTGGCATTAAATGTTGCAAAAACATTTTCCTTATTTCAAATACCGTTAAACTTGCTCTCGTTGTTCAAAAATAGGGTCGATTTGTTTTAATTAGTTTTCACAGTATATTATTTATAGCTTTGATTGCCAGGAAGTATTCAAGCATTGAAGACCTGGTTATACTTACCTCATTTAGACCTTTGCTAGTCAGAGGAACATTATATTTAGCAAGGTACCGCTGCAGACATCAACCGTGATGGGGTATTTTAAAAGAACAGCGGGTTCAAAATCCGTGAAATGTAAATTATGTGAATTGAAATCGAATATGGTTGGGACTACAAATATGTGAAATCATCTAAAATTGAAACAATGCGGACATCGGCGATTTTATTGGACACTCAGCAAAAACAACTAGAGCAATTACAGGCTACTAGTATGTTATTTTTCTTGATATTAACATACTTGTACATGTACATGTATATATCGGAGGTTGAAAAGGAAAACGTAATACTAACGAGGGTCATCGTTAAAATGGTAATTGACTACATTTTACTGGGAATTGCAAATAAAGTTCATAAACAGTAAATTTATTTAGTGTTTTATTTCTACCGATAAGTAAAGGAAATAGAGGTAAATAATAGATATGAAAACTGGAACGAAAAACATCCGAGTAACCGAGCACTCGATCGGAAAAGTAAGCGATTAACCGGTTACTAAAAATCACTTTTAATATATAATGCTTTTAATGCATTTCACTATTTAATTATTGAACTGTCATTAAAAATAAAAAAATATTTCATGATATTGATATTTAAAGGCTACAACAACCTGAGTTACTTGAATTCAGTGGACGATCTTTTGAATCAACAAAAACAAGTAAAAAGAGAAATGAATGAGAGAGAGAGAGAGAGAGATATTTGTATTTCAATATTTAAAAAATGAAGTAAATCGGAAAAAAAATTAGTAGAAAAAAAGAGTAGAAAGACGAAAACATATTTTTTCTGTCATTTAAAAAAAAAATCAAAAATAATATATAGTTTAAGAATTTTCTTACACTCTCTTTTCAGTTTCGGATAAAACGACCAACTACATTGTATTAGAAGAACCTGAAAATGATGTGTATATGTTCTGGAAAAAAAATTATTTAACATTTTACTAATTTTTACTGATTTCAAATAATTATATGTTTGTCCATATAGAAAGAAGGAAAGACTCAAGTAGTTTTAATTAGATAAAGAGGAAGTTGATTGACAATATGATTTGGTAATTCTTATTAAGTTTTCTTATAAAAGACGTGTTGAAGTGATATTGATATGTAATAACTGATTTGTTATATTTCGTCCTATTAAATGATATCAACAATTACAAGTTGTAAAGTTTTTCTCACTTATTTGCAATTAATAATATTCATGTACAATTGACATTCATTTGTGTGTTTGGTGTGTATATAATAAATAAAATAAAAATTTTGATTTAATTTATTTATTAAATCCCCCATATTAACTAACATATATACATGTATTGCAGCCATATAGAAGAAAATCGATTCTTTACTGAATTGAATGTCCCTCTCCCTCTCCCTGAAACCCATGTCTAACTGTGCGTTTTAAGTATAATACAAATACCCATAGATTCTCTATCTCTACTAGTTGTTTCAAACAGTTTGGTCTAACTTTGCATATACATATACTATCCCTTGCTCATGTTTACCAAGTGTATGTGATCTATCAATTGTTTTTCATATGGCCAAATAATTTTTAAAATATGGCTGGGAGTTTTTATTTCTCAAATCAAAAAATTATAGGTCAGACTAATAGTATATACTCGCTCTACTTCATTAAATGGTCATCTTGAGAGATTGCAGAACATTTGCTGGTGATCATGTTGTATGGTAAAACTCTGCAAGTCAACATTTAAAAGCTAAGTATTTGAACTGTTTTCTAACAATTAATATCCGTGTTCAATTAATGATAATAAACTGTTTACAACTTTGTGCTGGTAAAACATTATGGTGGTCGCCATTGAACTGAAGGCGACAAAAAAGAGACACCTATCCATGTTAAGGAACGCGTGTGGCTGAAAAGATGTTGTGGATTTGTGGAGTCTGCTGTGATTGGTGCAAAGGAATGAATGGCAACATTTAAACACTTGTGTTGGTCTAGCGATGAGCTGTGCACAAATAAAGGTTTTTATAAATCTTCATGAAGAATTCCAACCACACACATCATCTACGGAAAACACAACCTTTATGGTGCCACCTGCCTATGACAAGATGACGCACATTTGAAAGTTGGCAACAATGATTCCTTCAAATTCACTGGTAGACTTCTAACATAAATATTTAACACATAAATTCAATGTTAACTTGTTAAGGGGCAGATGCTAAAGCACTTGTCAACGTAATAAGAATTTACTTTTAGACCAAAAAAATGGTTTGTGTGATGAAACTATGTATAACATTGATGAAACCAGCAGCAGACATGCTATGTATGCCTATTTAGAGACTCAGAGCCGTTTGAACAATAGCTTGGACTTTGGGCAGTACATGACAAACTCACATTTGATAAAGGCGAGGTCTACTCATGGTTAACTGACCAGTCATTGGCCAATAGATACGAACATTGAACGCAGTGACTTCATCCAGAGCTGTATATTTCAGTTGAAACAGCGTCAATTTCACACAACAGAGCAGATCTTAGGAGAAACAAACTTCTGATTTTGACAGTCTATGAATATTAATAAGCTTCTCTTGGCGAATTAGAAGAAAAAAGTCAAAATTAGACAGCTTGTTTTGATGAGCAAACTAGACAGTAACATCCCACTGAAAGTCCGAGCTCTTGTTAAAACGGCTCTATATAATATCCTAATGAACACAATTTGGTTTTATAACAGTTAATCTGTCGTCAATATCACGGTGACTGTAGTCTGATCACACTCATTAATGCAAATGACTCGCCGACTTATACATAAACAAAGGCAATTCGATAGTTATATAAAATGTGCTTTTATTCATAATAATACAAGTTCTACTACAGAAGTACGTGTAGTACACCTTTTTTTTAAAATAATACTAAAATATTGTAATGGAAATGAGTTTCCAATCTTAAAACTGAACCATGTAGTTATACGCACAATGTAGACCTTAAATAACCATTCACATCATATGTGTGTTCTTTAAAACACGACAGTTAAATATGGTTCTTTTAACATTTCTGAAATATAACCGATATAGTAAGTAACAAATACCTCTCATTTACTACGTTGATATATGTACCTTAAACAGTTGAAGTATGATAAGGAGAGAACAATTCAACAACTTTTCCATTGTTTCTTTAACTGGCTTATTTTCATGCCACGACATTTCAGATATTTCCTTAAACCAAGAAAATAGAAAGGGTTTTTTTCAAAACAAGTACTTAATAGAGTTTATTATTTTAATAGACACTGGCAGCCATGTTCAAATCTATTCAATAACCGACTGCAAACTCTTGTCTGATCAGAAATCATATTAAGCCACGTTGTCCTAAAAAGTAATCTTTGACTCCATTTCAATATTTAACTTAAGAAAATTCTAAGCACATCTTTATTTTATTTTTCAATCTGAAAGATTATCATTTTTTTCATATTATTTGTTATCAAAAATTATATATCATGTTCTTGTATCATATATGTACATGCAATAAAATAATTAAGAAAATTTCATGTTTCTTGTAAAAATACATCAAAACTTTGAGCCCGATTCCAATTATAATAAAGTTATATAAAATCCTTTATGAAAGAGCAAGCACTACCAGAGGCCGGATTCACCCACCATCATGCCCCCTTCTCCTATCCAAAGGATATCATTACACTTAGGGAGGGTACAGGGGTACAAACATGTTGTTTTAAACGGTAAAGTGACTGCAAAGTTTCTGACCAAAGACAAAGCTGTTAAATAAGCCTTGATTATCACGGCTAAATAAATCAAATTCACCTTCATAAATCAAAGGTACAGATTTTCATCTTTTCCACTTGTTGTAGATGCTACAAAATGTAGAAGAAAAAAAATATGTATTCTGCATTTTCCTGTGTTAATCTAATAAGCATTCATTGTTCCTACTCATTTCTAATTAAAAATAAAAACCAAAAAGCTTGGTGGTGCTATCAAGTGAGAAAGGAATTTCCTATTCCAGTTATATGCATGGATAATGACACAAAAATGAAAAAAAAAAAACAACAACAACCAAAAAAATCAAGGCAAAACTTTGAAGCAGTTGTACAGTACATATCTTTGGCACATAATAAACGAAATTCTCCACTGACATCTTTTAAACACTTTTACAACCTGTCTGCGAGAGTTAAACTGCTTCTAATTCGTGATCACGTAATACACACCAAAGACCTGCTTTCATGTATGAGTATGCAAATTAATTAATCAACCTGATAATAAAATAATTAATATACAAAAATGAAGTTCCACACTCTTTGCTTCTTTAGATGGTATGGGACACATGTTGAAATTAAGGAGGTTGGCACCTGAAATAATAGTAATGTCAATCATCCAAAAACCACTTGGATATAAAGATGGGGACCTATAATGTTAAATTATTCTATTTGTGACCCATGTCACATGCCATTTTTTGGAAAAATTGGGCTCCAAACAGAAATGATAATTTTCCCGAAATTTTTGCTAAAATTTGACATTTAAATTGATAATTTGAAGAAATCAAACAAATATTTATAGTTTGAACTATTATTTAGTTATGATTTTTATACAGTATGAGGTTGAACAAATGTAGTGACTATAAAAGTAAAATCTAAGTCAAAGTTTAAAAATTCTTGCGCTTCTGGTGGCTTCAAAGGCCAGTACATAAGGAACACAACAATGTTACAAAATTTTGGAGTAATCAAATTATAACGCAAATAAAAAAAATTAAAGTAATGTCATCTTTCCAAAACTTTGCATACAAATAGACATACATTTATTGTCTCATTTAAAAGTAAAACAAGAAGGGGTCACATCCCAAAAATTTGAGATTTTGCATGAAATAAGCTAATTTCAGCCCAAAATTGGAGTTAATTTTTTCTTAACTTCTATGAAATATGAGCTAAATATGTCAAAATATATCGATAGAAATATTAAAATAATGTTTAAATATGTTTATTAGAACATCATGAATATATCATTATACACAAACTATCCAGAAGTTTGGTCTGTACTGAAAATTAGGAAGCTAAAGTAACAGTACTCTAAAACTAATGAGTTATGAAAATTGTTCATTTCTTTCTTGAAAACCTTCCGCCACAAAATATAGTCCCTTAATAAACTCTGTAAAAATGAAATTTTTTTTAAACAATTTTATTCAATAAAGTTTATTTAGCATTGTTAAATATAAATATACTACTAGAATTAATATGTGATGCAGAATTTTCAGACTAGAGGTGACCCAAAATAGCTACCCAAAACCTGAGGAGCGAACCTCTTTAAATGTGAATAAAAGTTCATTATTATCAAAATACTTTAACCAGTGTGGAATTTTCAAATTTTACAATATTTGACCAAAAAATGTGTTTTAAATTTTTTTAGAAAGGTAAATATATTATAAAAGCCACTGCAGGATTTGAACTCATAACCTACAGACTCGTAGTTAATGATCTAACCAATTGCACTATGCTGTTAGATAACAATTTTTGGACAGAAAACATTGTTAAAATTACACTTGATTTTATTGTTATTTCAAAAGAACGTATGTCACAATATGGAGGTGTCCCATACCACCTTGATTTCTTTCTGAATTCAAAAGAATGAATGGCAAATCAAAACTGCAAGTCTCCAATACAGTTCATCATCACGTAATCAAGAAGTTCCCCAACCCCCAGTGAAAAGAAAATACTGAAAATCCATTACATGTACTTCAGGAAAAACAGCGTTGATTAAAATTTAAAGCAACGCAGGCCCCCAACGTTCTATCAAATAATGCCCTCATTTCCCCTGACATCTTTCTTTTTCTCCTTTAATCAATATCACCTATTAAGTATACGACACCTCTGGGTACATGTAATATCATTTTTCTATTAGAAAGAGCTTTCAAATTACAAAAAAAGCCTTCGACTCTAAGGACTCTTCCTTGTTCGTTTTCAACCATAGTGGTATATTTTAACAGATGCTTTAATAAGTAGTGTGAAAAAATTGCAAGTTTTTGTACATACTCCTTAAGTATTCTAAATCAACCAGTCAATTTTTGATAAATAATTGGTGGACATCAGTTTGGGTTATATGTATAAGTGCGGAACGCTTGCTTTGTAAAAATTGTCAAAACTAAAAAGTTCTTGATAGTAAGGACTTGTTCAGTAGCGCAACAAAAAGATTTTCGACCTTATTCAAAATACTATGCAAGTACTATAAAGGATAAATTATGCAAATAATTATGCATATATTGCACAAATGACATAAATAGTATGATAAAAAAAAATAATCAGCATATCTATTTACAAGTGATTGTATCCTGATAATTGATCTCCAATTCTCAGTCTGTCATCATGTATGTATGATTATATACAATGTATATATTTTACAAATGTATGTATATATAACTACATCTACATGTATAATGTATTATGATCTATTTTACTAAGATGACATCATCAAAATATTTATCACATTCAATTAAACTCAGAAAACAACAAAGAAATTTGATATTAATTATGGAAAAATAGAATATGAACTAGAGATCAACGGCCTTATTATAATATGAAAATGAAGCCAATCTTTCTTTAAAAAAAAAATTACAACTTTAAATAAAGTTTTAAAAAAGTTGATACTTTAAAAAATCATCATGTTCCATTGAATTTCTAATTTAGACATCCATGACATATATCAAACTATACAAAAGCATACTTATTTCTATACATAAATAAATCAATATCACAAACAAAAGAGATACTAGTATAAATACAGATTGAACTTCTCCTTTCTGTCTATTTAACAAATGTATTTGTAAGTGAAGACTAAGTAAAGAGGGCGATATCTAAAATAAATTTTAAGAAAAAAATTAAATATGATAAATCATATTTCCAAAAAAAAAATTCAATGATCATATCACTTCCAGTTGGCGATATTTTTTCCTTAAGTTAGAAACGGGGTCTTTCCACAATACAGGGTCCATTCTAGATCGGGAGCGAACAAGAGGCATGTATCCAAAGATTTCAGTAAGAGAGGCGACACACCCCTGTCGTTGTTTGAACCTGGTTTGATAGTAGTTGGGATCGGTGACAGCTTTGCCAGGCAACATGGTTTCCTTGGCAACCTTGCGGTTTGCGACTTTGATTGGAGGAAGTTTGGTGACATCACTGACGATGAAATTCATTAGAATGTCCTCACAGTTTTGGAGGCGTTCCACAATGTGATAGGCAGCAGGACGTAAGGTGTTGAAATACAGGAAATTGTAATACCTACACAAAGAAAGAAATCAAAACAAATGAATCATCATTTGATAAACATTACTGTAAAACTTGCTCTCAAGGAGCAACATGTAATAGAATTTAAGTTTATGAGAAGTTACTTACTTTAAAAAAAATTTGAATAAAAATTTATTGAGCCTTCATTTTTGAGCACTAAATCTGTATGTCCTTCAGACTACCTTACATTTTATTTAACCTGTATTTAGAAAAATTTTAATCAAACTAACAGGGGGCTAGTTTAAAAATTTCTCTTCATGATGACACATCCTTCAAATCAAATGCAGAACTATTGGCATCTATCAAACAAACACAGTACTTTTATCTCGCCATCTCTGTCCGGTTGACAATGTTTTGGAGAAACTTTTGAACTGACCAGATACTGACCTACTATAAATAGCACCAGAAGTGAGAACCATGGAGTACTCGTTCAGCCATTTGGACGTGTAGCTCCAGGCATTCTTGGCCTCATCCCAGTAGTGGTTCCTGGCGGGGTATCCCACAATCCTTTCCGGAAATTCTTTCCACACTTTGAAGGCAAAGTTTAGCTAAAAGGGAATGGAATTAGCAAATCTTATTTTTTTTTTCCTAAATCAAATGCAAAATCTATCTAATTAAAAGATTTAAAGAAATATAAAAATTTTACAAATTTGTAACCCTGCATATATTTTTATTTTACTTATACATGTATGATGCCAATTTTTTATTTTTTTTTTTTGTGGGGGGGGGGGGTAAAAATAAATTTAAAATCAATTTATATAAAAAAAAAAACATACATGACTTAAAGGACAGTTTTGATTTCAATACAAAGTGCTTATTCATAAACGGTATTCAAGATCATACCTCATCTGTTGTGAGCAAGGAATCTTCATCTAAGTTGAACACAGCATCAGTCTCTATCTCCTCGTACGGATAAAACCGAGCACTGACAGACTGTTAAACCAGAAAAGGACATACATTCCTTTTAATGCACAAACTTTCCTGTATGAAGCCTTGCTTTTTCATGCAATTTAAATTTGGAATTAAAAATTTTTTATAAGTTATATGTTAAAACATGTAACTCATTCATTAAATATTTCTTTTTAAGGTAAATTTTTGGGGTATTTTTCCTTTGGATTGAAATATAGAGTTATCTTTCTTATCAAATTCAGATATTTTTACATTAAATTCAATTACAAGCTTTATATGAATGCCTGATATGTCAATTCATGTTCTTGAGGCAGATTATTATAACTGTATACCCTGAGGATTTTGGTCTTGACTAGTATGGGAATGCCAAGATCAGCTGGCCACTGATAGGAGGGTGGTGGTGGGGTGTCACAGTTCCAAATGACCACAATCTGAAAAATTCAAGCAATCATGGAAAAAAAAACTCTCAAACCAGAGGACCAAAAAAACAATTTCGTCTTCCACAATAATGGACCAAACCATCATTTCCTCTGTGTTCAATGAGAATGACCACCATTCCTTTTACATTCACTCTACAGAAACCATAGGAGAGTAATTACACTAAGCCCGTTCTTTGATGGCCCCGCTAGTTTAATTTGTAGGCAAAATGTAAAGAAAAAAAGGGAGAAAAAGAATTACTTGTCCATCAAGGAGAGGAAGGTGGCAGTTTGACTCGTGCAGTGAAGCAATAAATGGATTTTATTCTTCCTGAATGACTAATTTACGGCAAGTTACAGCTAGTAATGAGTGAGTCCACCCTACACGCAAACGGAATTAGTAGATCTTTTGATAGGTCTGGTGGGAATTTAAGCTTACATTTTGTGTGCTTCTTTCTCTTTCAATCCATCAGTTCACAACTTTCATTTACATTTTCACTTTATATTAGAACCTAGTTTGTTCAAACTGTTGCATATCAATGCTTATTTTTTCATGTGCAATGTGATTAAAATTAAAAACAATTGAAAGTTAAAAAGTTTAGAATGCATACATACCAATTGGTCACATTTGCATTTAAAAATAATTCTCGATCATTCGATATAAAAATTTGTTATTTTTAATATGCTCTAACCTCTGCATACTGCCAGTATAAATAACAATGATTTATATATAACAAATAAAATTTAATTCATTGAAAAGCCTTTTATTCAACATTTTCTGAAAATCTGTGATTTTACCTTTTGTACAAATGTGGATTTTGCCACCGTCCGGATCAAACGGAACAGTGGAGCAGATGACAGGAGCACCGGGGAAGTGGCATACACGACAGCCGTGAACTGGTTATCCGATTTGTATGCATACTGTCTATAAAATGACGGATATGTATGAAGCACATCTGAGTATTCCGGAAGGAGACTTAAAGCACCAGGAAAATTGTTCCAATGAACAGAATTCCGCGAGAAATAGCTCTTCACACGGTCTTTGACAATCTGAAATGGTAAACAGACACCCCATTAGTATGAAAAAGATTGCAGCATTTATTAGTAGCCATGAGGAAAAAAATAATTTGGTGAAAATGAAGAATTAAGATAAATAAAGCAAATTAAGTTGTATCTTATGCTAGAAACTTGCAGATGATATGGATTTTTTTATTATACTAAATTAATGTTTTCTTCGTTTCTTACTCTTCCCCGTTTAGTAGAAATATTATGCTCCTAAGTTCCCTATCCCTTTAATTAATACTTTATACTTTAATTCATGAGCTCCAGTGGAAGCACTATTGTTTAGGTAATATCTTACTATTTCCTTTTTTATTAAGCTCTATTAATTTGGTACTTATAATAATACAAAAATATTAATCAGTCAGCCTCTATCTAAATAATTACATTTTCATACTTGTATCAACTAAAATCTAAATTTATAATACATGTACCCAGTATACAGTCAATACAGATGATCTCAACAGTTTTGACATTTGAGATATATAAAACTTTGAGACAGCCCCTAAAAAGCTTTTAATGATGTCCACGTTTTAAAAAACAAACCTCACATATACATGTATGCACAGTATGTTGGGAGCCATTCCCACGGATTGTTAATCATTAAACAAGCCAATCAGACTAGCAAGTCAAACAAGAGAGATTTATTACACAAAACTGATAACCATAATCTGAAATCCCACACCATGGTTTTTTATAACTTTATTTTACAATAACCCTAATCCCTTATCAGAGCTCCTTTTTAACCCAACTTATATCTTCAGAGGTACACAACACATGCAGGCAGAGAGAAAGAAAAATTAACTGTTTGCTAGATATTTACATGGGAGGCGATTTCGAAATCTGTAGCCTTCATAATTAACTCTTTCCAAAGCCAAGAAAAACATTCTGTGATTCGAACAAATACAAGTATCGCCAAATGAGTACATACTTGAAATCATCCCCACTTAAAAAAAAACCAACACAGGATTATTTTCCACACAATACATCCAAAAAAAACCCATATTTATTCATATAAAGAAGGCTGTCTGCTAATTTGTTACCTGAGTATTTTATTCAGAACAGCCACATGCAGTCTTATTTTAGAACAAAGTTTATTTAGGTATGTATACATAGTACATGTATTTTATTTCAATGAGTTTCTCCCTAATTAACATGCTGTAAAAAGATAATTTGCCAGGACTTCAAATATTCTCTCCATTTAAGCAGATAAAACTGCATTCCTTGAGTATTTTCTGAACACATCAATTCAGTAATGCTTGTCATAGTACATTGTATTAGAAATATGAACAGTAAATTTAATTCAGAAATCGGAATCCTAGCTACCTTCTACTTCTGTTACTACCAATCAATTATCAATTTAAAGCTTGTTTATTCTGAATTATTCATAAAACAAATTGGATCCTCTTTCAATTGTTCAAGTTACCATAATTGATTTAAAATGTCACACTCTTTTAAATCCATCTCCCTAAACAAAAATTTCAAAAATTAAAAAAAAATTAGCACTCAGGTTACATCAATAATTCACTTCAAAATGCAAATCTCTCTCTCTCTCTCTCTCTCTCTCTCTCTCTCCATGTACCTCAAGGACTGTATTGATGATCTTGTCCATAGACGAGAAGTAGGCTTCCCACAGGAACTGTGTCTGCTGTCTCATGGCAAAGATTTCTGGCTGTGACAGACTGTGGACTATGGAAGGGACCTACCGAAAAATAATCAAAATTAAATAAATCATGTACACTCAAAAGCTTTATATCAAAACTTGACTTAATAATATAATAAGGTAACATGCAGAGTTTAAAGATTTCATGTACATTACTAAGAAGTACTTCAGAATTTTGTGTTTGCATTTATTGAACATGTATGAAAGTGTGAATAACATGTTACACAGCAGAAAAAATGTACTAAACTTTTGCCAATGATCTCATTTCATGTACAAATACATGGGGGGAAAAACCCACCATGAATGAAGTCTTTTATAAATATTACGGTTACAGACTTCCAAATATTTCATCAGGAAATATTTTTTTCTATAATGTCAGAAGATCAAGTTCAACGCATTTATTTTTTGCAAATCACAACATCACTTGTAATGCTTCTTATTCAACTGTGTTAACTTATTTTCGCAATAAGAAGAACCCTAGCTTTAAGCATCAACTTCAAACAAAGTTTTTTTTCACAATAAGGAAAAACCTCATTTAAATAAATTGAAGTCAAGTGCAAGCTTAGAACAATTCCCTAACACAGTCATTGGAATTTCCTTTTGAAATGATGCTTGATTCAGCCAGCTACTTGAGACAAGAAAACTGATGTTTTCCGTTTTTCTGAATGAAAACATTTGTCGGGATATTGGGGACAATCCACTCATCTTCAAAGAACCCTTAGCTTGCTGAAAACAGCTGCAGCTATTATCAACAAGGCTTAAAATAAATGTAATTAATGACATTTTAAAATTAATATTATCGTTATGTACATAATTCACAGGGATTTTAATTCCATGACATTTACTGTAGCTGTGCTTGTCATTTAAATAAAACAACAGTGCATTCAAAATGGTCATATTAAATGAATTTCATGAATTTTGAAATTTTTAATATAATGAATATACATGAAACTATGTTAATGTATTCCCATTTTAGAGCAACATTCACTCTAACATATAAGTTCAGGAGGAAGTGTGGCACTGTATTGTATTTCTAGTTCACACTGAGTCTAGTGACTAGGCCGACTTGATGAAAGGAGATCTAATTACTCATAAAATGTCTGCTCCATATTACTCATATATCTTTTTTTTCATTTTTCATTGTCACTCTCCAATGCATGCAATGTATTATATGTATTATAATTCAATGATTCTTCTCAACACTGTAATTTATGCAGTTAAGAGAATAAAGAAATTGTCATTGTCATTGTCATAAATGTTTTTGTTCTATATATGGTGCAAATATTGACCCATGTCCTTACAACTCCAGTTATCAGGTGATTTTTAAAAAAACAAGAAGTTAAATTTGCAGACAACGCAAGTTTTCCTGTATATAATACATGTACATGTATTACCATAAATGTATTTTAATTGAGAAATATCAAAATGCTAAATCCATAAAAATTAAAACATATTGAAGAGGCAAAATTTTTGTTGAAATAAAATTTAGCCAATTCTAAAATTTGTGAGTATTTTATTTTGTTGTTAAGTATGAACTGAAATTTAACTCAGATTTTGTATATTAAATAAACAGAATTTGCTGATTCTGTTATTTTAATAAGAAAACGGTTGACTTTAAAAGGTGAAAATCATGCATTTAATTCGTATTCCCTGTTATTCTACAGATCACAGAAAAGAACACATTTCACCCAAGAACCATTCTGCCACATGACAATGAAGGTTGTAATAATATATACTAGCTGCCCTATTGTTAAAGGGTGCTCCCCTACCTTAGTTCCATAACATATATAGATAGTTTTATTAAAGTTCAAATTTCATTCTCCGTTTGTGTGCATTAAATTTAAACTCTCCTCCTCCTAATACCTTGGCCTCAATATCGGACCTGCTTCTTTTGAATTGGAGGATGCAATTGGCTCAGGGTATAATAGGCAAGCTGTTTCAGTAAAAGTTCCTATAGTCTTCAAGTAAATCGAGATTTGTTTTGAATGATGCAAAAAGCCTTTGTGAAAACCCTCTTAGAGAGTCTAAACTGATAAGAGCATATTAAAATAGTTTCTCTTTGCTGGTAGCTTTGAAAAAACAAAATAAAAAAATAAAAAAATGCAAGTAAAATTACAAGGTAACTAAAACTAGATATCCCTGCCTCCAAAGCCAGGCTGCCTGCGGGCGATAAACTGGTACTTTGATTAAATGACCTCCGATGACCCCATCAGACAGAGCAAACAAAACGGTAATCTTCCCCCACATATTTGTAGTTGCATTTTACCAGACGTTCCACCCTCTACACAAAGATTGCCTATACAGAATTTTTTAACAGGATTCAGTAATAATATCTTTAAAAGGTGACTTCTCTTCACATTTCTGATTGGGGATAAATTGTGAAAAGTATGAATCGATCAACACCAAAGTCAACTTAGTCATAAATATGGGATTTACACGTAAACACGTAAACTGGCTTTTTCAGTGCATATTGCATCACATGTTTGATAAACCAAACATGCAAGTATTAATACCCAGCCCTACCCCTATGGCCTACCCCATGCCTGTGTGTCCCATATCCACCTAGTATACAGGTATAACCCCCCCCCCCCCATCCCAATCAACTGTACCATTGTCGGAACCCACTAGTTTTCTATCCGTTACACTGCTTTCAAAAGCAGCGTATGCACATAAACATGCCCCTTTTCATCAAACTGGGAAAATAAAGTTCTCTGAAGTTTCCCAACTTCAAATTCATTTGAATTTTTAAAAAAAAATTTACATTACCTTTGTATATGTAATTTCTATCATGAATTTAAATTTACAGTGTTCATGAATACAATGTTTTGAACATTAATTTGCATACCGGTATATGCTTAATTCCCAAATTTTTAACTGGGTCCTAATAAGAGAGGGGAGTTTTTCTAATTCAAAATGAGCCTTAATCAAATCTTGCATTAGAATCATTGCCTTTCCTTTACTTTTTCAGCAGGGGTTTGAATTTACAGGGAAATAATTCTTATAAAAATAGAAGCCTGACCTATGAAATGCAGGGTTTTAGTTAAAAATCTGAAATCATCATTTGATATTTTGGGTATAAGCTTTCTGCTTTAGTACAGTTTTCAAAAGTTCATGTACAAAGTTTCTGATTCAAAAGTTGCATAGCATTTAATTGCTACAATCATATGGGATGTCTTAAATACAAAAGTCATCCTCTCTGGGAAATAAAACCTACTGTTACATGTATATTCAGTAGTATATTCTCACTATATAATTCTATATAGACGAATGGTCATTACAATAGTACGACAATATTAGCTCGTCCGAAAAATATTGACCGGCTAAGAATTACCGGTATATCTAGAGAATATTCCCTCTATTAATTTATCGCTTCTGATTTGATGATTCATAAACGGTGACGCAAATAAATCTTCGTGACTCCAAAACAAGGTGACGTCATAATGGACAATCCATCAAGGCAAGTAAACAACGGACGCGCAATTCGAAGGTTTGCTATCATAATGGGTATAAGGATTTGCAAATTATTGTTCAGTAAAATTAGGTCGAACATCTGTAGCTGAGTTCCTACGGATGGTGGAATATCACCAGTGACCGTTTGATGCCGACAATATTTTGGAAAATGGACTTTGGGCAAAATTGAATGAGTGAATATTCGTGAGCTGAGAAAATTATGGCGATTTGTTTTCAAATCCTTTCTTGATTTTTGGTTTGTTTCTTCATATAACAAAACAAATATTGACAGGGATTGAGGGCAACATTGATTATATTAGCCCCGACAAATGAAATATTGCCCGATTTTTAGTCTGCATGTGCTCATTCGTGTACCAATTTAACAGGAACCACCGGCACATTACATTCAGCGTTTACCAACATTTATGGCCTTATAGCTCAAGTTGGCACCATGAAGAAAACCGTCATCTCCTCCATACAAATATTGAGAAAATGTTTTGAAGGATCAAACTGATATTAAGTTATCAGTAAAATATATTAAAATTCAATGAAGGATTAAACAACTATATAGTTAAAACCTTTGACCAGGAGTATCAAAATCTTATTGACACTTGTCCATTCCCTAATAATTTCCCTGGAGGGCATGTGCCACCTGAAATTTTATGGGTATTTATATATTTACATTATCACTAACTCCTTGGTTCAATTGCAAAATTAAGTCTTGTTTGAGAGAATAGCAAGCTAAAAAAAAAACTTCAATTTTGTAAGACAGGCATTAGGATAAACCTAAGATGTTTAGGCTTCAGTCATAAATATGCACTACTCCTACAGAGGTAAATATCATAACAAGCTATTTTAGTTCAGTACTATAATAAAAGATTTACAATGTAACATAAAAATAACCAAAATTAAAAGGACAAGGTACAATCAAGAAATTGGCATGAAAGGAATGTGTTAAATAAATGCTGGATTTCAGGTTTTTAATTACTGCAACTTTCCCTATATAAATCTTTATTTAAGCCATCCAAGTTAAAAGTCAATAGTTTCTTCCGTGAAGAAAAGGAAGAAATATTGATGAATTCAGTGAAATGTCAATATTTAAACAGAACCCTTAAAAATTCTCCGCACAGATGTTTGCAGGGAGGATTGTCTCTGGAAGCCATATGAAATTGTTGAGAAATAAAAAATGTTTAATATCATTACACATAGCTAGGTACTAGTATCCTGAAAACTATCAAAATATTTATCTTCAACTTTCTTGATAAATTTAACTTTTTTTCTTTCCAAGAAATACCGGGGTACACAACTTTCATCTTAAGTTACATCCATTCTGGTCTAATAACATTTGGCATCTCTCCTGACAGTAAAAGTTGGTACGATTCAACACAGACATCCATGAAAACATTGGATTGAAATTCTTTCTAACTATTCACCAGCAAATCATTCTAAATAGAAAAGCTATGTAAATTGTAAAGACATTTAATTGAACATGAGAAGAAATAGGCTCAAGAAACCAAACATTCTAAAAATGAATTAGAAATGACTTTACAAATAGCATTTTCATTTTGTGGTTTTTTAGCACAGAGTCATGGACAATAAGTTGATTGGTATTGTGATAAATTGATATGAATAGTACATTGTACCTTTTATATATATACTATTTATTCCTTTTTCATTTACAGCATACATTTTTCTATTGATTGTATGAATTAAGATGCCCTATTTAAATTTGACTAACAGTGGAAAAACTAAATACAATTATGATTGGATTGAAAAATCAAATCAGATATTTCTTTCAGTCCTGACCAATGCTTCCGCAATCATCCTTACATTTAACTGTCTGGTGTCAATGCAAAGAGTTTTATGGACAGAAATGATGGAAGCTGTATTATTCTTATCTTTGCCTGGTAATTCTCCATGGTCTCATCAATTGGACTAAATGTTTTTTCCAAAGTGCAATGTATCATAGAGACACAATGTTAAAGAATCTTATTTTAATATACAATGTACAGTGGAATCATTTAATTTCATGGGGGTCAATTTTCGTGGATTGTGGGGTTTTTTTTTACTTATTGGTGGGGAGGTAATTTCGTGGATGCGTCAGTTTTCCGTTTCAGTAGGTGAAGTAAATCACAGGATGAATCTCTGCCATTCAGTCAACTGAATGTTAACTAAATAGTCTGGAAAGGTGGCTGAATGGCATAACCAATACCATTAAGTCGCAATTCAGTTGACTGAATGGGAGAGATTCGATCATCCTGTGAATCTTTTATAAATAGTTTTCATTGAGGATGTAAATTTGTGGTTGAGGGCAACCCATGAATACCACGAAAATTGAGCCGCCAAGAATTCTAATGTTTACACAGTATATTTAGGACTACATTGAACCTTGATATGTTATTTTGTGTCTATCTATGGTATACCTTTATGTCCCCTTCATGCATGGCCAAAGTCCCTGCAAACTATGATTAAGCCATTAGGGTATGTATACATACAATAACTGTTTAATGGCATGTAACCAAAACTATTACACTATTGACACTTTGTCAAAACACTACCTACATATAAAACGTATTGAGAGTATTGAAAACTTACATGAATGCCCAATTTGAATCTATTTTTTACAATAATTATTATGAAAATACAAAGGTTTTCAACAAGCTTGCTAATGGCTTCCCAGTACTTTCAGTACTTTGATTTTTCAATAGCATTGAGTGCTGACAGCAAAGAGTATAAAAGTTAACTTGAATGAATTTCAAAGAAATGTTTAAAACAAGTTCAAAGAACATGAAGCAAATCTTTTTCTGAGCCCTAGCTAGCTGCAAACAAAACTGTATGAATCAAATCATATCAACTCATCTACAGGTACTTGAACTACAGATATCCCACTTTCTGATGTGACAATTATCAGTCATGAAATATCTCCCACTTTCTGAATATTACCAATGCAATGGAATATTCATGCACCAAGGCTAAAAGATAATAATAAATAGATAATCCCAAAACCTTCTATTTCAAAATCAGGATAGCAATGCAGTTGCCAGTGCACTCCACAGCTACACAAAAGTACTGAAAGAGGGTATTTACCGTAGTTATGACATCAAATACCTAGATTGTGGGTTGCAAGATATGTGACAATTAGCAATTAAACAGTCTGGGAATTTAGATGACATTTGCCAACCAATGAAAGCAACAGGAGACAATCGTACAGGTCAGCCATTATCCTCCCACTGCATTAATTCTCACAAAGACTACAGTAAATTGTGTTAAATAATGTGGTTATAATTAAGGCGAGTTGAAAGTTTTATGAATTTCCATGAAATCAGAATTGATGAGTGTGATTTTGACGAAAAATGTCAGATTCAATGGGAAAACATTTTTACTTCATAGTGAAGAGTTTATAATGTCTTGATCTTTTTTTCTCACACTGTGGTTGTGTTGCATAATACAGTTAAAAACCGTGGAAGACGAAAAACACAAGTTACACAAAATTGCAAATTCATGCAGGCATTTTACCATTTATAATTATAATATTAAATGTTGGTTGAAAACAAGACACTGGCTTTCAAAGAACTTATTGGCATAAAATAGATCATATAAGCCAACAATGATCTAAATGAAATTATAAATTCGCTGATAACATAGATTTATTTGTTGTAGATTTACTTGTAGTTTGGATGTTTCAAAATGTTTCTTGCAGTTATAATGTACATGTATTATGTATATGTAGTTTGCTACCTCAAATTTTGATTGCATTGAGATCCACCTAATGTGAAAGCTCATAATAACCATGGTAAGCCAAGAATGATTTAATCATGAACATTTAGTGGTTTAGACTTACCAAATTTGTTTTTCATTTCTACTAAGATGTTTAAGCAATACTTTCAATATTTCATCATTGTTGAAATCAATACTGAATGAAGTTTTTTTTCTGTAAAACAGCAAATTCTCTATAAATAGTTATAATATAAAGTTTTTCAAGTGGAAATTTTGACTCCTTTGATATTTGCTTAACTAACAAGAAAGCAGTTCATCTAACTTATTTTAGTTTACATAAATACTGTTAGTTATTGATGTAGAAAAGATCTGAACTATAAACAGGAGTCCTTGAATCTTTTCTACTAAAACATGAAAATCAGATGTCATGTACATTAAATCTGAGCTGTGAAAAGAATTACCTCAGTAAACTTCATGCCCCTAAATTAAATAGCTTTTTAAATCAATTTGAATAACGAAAAGTCATTTTTTTTTTTAAAAAAGGTCCCGTAATTTGAAACTGAAAAATATGAAAATCAAATCTCTTTTGATAAAAAGAACAAAAATCATATTCACTTTAAAACTTTTCACACTTTTTAATCAAAAACAGAGAGAAGCACTTAAAGGAAATCATGCCTGGTTGCATGGGGTGCCAAATCTTAAGTGTATCTAGAACCTGCAGGACTGAATGCCAATGGAGGGCCATGAACTGCATTATATAAGATAAACTTAAAAAGGGTACCAATTACTTTTCCCTCTAATTGAATTTTCAAGCCATCCTTTCTCGCTGCATTTTTTTGCTTAAATTGAGCATCTGCAGGGGACGATCTGCAAACGAAGCAGGGCGAATTTTTTTTCCTTCGTTTTTTTCTGAGCCATCTTCAATATCTATTAATGCTAAGAATTCTACCTGCATGTGTACTCGCATGTTGTTCTGTTATTTTAACAGCTTCCAATGAAAAATCTATTAGCATGGATTATGGCCAAAACATATGACTTAAAAATTACAGCTCTGGAAATATAATCAGAAGAAGCCGACTACTTTTTTTCCTTAATTAAAATCAAAAATCTTCGCCGTTTTCGAAAAATCGAAAAACATGGCTCTCTCCAATCTACATAGACTCGGTGTTTTTTATTCATATATTATCATGAACGTGTTGTTTATCCATTAAATGAGCATGTCTCGACTTTCTAATTTGCATTTCATGTTTTTTACTAGTACATGTATACTGGAAGAAATTTCTATTTTCTTTAAAGCATTATATTGTTACTTTGTCAAACATTTCAATCTTAATGAAAACAAAAAGAAGTGAATTATCAGGTTTCACCACAAAATGTTCCATTAAGATGAAAATCAAGTCAAGGTTTTAAGTACACAAAATCAGTAAAGAGAATTAAGACAAATGAAAAAGAGACAGACTGCCCCCACCCTCCTTTACATGCATTGCCCACTGCAAGAATGCACCCTGCATTCTAAAAATCTCTCCTGCATTTTTTCTCACAGCTGAACTGACAGTGACCGACCATCAATTAAAATCAGGGAAAGGAGACTGGGGGGAGAGAGTTGTTGTTTTCACGCTTCATTTGAGGCGGTACCTGAAACAGGAGCCTTTCATCTGCCCACACCGCTGCCTTCCTCCAATCAATCACCTCACCGAACGGCAGCTCCCATCCGTTACTTAAAAGCACGGGGATACAGCCTGCCTGCAGGGCCTCCAAAAACCTGAAACATAAAGGCCCACATAAGTATAAAAGTATACAAGTGCATGTAGGTGAATAGGGCTTATTCTGTTTACCGTGTTGAAGGGGTAGATGTACCGGTAATATTTCATGGGATTGTTAAATTTATTCACCTTTTTTAAAAAATTATTTAAAAATGCATGAACATGTAAATTTGATACAATATAGATATGGTTACCAGAAAGTAGAATTTTCAGTAAAACATTTTCCAATAGCTTTTCATCATCTGTCCGATCAAATTTTTAATAATGAATATACAGACATATAATCAGAAGTCCCTGCTCAATAAATCCATGCCCTTTGGGATTTTCTATCAAATCTATTTTTGAGTTAACATGTGCATATGACATGCAACCTGGTAGCAGAACGTCAATACCTCATCAATAATTCAATTCAATCATTATTCCATGGATCAGTCTATTAATTTACATCTGCATTAGGGGGATAATACAATGTATAATGCAAAAATTGATTCTCATTAACAGAACATAAAAAATTCTGCAATATCTCCCATTATCTACATTGACATCATTACATTGTCTGCTACATCACACACATGTATAACGAAAATTGGCCATTTGAAAGTAATTTATTTTATTGTCCACTCAGGGGCTGGCCCCTGTGACCTCACCTGAATGACCCCAGACGTCGACCCCTCGGCACCAGACAGAAGGTGGCGTTGTACAACAGCTTTTTGTAGTCGTACCTACAGATGACAGAGTAAAAATGGGCATTATTATACATACATTAAACAGTTTGGTTTGTTTTGGCATTTGGACAGTCACAAACAGTTACCGAATATGTATTTTAAATGTACCAGTAAGTTACATGCGACCAGTGTTTGTTTTAACCTGTAACAGTTCTCTCACGATTTCATGTCCCCCCCCTCCTACCAATTGTTATAGCTATACCTCATTGAAATAAATTAGCTATACCTCATTGAAATAAATTAACTATAATATATCAGTATCCGTTTTCTTTTTACTTCCACAAGAAACAATAAGTAAATAAATGGCCTTGTTAATTATCTTCAAAAAAAAGAAGAAAAACCCCTGTTTTTATTGATCTTCTCAAGAGAACTCTTAAATCATATAAATTAATAAATAAATTTTAAGAGTACATGTATTAATGATGCCTATTCAAAGAAATGTAATTACTATAACCCTTTATGTTTTATCATACTACGCAAATACAAATAAGTAGATATAGGTATCGTCGTACACTTATACAATGTAGCAAAAATTATCAGCAAAGATGTCAAAGCAGTTCTTATTTCTGATTCATAGGAATTTGAATACTGCTTCAACTTACATGTCAGATATGCATATTTTACATTACATTAGAGTAGTGTAGCACAACAGTGTACTCAATAATAGTTCATGAATCTAGTATGTAAAATCTTTAAATCCGAGGGAATGAAAAGATGCCAGTTTCTGTTTAAACTTCCTAATTTTTAATTGAAATATTAATACAGATTTTATCTTAATGGTTTCCAGTGTTTGGATGTTCTTGGCATACACCTCAAAGACTTGCTGACTGGATAAAAGGCAGATTTCTATAGAGCAACAGTAGAACATTTCTGTTTGTTTTGACGTGGCTGACAGACCTATTGGATATATAGACCAGTCTGTGTAGATCCGCAGATAATGCTCAACAAATGAGGCAAAAGACCCTTTCAACAGACCATCAACTTGATTTGCGAAAATGCATAAAGACATGTTGCCTTTTAACAACAACAGAAAACTAGGGAATCTTCAAAACTGAAGCATTTATCATTGACCCCAAACTAAAACCCACTTTCAAAAGGACCCATAACTTGGGATAAAAAATTGGTGTTATGTCAGTGTATGAAGGGTCGAAGGCACAAGGTAAACGTACCAGTAAAATATAATGCATACATAATTTTCTTATGATATTCACAAAAATTATATAAATAACTTGTTTTTGTAATAAAACTGACATTTCCTTATCAAAATTCTAGCTATACCCAGAAATACTTTGTCTGCCAATTGTACATACAATTACATTAGGCCACATAAAATTCATTTTTAGATTCTCATCCCTGTCCGCCCATTGTATTTTATATTTCCCCATGTTGTTTTAAGCCTTCTACACTTGCAAACAGTTACGCCCCGTCTCAAATTTGCCTAGACATACTGGTAGTTGTGCTTAAAGAAATATAATTGCAGACATTTGAATTCGCTACATCTTAAATTTGCCCACTGACAACGAGGGCCAAAGGGGCGAAAATAAAAAGGGGGCGAATATTTCCCTACAGTATATCATAAGTTGTAAATTTGTGACAGTCATATCTTTCAAAGACATACTATCTAGATTTAAAGAAGGAAGTTTAGTTGCTGAATTTTCCACCATGTTTAAATTCATTATTAATTGTTCTTATATAACTAGTATGCAGAGCATGCATGCATGAAATATTAATATGACACTTATCGATAAATCTCAATGTAAAACTGCACGCACTGATACATATTATATAACAGTCCTCAAACGTTATCATAAAGTCATTCACACGGTGATGGTAAAACTAAAATATATATCAGCTGACTCAGCATCTCACGTCAGTTCAGAAGTGGAAACATAAATAATATATATATAATATAGCCATCATCACTATAATTGCTGAGAATGACAATATTTACTGTTAGTAATGTCTGTGTGTTGATGATATTTTATGAAACAGACTGGGTAGTAGCTCAGTGGTCGACTATTTGAGCATTTTATGAGGGATTTTGATCCCTCCTCAATAAATAATCATAAAATTATATTTACTTCAAACAGTAGACCTTGCTCATAAAAAAAACCTAATGACATGGATTTTTTGATCCCCTATATATATAACCCTAATAACTAAGATTCATTATATCAATAGAAGCAGAAGTTAGATGCTGAATGGGGGATAAAATATAATTTCTTTACAACTGAGATATCCTTGTTCCCCAAGTTCTTTATAAGAATAAGCCAGTTTTACTGCATCCTCAAATATTCATTTCAATAAATGTGAACATTCATAAGAATAAGAGCAATTTTTTTATGATGTCCAAACATTAAAAGGCCATGATTGAACATGTTCTAGCTGGTACTAATGAGGTACTGTCTGTGAGAATTCCAGAATCCAATGTGGATACAGGGAAACCACAAAAAGAATATCTAGAACTTGGGATCAACGGGAAAATAGGAATATTTATGGGTATTAATTTTATTATATAATCATAATAGACAAGAGAGGGTTTTTTCCTTCCGCTTAGTTCCAAAAAAAACATATGACAGGAACTACCGGTAATTGTCAATGAAAGAGATGTGATCATGTCATAATTTCTTTTTCCACGTAGCCAGACCATAACCTTGTGGTGGAGACATATGTATAGCCACAACCTTGTTAAAAGAATTTTTACACCAATTCTCTAAGTCAATAAGAGCTCTATAATCATTGCCAAGACGGCCCCACCGTTCTCTCTCTCAATAGTCATTCATCAGAATTTGATATTCACCTGAGTAACTGTGCAATGTGCATATATACAATGTAGACAGAAATTACATCAAATTTCACCAGTGTCACAATAGCAGCAACCTATCTCTGTGGGCCAGCTAGGCTTTCCTTGTTGTCTAAGTCATTAGAGACTTGATCGATAGACATGGAAAGGTGTGGTTGAAGACTGTAATTTAAATTCTCTTACAGTACCGAGTCTGTCGATTTGATTTAGTCCAATTGTATTGCATGGACCTTTTAAATATCATTCCTCTATAAAGTTTATAGGATATAAAGTAACTAGCATATACCGGTATAATGAAAAAGCTCATGATATATTAACCTGTTTAATTTCAAATTAGGATATAAAGTATACTGCTGTCTGCATATACTGGTAATATATATAAAGTTCATAATACAACAACCTATTTAGATCAGGATAATTTTTTAAAACTAAAAATTTCGAAAAATTATATATTTATTGACATGCTTCACAAAATGAACTCTGTACAATATTTATATTTATGTGTCACTGTACTAACAATGAACATCTTGACTTCTGCTGCTAACATCAATAACATAATTTCCACTTGAGTACTTCAAGTTTAGCACTCCTTAAAAAGGCACTGATGTAAATATGTCATCTAGGTCATCTGAACACTTATACGGCATGTCAGCAGACTCAATAACCCTTTTACAGTGACTATATCAAAGTATTGTTTTTGTAAATTCTATAATTTAACTAATTTTTGTGAACATGCAGTAAAATTAACCATGAAAACGAATCCCCTGAACATGTATGAATTAAACATCTGAACATGTACTAACGTATGAACAGGTCTGTCAGACTGTCACTGCCCTCTGAATTGAAAAAGTTGAACCCCGACCCACTCCCAACCCCCAAAAAAGGAACCAAGCCAAAAAAAATTCAATATACATGTACCAACCCTTTATGTTATAGATCTGTCTAAATATATACATGTATTAACTCGTGTTCAGGAAATAAAGTGTGTGAACCTGAACATTGGATATCAATCTGGTTCTGGTACAATATACATACCAGTACATGTAAAAGTGTACATAATATGACCCAAAACAATCAAATGGGTAAGTACTTATAAATGTAATGAAGTTGTGTTCAGTATACCAATCAATACAAACTACCACTTCTCTTCCTCAAACGTCTTGTTCAACAGAAAGTGATATCATTGCCGTGTAAAGAGTGCATGTAATCCTTCAGGCCCCACATAACTAGGCCAAACTGCTGTATCTGTGAGGTAAGAATGCCCTTTATGTTCAAGTGTTTATCCAGTAATCTATTAATGGAATGTCAGCCTTAAATACTTAGGTGTGTGTTCCTTCTTTTTTCAACTTCTCAAATCTTGCTATGCTACCTGTGTGTTCAGTGTAACTCTTTCTTTCCCTCGCTGACGCTCTCTCTCACTCCATCGAAACCCTAAATCAACAACTTCTTACAAACCCTTAATGAGTCATGTTTATGATCTGGAAACATACACATACAGTATATTGATTGAGCAAAAACCCAAAATGACATTTGGCATGTTCACAATGCCTTGATGATTGCATTAGATTTGTTCTCAATGGTGCCCATGCTCATGTCCCCCATTGAATAAAAACAATAACCTCAAATCAAGCATAAAATCTTTGATCGTGTATTTTTTCCACCCAGAGAAGAGAGGGGAAAAAATTTGGAGACCCATATTCAATAATACATGTAGGACAAAACAGCTGGTAAGGATTAGGATCGGATTACAAGAAGATTTAAGGGGCTTCCAAGTTTTAGTGTGTCAACTTGACTTTTGGACTACAATGCTTTGCAGCTCCCCTGCTGGAAATTAAGGGCCAATGATCACTACCTCACTTTAAATGTGTGTCATGATGGCTTCTGTTTCAAAGGTCAGGATAAACTGACCAAATATTAATCTAAATTTAAGTCATTCACCCCTGCCCCTTTCCTCATAACGGCAGGGATCTACCTGGGTTCATTACTGATGATATGATATATACATAATACATGTATGCATATTCATGGGCAATAATATGCTTTTATATAGCATTTAATATTTATTTACATTAATTTTAAAAGTTCTTTACAAATGTCAGTAATGTGTCTGGCAGAGGGCAAAATCGTTTCATTTTCGGGGTGGGGGAGACTAGCCACTGCTGTCTATGATAAAGCACTGCTTACTATAGTGTATGTTCATGTCTGACATGTACATAACGCTCCTGGTTAATCAATCCAACAATAATTCTTAACAATCAGATTTTGTTAATGATTCACATGAACAGCAGTATATCAAACTTTGCTATAAATGGAAATTACTGGTATTTAAAAGGATTGGATATCACATAAAATGTTGTTTTTAATACAAAAGGAATTCTAATAATTTTAGCAATTCATGGAAATTGAGATAGTAAAAGGAAACAAAATTTAGTAGGAAGGAAAATCAGTTACATGTATCTGTTATTCTTAAATGAAGCTTTACATGTGGTTCATTTGTTTTCATTAAAGAAATTTTACAAATATATTAGTAATATTACCTATCAAATTCTCTGTTGTCTATATCACATCTGGTGTCGTTCAGTTCCTTAGCTTTTTTCTGCCAAAATTTCCCATGTCTGCAAGTCGTTAAGAGTACAATATCATCCCCATTATGCATATGATACAAAGAGTTCCGAGTTTCGGACCCGACTCCTGTTAAATAACGTTTGCCTTTGAAACCCAGCAAATAATGCCGAAGCGGTGGAATGTTGTTAATTGATGTGTACACATAGCCCCTTTCTCCTCCTTTTGGAGGGTGGGTACTACCAATTAATGGAAGGGATATATCAAAGTTTGGTCTAAATCGTGTTTCTGATATACTAGCTCTGGCCATAATAGCCTCACCAGTGTCAAAGTCAAGCACCTCAGAGTAATCAGGCCAAGTCCCTGAAAATAAATTAAATATAATATGATTTCTGCCATTATTCCAAAGAGTACCCAAATGGGCAATCTTTGGCATGATATTTTTCGCATAGTTCACACTAAGTTGGTCTCTGTCCAGAGTATCTATAGATAGAATGAAGATGCAAGCTTCATCCGGGTTTGTTGTGTAATATTTGGACTCCTGGATTGTACTAATGATTTTGCTATAACTTTCCGATACCCTCTCCAAAACTGGGTACACATACACTTTGAAACCTCTAACACACCGGGAAAAATCAAAACAGGTGTCCATTCGACACTTTCCACTTTTGAAATCCGAGGTGACGGATTCCCTCCTTCGCCTTGGAGAGGAGAGGTCCACGGCCTCCAACTCCATATACGTGGGAAATTCTCTTTTCTGAAGAGACAGGGTGACTTCGCCATGTTTGCGATCGCTTTTAGATCCAAAATACACAATGAACAACAGAACGGCGAGAATTACGACAAAAAGATAACGTTTTTTGGCCTGCATGGAACATGTAGGCAGGTGTTCACACTTCTTATCCTTGTCATTTGTTATCAAAGACAATCACCTACTTAACCTCCATTTTCCATTGAAATATCTCTCTAAATCCATTCGCTTCTCTCTAACGTCTTTAAGAAAGCGCCATGTTGGATGTTTGTGTACCGAGTGCACATGTGCGAATGAAGGGGAATTTCAGGGAGCGTATCAAAATAGCCTACATTTTTCAGACACGAGAAAGACAACTCTTACAGCCAAAGACTGTCTGCAAGTCGCCCTCTTTCATGCACTAATAAATAAATAAATAAATGAAATAAATAAATAAATAAATAAATAAATAAATAAATAAATAAATAGATAAATAAATAAATAAATGAATGAATAAATAAATTAATAAATAACATTCCTATAAATCTGCAAGCGAAAACCTATATAACTGCTTTTGTATTCTGTGCAACATTATGATATCAGGAGACTTGAAAGTATTTATTGAAGAACAGAGTATATGCCTAATATTTTTATCAAATATATTTTGTATTTTGAAAAACATTACATATACATGTATATAATCATTATTTGATTGATCAGAGACATAAATAACATGCTTCAGAACCATCCACTTTTTCTACCACTCTTTGTAATATTACTATTTTTCTTCTCTTATTTATACTTATTGACACATCTATTTATACTATGTTGTATTATAATATTATATTCAATGGTACATGAGGTACATATAACATATTTACGTTAAATAGTCATGTCAAGGGTCTAAAAAAAAAAAAATATATATATATATATATATATATATATATATATATATATATATATATATATATATATATATATATATATATATATATATATTTTTTTTTTTTTTTTTTTTAGACCCTTGACATGACTATTTAACGTAAATATGTTATATGTACCTCATGTACCATTGAATGTTAATGGTTTGGGCGAATAAACTGAATTGAATTGTGAGAACCAGAGATGGGGTAATCATAATCAGTAATCTAATCAGCTGTAATCGATTACAGGTCGCTGAGTAATCATGAGTATTCAGTAATCATTCATTTTTCTGATTACAAGTAATCGTAATTTAATCGATTACTCTGAAAAAGGCCTGTAATCATGATTATTTTTTTGATTACTTTTATAATTACAATAGTAAAATAAAAATGCTTTAAATCATAGTTCATTAGAAATAGGGCCTACATGTATTAGGTGGATAAGGTTCAATTTTAGATATGGTTTCAGAAAGGAATGAGTGTCAGTATATGTACATGTACATGTACATGTATGTGTTTAGCAACTAAGATGAAGAGATGCGGGTCTATGACAACTCATCGAAAGACAACTCATGCGCGGATCCAGAAAATTTTTCCAGGGGGGGGGGGGGTCCGAAGGATAATTGTGTTTGCCAGGGGGGGTCCAAGGCATATTTGCGATAATTTTACTATGTAAATTTAATAAATTTTCATTTTCCAGGGGGATTGCGCATGCAACTCGTCGAAAAAATCCATCGATGCGACAACTCACAGAATGAACAGCTGATAGAAAGGACAAGTCATATTGACAAAGAAAACACAATAATTATTAAGACTTTAATTTTTATCCAAATGAACATTTATATATGTACATAATATTATGGGCAAGCCCCTCAAGGTAATTTTAAAGTAGTCCGAGTATCGCACTACGTCCATAAAATAGTTTTTAAAAAAATGACCAAACACGCTACATTTTTGTATTTTATTTTGATACATCAGGCCCATAAAGTGTACTTACTTACAACAATTTGCGCAAAATTATTGATGATATATGGCTTTAATAAATGTTTATACTCTATTTTGTATGTCCATTTCTATTTTTCTCAAATTGGTAATTATTTTTAGGAAAACGAACTTTTGGCAAATTTCATCATTGTCAATAATTTTGGCAAAGGGGTACACCCGTATGAGAGGTGAAAAACAAACTAGCATGTAAACATACATATTTTCTTTTGTATATGTGTTGCTAGAATGTATATCTATCATTTAAAGCTAAGCTTTTTTTATGATTGAGCCCATTTAGTGCCGAGTATAGGACTACATGCACCTTAAAGGGATCTGGACACGATTTCAGATGAAAATTTTATTTTTGATTTTTATGTATTAATTAGTTTACTTGTGTATTTTGAATGATTTACCAAAATTTGAATGTTAGAAGTCGTGTTACAAGCGATATACAGATGAAAGAAGTCGTTGTTATGTAAACAAAGCTCGAGTCTTATATTTGTTTACAAATAATGTAAAGTAAAGAAAATACCATTTCTTTGACAAAATAACTTGTGTAAACAAGATAAACTTATTAAATGTGTTCATAAATAAGTTTATCAACAACAAAATGCAGCATTAGATTGAAACTTTTACCAATTCAAGACATATGTAAACAATAACAGGACTCGAGCTTTGTTTACAAAACAAAGAATTTTAACCTCAGAAACTCGATTGCAACTCGATATTTGACTTTCAAATTTTGACAGAGAATTAAAAACATCCATATTGACCATTCTAAACATAAAAAATGAAAAAATAAATTTTGAAAAAATTGAGCTCAAATCGTGTCCAAGTCCCTTTAATATAGTTTTCATCTCCGATTCGTTCCCCGACGGTTGACTCGATTGTAATTTTTTTGGTTTGAAATTTCCTTACTTGTGCGGCCACTTCCAATTAGAATACCCTTACAATAGCTCAGTTTACATTTCCAATAAGTTTTTGTTTTTTCCATTTTCCTCTCGCATATAGTAATCGACCCTATCCCTGTTCGGAATCAATTGGATTTCTCCATACATGACGTTACATTAAAATTCTGTCATTGGTATTCTTTTAATCTTTTGATCAAAATATTTCAAGTATCCGAAAAAGTAAATGAAAATATTGAATAGTACTGTATATCATCTGTTTTCTCTCTTGAAAAGATACCGTATGTTAAAATTCGACATTTGTATTACAAAGGCATTATACAGTGGATTAGTATGTTATTGCATACTGCAGGAAAAGTAAGATTTTTTGTTACCACGCACTATTTTATTGAGAAAATTTAAAATAAACTCACTCAGACATCTGTATAAAATGAGAGAGCCGCAACAAACTAATTCAGGTTTTTGTGCTTCATTATTTAATTTGAACATTCATGTGCAATACCATTGGATGCCTAGACAAGAGAAAAGCTGTCAATGTGACAGCAAACCGGGTTTTCTTTTGTGTGAACAGTATCCCTAATCCATTTCTCAATCCTGAATTGATAAACACAACCCATTCAGAGAAATGGGGTACCCTATATGCAATATTCTGCGTGAAAATAATTATGTTCAACAGCAGGTATTTTTCCCCCAATAAATTATCAAAAATCAAAATCCAAGTTATATGCACAGTTCTGATATATGTACAATTGATCTGCAAAACAACAGTTTCCTATCTTGGAAACTGTAGGAGGAGTTATCCGTACAATAAGGGTACCCTTTTGGCAGCCGCCCGCCCGACCGCCATTTTCACCATTTCTATAACCTGATTTTTCCTTTGGAAAACCCGGTTTAAGGTATAGTCCCTCCATAACTATCATATTTCATAGCTAATAGATTGCAAGTTTGATCACTTAAATATTAGTGTGATTTTATGGGGTTTATTAAATAATAAATATTCACTTTTGAAATTCTTTAAAAATTTGAATATTAACTAATTTATCACATATTTGAAGCTAACATTGAAATCTATGGGTAAATGCATTTTTAAATATATCTTTTCAGTTCAAGTAATCTTCTCACAAATCTCTTAGTAAAAAGTGGCAAAAGTTTTCCCTTTATTTGAAAATGCCTAAAAAAAATCATAATTTACCGTACATATTTTGAGAAAAAGATTTTTTCCTAATTTTTGTAAAGTGCAGAAAATTCTTTTTTAAAAAATTAAGTGCAGAAAGTTCACTTAATTGAATACATACATACTCTGGAGTTGGTTTATGTCAGCCTCATTCTAATTTTAAAATATATGTATTTAATGTGGTTTAGATCAATCAAAATTGTTAAATTTACCTCAGTTATGGATGGACTACCTTAAAGAAAATCATATATTGTTTTACTATATGAAAACATTACATGCAACTTACAAATGTTAACGAGTAATAGACCTACCACTCGAAATGCATCAAATGTGGTGTTTAATTTAAAGAAACATGTTTCCCTTGATAGATCAGTGTAGTTTTAAAATATGTCTATTATTACTATTTAGATATACAATGTATCATTTTTTTTTTACTTTAACACAAAGTCAAAACGTTTGAAATAACGTAAGTTTTTTTTTAACTTTAAAACCCAAACATCTCGAATACCACTTTGCTATAATTATATAGTACGAAAGCCCATTGAGCTCATTTTCGTTATTTAAATTTTTTATTTTTTATTTTTTTTTTGCGTTTTTTCGTGCTTGTTTTCAGTCATTGTTCTTCATAAGGGTTCTTGTATGAAATGACAATATTTATATAAAAATTTCGCGTTTATTCGCGAAACGAACGCATTTATTCGCGAAAGTTACGCGTTATATCGCGAAAAAAAATTTTAACTTCCGAAAATGAGCTCAATGGGCTTTCGTAGATTCATCCAATTGTCAAGTTGTAAATGTTGTTTTTACACCACCCAGTAAATTCAAAATTGACAACATGACACACTCAGCAATCGTTATTCTAACACGTGCATGGTTTTTGGTGCTGTTTTCCTAGGTGTAAACCAAGATTGACAAATCATTTACTTTATCTTGAGATATTTTGCTCTGCCAGCTTAATTTTATCAATAATCTTTATTAACGAAACATGAACTATAGTCTGTCCCAAGTTATTGCTTCCATCACTTTTTGATGATTTTTAATAAAAATACACATACCTGCGAAAGAAGTACGGTTGAAATCGATGAAATGTAAAATATCCAAGATATCTTCATCGATAAATTATCATTTTTCACTCATAAAAGTTTACAGGAACGAAAACAAATTTCTTACGGAGATTTGTAATGGGAAATGTTTACATCTTTTCTCCATTCGGAAGTTATCGGGACACCTCGCACAATTTTTCAACGTTATCATCCGGGCTTATTAATGGCTGATGCAATGCAAAATCCTCGTAGACGTTCTATTTTGGGATGTGTATTGAAACCTGAAGCGGTAGAGGGGGCGTTTCAAAACAGATAATCTGGACATTTTTCATATTAATGGATGAACGTAGTTTGAGCACAAAGGTATCTATTATTATCGAAATATCAAGCGAAAAGTGGTGGAAGCAAAAACTCGGGACAGAGTATAGAAATACATGTACATGTGTATATCATAAAACTGATAAATAAAATTCAATAAATATTGACTGTCAACAATAATCATTGTCTTTATCAACATCTGATATCAAAGTGTGTCAATAATCCAAAATGGTCGCTTGGAAACATTTGGCAATCTCTCAGTTTTTCTAAACCAACCAATTCAAAATACACCGGGCTGACGGATTTGGGATCGGAATCCCTAAGGTAGATCCGGTCAAATCGAAAGCGAGGCTTGCGGCTGGAATCGAACTCCTTGTTTGTATTGACATGCATATCCCACGTGTACTCGCAGCTCGGCCTTGACCCCGTCATCTCCCAAACGTCAGAGATCCCTTCCGGTATGCCACCAATTTTAGTGAGCTGAAAAGACCCCGAACAATCTCAAATAAAGTTGCGGCACCGAACATATTCAAAGAATGGATATTGGTAGATAGCCTGACATTGAATACGTCAATCTGATTAATAAATAATATAAAAGCATGTATCCGATTTAGTGGACAATGTTATTTTGGATGTCGCTAAAATAACAGTCTCGAGAATACGTAAATTCATCAAGAAATTAATGATTTCTGAAATGCAAATTACTATTTAAAAAGAAACAAAATTCAACACGAATAGCATTATGTAAAAACCTGACGCAGGTTATGTAATTGTTCTGCAATGAATGGAAGAGGGGTGTGTACTTGTTAGTACCTCCCAATCTCTAAGGTTCATATCGCCGCCAAATATGACTGTGTAATTCATAGATTTCCTCTTCATCAAATGAAAACAGAATCCTAGCTGCATTCTCCTTAGATCGCTGTGAGAGCCCATACTTTCTAAGTGTGACGTCATAAATATGAACGGTACACCCTTCATGCGACACTGGAATTAACGAGAACAAAAACGTTATTGTTAGAGACAAATTTTGGTAAAATACATGTAAGGTATTTCTTCAATAAACTCTATTAATACATGTATTTTCAAATAAAATAACTCGTTCGAAACATTATTGCTAAAAGCATGCATTAGACAACATATGTAAAGTCATTACTTTAGTGAACACATACAAATCCGATCCTCAGGCTCAAAGTATTTTTTTTTTCATCATAAAAAAAATTATTTATCCTTTAAACTTAATACTAAATAAAATAAAATAAAAATAATTTTGTTGGTGGTATCCAAGCAAATTTACGAAGTTATTGCAATTTTGGCCACGATGAATATAACGGAATAAATAACGTTTACAAGTTGTGATTAAATTAGAAAAAGACCTTCTCCGTGAAACCACTTAGCCAAACAGGTACATGTACTTTAATGGCTTAGCGTAATAACACTATACGACTAATCAAATTTGTCTATATATAAAAGACAAAGTTATGGTACGAATAAAAAAAAATTCGGATAATTTAGAGTTATCGAACATTGCTGAGGATCGGAGATCGTTAAGGCCCATACCCGCACAGTTAATAAGTGCCTTCCCAAGACACTCGATGGATATGGGAATATCGATTTGCCTATGAACTCTAGATCTTCAATTTTTAACATAATGGCGACATAATAGTCTGTTGTGTCGCCAGGAATGATGCGGTATGCAGGACATTCCTTACAGAGGATCATGAAATTTTCCATCACTACTTCCTGAAGTAGAACAACATGGGGATTTATCCTGTAAACAAACAAAATTGATTTTCTTCACATAATAAAGTTTTAACGGGATGAACATTTTTTGAAAAAGAAATTACATTATATCCTGTAATTTTCGTGATCAGCAAATTTTTGCTTTTTTCCTGACGCTACAAAAATAAAAATACACCGAAATTAGATTTGGTGTCAAGTTTTTTGTGGCTATATAAAATTGGTTATAATTGCAAAACATGAATGATGTAAATTTAAAAAAAAATAATATTCACCCTCATTTTTGAAAATATTGTGACATGCGTAATATAAAAACGGCAATACGTATTAAGGACATTTTTCATTTCAAAAATTTCACATGCAATGTATTTTTCGAACATTGATAACATTCAACTGCTATTTTAAAAAAGCAACGATCATTAGAACCTTACGTCTTTATGATTTCACAGACTTTGTATGTCCTTTTCTCTGCTGTTGGGCTGTCTAAACCATCTATGTTCCAACTTAACACACGGATTCTCTTTGATTCGTTTTTGGAGTATGAACAATAATAAAGTTGTTTTCTACATATAACATGTACAGAGATTAATGAACAAAATAATTACACAATTAAAGATAATATATAGATAAAGATAATGATGGTTTAATATTTCTTCATTTCATTTTGAGTGTCAACAATATAATGTTCAAGCAAATCGGTTCAAAGCTCTCTCTCTCTCTCTCTCTCTCTCTCTCTCTCTCTCTCTCTCTCTCTCTCTCTCTCTCTCTCTCTCTTTCTCTCTCTCTCCATGCTCTTCCTTCTATTATTCAAATTTAACGAGAGTA
The DNA here is from genome assembly GCA_020458035.1 of Magallana ariakensis. Lineage (NCBI taxonomy): Eukaryota > Metazoa > Mollusca > Bivalvia > Ostreida > Ostreidae > Magallana > Magallana ariakensis. The sequence continues at coordinate 16,361,043 of CM035818.1, read as the reverse complement.
AAGGTACAAACAATTCATCGCTACGTGTATTTCTTAACAGTACGTTAAAAGGAATAACCATTGAAAGATTTCGTGAAGGTTTGATTCTGTATATTTTAAAAATGATTAATTTGCATATTGTTTAATTAAAATATGTATGCCCCTATAATCAGTAGGGCCTTTGATAGGTGAATGAACGAATATTCATAATGTAATGATATAGTACCTAATATCATATAAACAACTGTTACAATTGACTTTATGCATGTAGGCCCTATAAGCGGGTGAATAGATCTAATTAATCATTCTAAACGGAGGCGAATATTTCCCTGTACACAGTATTTGTAAATTGCCGGTAGTGGTTTGTGTAACACCATGCAAGTCACCAAAAGTTCACGTCCTCTGTGACTTACCTCCCGTGTATACCCTGATCGTCCGCCATGATGACTGTCCTTGACTATACCTGCACGCTAATGTTAAAGTCGGAATATCAGAGAAAGGTTTTCCGGATTGTTATCCTTTTATTAAAGATAAATAATTTATGAATTGTTATTAGAGAAAACATCTCTCTTCTGTATATTTACCAACAAAAAATTGTCTGAGGTTATCTGACCTGCTGTATGGAACGCCGTTAATTTCAAAACGGAAATGAATAACAGTTAACGTTATATGGAATAATGGAGAAAATAGTAACACTGATTATGTCTTGAACTATAATAAGATGTGTACATTAGTACAAGTAAACAGAGATTTCACCTTTAAAAAACTGTACCTGTGGTTTACATATCCTTACTATCTGTCATTTTTAAACAAAAAGATATTTAGTATGACTGTACATATGTACCTATAATTAACATCAATGACGTTACATGTCCATGATATGAATGCAATTCTATTATTCACATACACCTGTACATGTCTTAAAAAACAAATTATTTACATCTGTAACTGTACCTGTGCCTGATTAACAACATCCATGAGTGAACCTGTCTAATAAATGCATTATAACTTACATCCACGACTGTACCTGTGCCTGAATAACAACATCCATTTTTTGATATATTAAATAATGCACAATTTCTTTTTTCCGCTAGTATATTTAAGATGCGGAGAAATGTTTGTATTTATTATTATTATTTTTTAATTTTTATTTTACAGTGCATAGGTATATCACAAGGAATGGGCACCGCACATGTTGACTAGTAGAAAAAAATCACGGATTGCATGAAAACTGTCCGATGCATGGTTAATTTGTGTCCGATCCATGGTGAAATGAATATGGAGCAAAAAATTACTTTGACATTAATTGATCAAATAATTTTTAAGACTAATTTTAATCAAAATTTGTTTCAAAACTTACTTCTTTCTAATTATTTTGGGTAGTGGGTGTATTTTCACTAATTCACATTCAAATGCACAACATTCTAATAATGTTTTTATGTAAAATCTTAGTAACCACATTTTTAATGATGGCTTATACGACTTAATTTTACGGTGCCTACATGTTTATTGCTATTTCTTTGACATTGTGATAGTCACATTCTTGATAATACTTAACTTCAATTGATTTAAAGATAGGTACAATTTTTTGAATATATGTTGATATGGCGTTCCATAATTTTAGACCTGTTGTTCCATTTTCCCACAAGTGTTCGACATGATAAAAAGCTAACGTTATCTTTCGAAAAATCAGTCTGCGAGTTTATCTTTCAAGGTCACTCTATATTAACTATAAATTATCATCTCTCTAGCAAAAGTTATCGTGCAAGCATTTTTGTTAAGGCGGTATGCGACACCTCCAAATTGTGACGTATTCCCATCGAAATAAACAATAAAATCAATTATGTTCTCTTTCGCTTCGCTCAGCCGAACATAAATTATTTCCTATTCTAATAAAATAAAACAAACACAAAATATAGGATAGACGTAGTTTGCCATTTATTAAACCACAAATTGCACACAAGTCCTTAGGAGGGCAAGTAAACTTCCATAGAGTTAACATCGATTGGATCATGTGCAGCAAAAACCGTGGCAAATGTATACTGAAATTTATTCCCAACGCTTATTTATCTGAAATTAAAACTCAATTTTATAATAATAAAAAGAGTAACTTAGTAACTTGTCAGTCGTGTGGCTAACTATTGTCGAATGATTACTATGAAAGGCTCGAACCCAGCAAACAACACTTATGTTTTGACATTTAAACTAAAAGAAATTTATGTATAATTTTATATAATTGTTGACACCCAACATTATAACTTATCGGCGTAGCGCAATGGGTTTGAGCGATAGTTACGAATTTGAAAGTCGTAAGTTCAAATCCGGACCTTTTATAATTTTTCCCTTAATACCAAGCATTTTTAAAATTTGGAGGGTTTTTTTGTAAAATATTGTAAAATTTTGAAATTCTAAAACGATGAAGTATTTTAATTATATTTGTACTTATATCCACATCAATTTCGACAGGTGTCCCATACCACCTGAAAGAAAACAAGCTACCTCACTCGATCCAAAGATTTCGATCTCGAGTTCGAATGCAGATGGTAGTTTTAAGCTGGTAGTCTTAAAACTCGAGTATTTTCTCTAACATTGCAAATTTCAGTATTTTTTTCGTATAAGAACAAAAAAAAATAAATAAATAAATAAATAAACCATCATGCAATCGGTGTCGATTTGATCAACTTATATAGTTCTAAAGTTGTGTTATTAACTCCAAGTCTCAACACTGATGAAATCACGAATTCCCCCTGATCGGACAGTTCTGCAAAAACTAGCATCTCTAGGAATAATTCACGATGTAGAGTTTCCAAAATGTTGTTCTCATACTAGTAACTTTTTTTTTTTACAAGAAAGCTTTACAATACAAATTATTTTCAGCTATTCTTAAATAGCATTTTGGGTTTTAAAATAGGTTTAAAATAGGTTTGGGTTTTAAAATAGAAATCCACGTTTTTATTTCGATGTTCGTTTCTGTATTCCTCCCTATCAACCGAGATTGGCGAGTTGTAAATAAAAATTACCAACTTTTATTTTCCTATGCCGACAATTGCGTAAATAAGCTTTATTAATTAAAGCACGAAACATGAACTAGAAATATAATATACGTATATATACATTACAATAAATATACAACAGTACATACATTTTCTTTATCAACATCTGATATCAAAGTGTGTCAAAAGTCCAAAATGGTCGCTTGGAAACACTT